>CM033638.1:24979777-25427277 GCA_019453435.1 Rhinogobius similis
AAAGCCGCGCTCTGATTGGCTGAGCTCCAGTTTCACTTCACGGAAAAATAAAACTAAAACCCGTCAATGAAAACGATTATTAACGAAGAGCGAAGGGTTTGTGAAACGAGGCACGAGTTTGACCGACACTTTTGATTTTGTTTATTTCATTTAATCTTTTTTTTCAGATGTTGTGACCGACACGTTTCAGGATTCGCTCGTCATGTTGTTTTCTGCCAAATCAATCTTCAATGAAACTAAAAGCATCAGGATAAAGACAGCAGTGATTCTTTAAATAAGAAGAGGATGTGTGACAAACTGGGACTAAAACAGGACTAAAACTGGTCTAAAACAGGACTAAAACTGGGACTAAAACAGGACTAAAACTGGGACTAAAACAACGACTAAAACTGGGACTAAAACAAGGACTAAAACAGGACTGAAACTGGGACTAAAACTGGACTAAAACAAGGACTAAAACAGGACTAAAACAAGGACTAAAACAGGACTAAAACTGGTCTAAAACCGGACTAAAACTGGACTAAAACAGGACTTAAACTAGGAATGAAACAGGACTTAAACAGGACTAAAACTGGACTTAAACTAGGAATGAAACAGGACTTAAACAGGACTAAAACTGGACTGAAACTAGGACTAAAACAGGACTAAAACATAATGTTGTTTTGTGCCAAATCGATCTTCAATAAATCTAAATAAATCTAAAAGCATCAGGATGAAGGCAGCAGTGATTCTTTAAATAAGAAAAGGATGTGGCTGTTTCTCTCTCGTCGTCTCTAAACAGGTCTGAAACTGGGACTAAAGCGAGGACTAAAAGTGGGACTAAAACAGATCTAAAACAGGACTAAAACATGATGTTGTTTTCTGCCAAATCGATCTTCAAAATCAAATCTTCAAATCCATCTAAAGCACGAGGATAAAGGCAGCAGTGGTTCTTTAACTGGTGTCAGAGGAGGATGTTTCCGTCTCTTTGTGGTGAGTTTCTGTCAGCTCTGAGTGAATCTAATTCGGCATGTCAGCTCGTCCTCGGACTCTGACGACTCGGAGCCACCAGAGAGCCTCGAGTTCACACGCCGAGATGGAGCTGTCCACCAGACGTCAGCTTCTGCCCGACACGCGCCAGAAACACGTCTCAGACTGAAGACCTCAGGGGAAGAGACGGGCGCAGGGCGGAGACAAGGGCTGAAACTGGATTAAAACTGGACTAAAACAGGACTGAACCAGGACAGAAACCGGATTAAAACAGGACTGAAACTGGACTAAAACAGGACTAAAAGAGGACTGAAACAAGGGCTGAAACTGGACTGAAACTGGATTAAAACAGGACTAAAACAGGACTAAAACAGGACTGAACCAGGACTGAAACCGGATTAAAACAGTACTGAAACTGGACTAAAACAGGACTAAAAGAGGACTGAAACAAGGGCTGAAACAAGGGCTGAAACTGAACTGAAACTGGATTAAAAAAGGACTAAAACATGATTAAAACATGACTAAAAGAGGACTGAAACAAGGGCTGAAACAAGGGCTGAAACTGGACTGAAACTGGATTAAAAAAGGACTAAAACATGATTAAAACAGGACTGAACCAGGACTGAAACCGGATTAAAACAGGACTGAAACTGGACTAAAACAGGACTAAAAGAGGACTGAAACAAGGGCTGAAACAAGGGCTGAAACTGGACTGAAACTGGATTAAAAAAGGACTAAAACATGATTAAAACAGGACTGAAACTGGATTAAACCGGGACTGAAACGGGACTGAAACAGGACTAAAACAAGGACTGAAACTGGACTGAAACAGGACTGAAACAAGGGCTGAAACTGGACTGAAACTGGATTAAAACGGGACTAAAACAGGACTAAACCAGGACTAAAACAAGGACTGAAACTGGATTAAAACAAGGACTGAAACTGGATTAAAACAAGGATTGAAACTGGACTAAAACAAGGACTGAACAAGGACTGAAACTGGATTAAAACAGGACTAAAACAGGACTGAACCAGGATTGAAACCGGATTAAAACAGGACTGAAACTGGACTAAAACAGGACTAAAAGAGGACTGAAACAAGGGCTGAAACAAGGGCTGAAACTGGACTGAAACTGGATTAAAAAAGGACTAAAACATGATTAAAACAGGACTGAAACAAGGACTGAAACTGGATTAAAAAGGGTCTAAAACAGGACTAAAACAGGACTGAAACAAGGACTGAAACTAGATTAAACCAGGACTGAAACTGGATTAAACCGGGACTGAAACAGGACTGAAACAGGACTAAAACAAGGACTGAAACTGGACTGAAACAGGACTGAAACAGGACTGAAACAAGGTCTGAAACTGGACTGAAACTGGATTAAAACGGGACTAAAACAGGACTAAACCAGGACTAAAACAAGGACTGAAACTGGATTAAAACAAGGACTGAAACTGGATTAAAACAGGACTGAAACTGGACTAAAACAGGACTAAAAGAGGACTGAAACAAGGGCTGAAACAAGGGCTGAAACTGGACTGAAACTGGATTAAAACAGGACTAAAACAGGACTAAAACAGGACTAAAACAGGACTGAACCAGGACTGAAACCGGATTAAAACAGGACTGAAACTGGACTAAAACAGGACTAAAAGAGGACTGAAACAAGGGCTGAAACTGGACTGAAACTGGATTAAAACAGGACTAAAACAGGACTAAAACAGGACTGAACCAGGACTGAAACCGGATTAAAACAGGACTGAAACTGGACTAAAACAGGACTAAAAGAGGACTGAAACAAGGGCTGAAACTGGACTGAAACTGGATTAAAACAGGACTAAAACAGGACTAAAACAGGACTGAACCAGGACTGAAACCGGATTAAAACAGTACTGAAACTGGACTAAAACAGGACTAAAAGAGGACTGAAACAAGGGCTGAAACAAGGGCTGAAACTGAACTGAAACTGGATTAAAAAAGGACTAAAACATGATTAAAACATGACTAAAAGAGGACTGAAACAAGGGCTGAAACAAGGGCTGAAACTGGACTGAAACTGGATTAAAAAAGGACTAAAACATGATTAAAACAGGACTGAACCAGGACTGAAACCGGATTAAAACAGGACTGAAACTGGACTAAAACAGGACTAAAAGAGGACTGAAACAAGGGCTGAAACAAGGGCTGAAACTGGACTGAAACTGGATTAAAAAAGGACTAAAACATGATTAAAACAGGACTGAAACTGGATTAAACCGGGACTGAAACGGGACTGAAACAGGACTAAAACAAGGACTGAAACTGGACTGAAACAGGACTGAAACAAGGGCTGAAACTGGACTGAAACTGGATTAAAACGGGACTAAAACAGGACTAAACCAGGACTAAAACAAGGACTGAAACTGGATTAAAACAAGGACTGAAACTGGATTAAAACAAGGATTGAAACTGGACTAAAACAAGGACTGAACAAGGACTGAAACTGGATTAAAACAGGACTAAAACAGGACTGAACCAGGATTGAAACCGGATTAAAACAGGACTGAAACTGGACTAAAACAGGACTAAAAGAGGACTGAAACAAGGGCTGAAACAAGGGCTGAAACTGGACTGAAACTGGATTAAAACAGGACTAAAACAGGACTAAAACAGGACTGAACCAGGACTGAAACCGGATTAAAACAGGACTGAAACTGGACTAAAACAGGACTAAAAGAGGACTGAAACAAGGGCTGAAACAAGGGCTGAAACTGGACTGAAACTGGATTAAAAAAGGACTAAAACATGATTAAAACAGGACTGAAACAAGGACTGAAACTGGATTAAAAAGGGACTAAAACAGGACTAAAACAGGACTGAAACAAGGACTGAAACTAGATTAAACCAGGACTGAAACTGGATTAAACCGGGACTGAAACAGGACTGAAACAGGACTAAAACAAGGACTGAAACTGGACTGAAACAGGACTGAAACAAGGTCTGAAACTGAACTGAAACTGGATTAAAACGGGACTAAAACAGGACTAAACCAGGACTAAAACAAGGACTGAAACTGGATTAAAACAAGGACTGAAACTGGATTAAAACAGGACTGAAACTGGACTAAAACAGGACTAAAAGAGGACTGAAACAAGGGCTGAAACAAGGGCTGAAACTGGACTGAAACTGGATTAAAACAGGACTAAAACAGGACTAAAACAGGACTGAACCAGGACTGAAACCGGATTAAAACAGGACTGAAACTGGACTAAAACAGGACTAAAAGAGGACTGAAACAAGGGCTGAAACAAGGGCTGAAACTGGACTGAAACTGGATTAAAAAAGGACTAAAACATGATTAAAACAGGACTGAAACAAGGACTGAAACTGGATTAAAAAAGGACTAAAACAGGACTAAAACAGGACTGAAACAAGGACTGAAACTAGATTAAACCAGGACTGAAACTGGATTAAACCGAGACTGAAACGGGACTGAAACAGGACTAAAACAAGGACTGAAACTGGACTGAAACAGGACTGAAACAAGGGCTGAAACTGGACTGAAACTGGATTAAAACGGGACTAAAACAGGACTAAACCAGGACTAAAACAAGGACTGAAACTGGATTAAAACAAGGACTGAAACTGGATTAAAACAAGGATTGAAACTGGACTAAAACAAGGACTGAAACTGGACTAAAACAAGGACTGAAACTGGATTAAAACAGGGTTAAAACAGGGACTAAAACAGGGTTAAAACAAGGACTAAAACAAGGCCTAAAACCGGGCGGTGCTGTGATTTTACTTTTCCTTGAGTATTTTTTGCTGTGCTTTTATTCGAGTGACAAACCGGAGCTCTTCCTCCAGATCAAATCACACACTGAACCACAGAAGGGTTCGAATCCCGAACCAGACCAACATCACTCGCTCTCTGTGGACTCTGCTTGTTCTCTCCGAGTCACAGCAACAAACGTACATCTATCCGAGCTTGAATTTATCCTTTTTATCTGGATTTGAGTCGATTCAGAATATTTCACTGTTTCAAGGTATTTCTGACGATGAATTTGCTTAAATAAGAATCTTATGATACATAATAAAACGCACTGACAGATAATTTGGATTGAAGTAAGAAATAATGTATCGAAACAAGTGAAATAATCTAGTTCCATCAAATAAATCGTCTGCTCTGATCTTAACGAGTCAAAACGTCTGAAATTGAGATTAATATCCTCAAATCAAGACATTTTAACTCATCTAGAATGCATTTTTTGCAGCGTAAGTTCTCTCTGGATCTGGCTCCTCCCACCGTCCAAACACAAGCAGGCTCCTCCCCCATCCAAACACAAGCAGGCGTAGGGACTCTGGCTCCTCCCCCATCCAAGCACAGGCAGGCTCCTCCCCCGTCCAAACACAGGCAGGCTCCTCCCCCATCCAAACACAAGCAGGCTCCTCCCCCGTCCAAACACAAGCAGGCTCCTCCCACCGTCCAAACACAAGCAGGCGTAGGGACTCTGGCTCCTCCCCTGTCCAAGCACAAGCAGGCGTAGGGACTCTGGCTCCTCCCCCGTCCAAGCACAGGCAGGCTCCTCCCCCGTCCAAACACAGGCAGGCTCCTCCCACCGTCCAAACACAAGCAGGCTCCTCCCCTGTCCAAACACAAGCAGGCTCCTCCCACCGTCCAAACACAAGCAGGCGTAGGGACTCTGGCTCCTCCCCCTTCCAAACACAAGCAGGCTCCTCCCCCGTCCAAACACAGGCAGGCTCCTCCCCCATCCAAACACAAGCAGGCTCCTCCCCCGTCCAAACACATGCAGGTGTAGGGACTCTGGCTCCTCCCCCGTAGGGACTCTGGCTCCTCCCCCGTCCAAACACAAGCAGTCGTAGGGACTCTGGCTCCTCCCCCTTAGGGACTCTGGCTCCTCCCCTGTCCAAACACACCCAGGCGTAGGGATTCTGGCTCCTCCCCCGTAGGAACTCTGGCTCCTCCCCCTTCCAAACACAAGCAGGTGTAGGGACTCTGGCTCCTCCCCCGTAGGGACTCTGGCTCCTCCCCCGTAGGGACTCTGGCTCCTCCCCCGTCCAAACGCAGGCAGACACAGGTTAATTGCTAACTCTAAATTGGCCCAAGTGAATGTCTGTGTCTCTGAGTTTCCCCTGAGTCTGGCTCCAGGGTGCACCCGCCTCAGGCCCAAAGTCACTGGGACAGGCTCCAGTCAAACAGGAACAAACGGGAAAACATGAATGAATAATACTTTATGGGTAAAAAAAAGTAGTTTGTTTTGTGTAAATGATGCATAACCTTTGACTGGAGTGAGTCTCTTTTTTACTTTGTGTCATTTTCAACAGATTTTTCAACTTTTCTCCTCAAACTACGACTTGATAAAAAAAATAAATAAATACAATAAGCATTAATACAGCAAATAAAATTAAAATTAGAAAATTGTTAAAACCTGTCACACGCACTTTATTTTATTCCCAAACTTCATTTATTGGGATTATAGGATTAAGGAAATATACAACATCCCTAAACCACAGAATAAAAGACAGAGGCCGTACACACTTTGAATCAAAACATCAAAAAAGAATAAACCATTTCTGATTTTCCTCAACGTTACACTTCATTCATGAATATTCTCCCCCTAGAATCCTTCGCTCTCATATTTCAACCTGTATTTGGTTAAAAATGTGTTGAAAAAGTCTGTGTGCAAAACAAATCATTCAGTTCGGTGCATTTGACCAAAAAAATGAATAAATAAAGGTTTTTGTCACTTTTGCAGGAGGATTTGACCTCGTCCAAACCCCAGAACTCTCAGAAAAACTTTCCTCCCAGGTCCTTTCCTCCTCTGGACTCTTCTTTCACAGACGCCAAGCTGTTGTTTTTAGCCTGATTTAAACCGCCGCGGCTCAAACGCACACATTAAACACGGCTCCGGCTCATGTTTTCGCTCCAGACTCTGTGCCGGCATTTCTCCCTCTCCTCCGAAGTGTGAGTCTGTAACGAGAGCGCGGCTCCACCAGGGGGCGCTTTTAATGAAGGCGCGGCTCCACCAGGGGGCGCTTTTAATGACCCTCTGCTCGCTCCGCGGCTCGTTTGGCGTCGCAGAAGAAAAACAACACGGCTTTAATGTGATTTCACACCAGAATTCAGAGAAACACGAGAGAACTGTTTACACCGAGAACAGGCACAGGGAGAACATGCAGGCACAGAGAGAACATGCAGGCACAGAGAGAAGCACAGGGAGAACATGCAGGCACAGGGAGAACATGCAGGCACAGGGAGAACATGCAGGCACAGGGAGAACATGCAGGCACAGGGAGAACATGCAGGCACAGGGAGAACATGCAGGCACAGGGAGAACATGCAGGCACAGGGAGAACATGCAGGCACAGGGAGAACATGCAGGCACAGGGAGAACATGCAGACACAGGGAGAACATGCAGGCACAGGGAGAACATGCAGGCACAGGGAGAACATGCAGGCACAGGGAGAACATGCAGGCACAGGGAGAACATGCAGGCACAGGGAGAACATGCAGGCACAGGGAGAACATGCAGGCACAGGGAGAACATGCAAGCAGAGGGAGAACATGCAGACACAGGGAGAACATGCAGGCACAGGGAGAACATGCAGGCACAGGGAGAACATGCAGGCACAGAGAGAACATGCAGGCAAAGGAAGAGCACAGGGAGAACATGCAGGCACAGGGAGAACATGCAGGCAGCAGCAGGAGAACATGCAGGCACAGGGAGAAATGCAGGCTGGGGAGAACATGCAGGCACAGGGAGAACATGCAGGCACAGGAGAACATGCAGGCACAGGGAGAACATGCAGGCACAGGGAGAACATGCAGGCACAGGGAGAACATGCAGGCACAGGGAGAACATGCAGGCTGACACACAGGGAGAACATGCAGGCAAGTGCAGGCACAGGGAGAATGTGCAGGCACAGGGTGAACATGCAGGCACAGGGGAGAACATGCAGGGCATGCAGGCAGGGAACATGCAGGCACAGGGAGAACATGCAGGCACAGGGAGAACATGCAGGCACAGGGAGAACCATGGAGAACATGCAGGCACAGGGAGAACATGCAGGCACAGGGAGAACATGCAGGCAAAGGGGGTACACAGGGAGAACATGCAGGCACAGGGGAACATGCAGGCACAAGGAGAACATGCAGGCACAGAGAGAACATGCAGGCACAGGGAGAACATGCAGGCACAGGGAGAACATGCAGGCACAGGGAGAACATGCAGGCACAGGGAGAACATGCAGGCACAGGGAGAACACAGGGAGAACATGCAGGCTGACACACATGGAGAACATGCAGGCACAGGGAGAACATGCAGGCTGACACACAGGGAGAACATGCAGGCACAGGGAGAACATGCAGGCACAGGGAGAACATGCAGGCACAGGGAGAAACACAGAACATGCAGGCGGCAAAGGGGGAACACAGGGAGAACATGCAGGCACAGGGAGAACATGCAGGCACAGGGAGAACATGCAGGCACAGGGAGAAACACAGGGAGAACATGCAGGCACAGGGAGAACATGCAGGCACAGGGAGAACATGCAGGCACAGGGAGAACATGCAGGCACAGGGAGAACATGCAGGCAAAGGGGGAACACAGGGAGAACATGCAGGCAAAGGGGGAACACAGGGAGAACATGCAGGCACAGGGAGAACATGCAGGCACAGGGAGAACATGCAGGCACAGGGAGAACATACAGGCACAGGGAGAACATGCAGGCACAGGTAGAACATGCAGGCACAGGTAGAACATGCAGGCACAGGGAGAACATGCAGGCACAGAGAGAACATGCAGGCACAGGGAGAAACACAGGGAGAACATGCAGGCACAGGGAGAAACACAGGGAGAACATGCAGGCACAGGGAGAACATGCAGGCACAGGGAGAACATGCAGGCACAGGGAGAACATGCAGGCACAGGGAGAACATGCAGGCACAGGGAGAACATGCAGGCACAGGGAGAAACACAGGGAGAACATGCAGGCACAGGGAGAACATGCAGGTACAGGGAGAAACACAGGGAGAACATGCAGGCACAGGGAGAACATGCAGGTACAGGGAGAACATGCAGGCACAGGGAGAAACACAGGGAGAACATGCAGGCAAAAGGGGAATACAGGGAGAACATGCAGGCACAGGGAGAACATGCAGGCAGGGCAAGGAGAAACACAGGGAGAACATGCAGGCACAGGGACAACATGCAGACGCAGGGAGAACATGCAGGCACAGGGAGAACATGCCAGGGAGAACATGCAGGCACAGGGAGAACATGCAGGCGCAGGGGAACATGCAGGCACAGGGAGAACATGCAGGCAGAGGGAGAAACACAGCAAGAATATGCAGGCACAGGGAGAACATGCAGGCAAAGGGACAACATGCAGGCAAAGGGAGAACATGCAGGCAAAGGGGGAACACAGGGGGAGAACATACAGGCGCAGGGAGAACATGCAGGCACAGCGAGAACATGCAGGCGCAGGGAGAACATGCAGGCACAGGGAGAAACACAGGGAGAACATGCAGAGCAGCAGAGGAGAGTTATTCTGCAGAGAGTCGGCACAAATAAAGAAAAACGAGAAACGTGAAACAACAACGAGGTAGATCAAATGTCCTCCGGTCAAACCGTCGGTTCAAACCTGAAGGAAACGGGTCTGAGCTTCTGCTTCGACCAAAACTGTGAGCGACTCGCTCTGGACCTGACACAAACCTGGACCGGGTCAGGTTCAGACAAACCTGGACCGGGTCAGGTTCAGACAAACCAGGACCGGGTCAGGATCAGACAAACCAGGACCGGGTCAGGTTCAGGTTCAGAGAGTCACGACACTTTGGGCCAGAACAGAAGTTTTATCAATAAGACCCAGATCTGAGCCGGACCCTGGACCAAGAGGGTTATAAGTCAATGAAGGAAACGGGAGCAGGTTTGATTGCAGTTTAGCCCTGGTTTAGACCTGGTTTAGACCTGGTTTAGACCTGCTTTAGTCCTGGTTTAGACCTGGTTTAGACCTGGTTTAGACCTGCTTTAGTCCTGGTTTAGACCTGGTTTAGGCCTGGTTTAGTCCTGGTTTAGACCTGGTTTAGACCTGCTTTAGTCCTGGTTTAGACCTGGTTTAGACCTGGTTTAGACCTTCTTTAGTCCTGGTTTAGACCTGGTTTAGGCCTGGTTTAGTCCTGGTTTAGACCTGGTTTAGACCTGCTTTAGTCCTGGTTTAGACCTGGTTTAGACCTGGTTTAGTCCTGGTTTAGACCTGGTTTAGACCTGGTTTAGACCTGCTTTAGTCCTGGTTTAGACCTGGTTTAGGCCTGGTTTAGTCCTGGTTTAGACCTGGTTTAGACCTGCTTTAGTCCTGGTTTAGACCTGGTTTAGACCTGGTTTAGACCTTCTTTAGTCCTGGTTTAGACCTGGTTTAGGCCTGGTTTAGTCCTGGTTTAGACCTGGTTTAGACCTGCTTTAGTCCTGGTTTAGACCTGGTTTAGACCTGGTTTAGTCCTGGTTTAGACCTGGTTTAGACCTGGTTTAGTCCTGGTTTAGACTTGGTTTAGTCCTGGTTTAGTCCTGGTTTAGACTTGGTTTAGTCCTGGTTTGGTGCTGGTTTAGACCCGGTTCAGTGTTTATTTGCTTCTCGGGACTCTCAGCGCTTCCCCCTGCTGATTTAGTCCTGTTTTAGTCCTGTTTTAGTCCTGGTTTGGTCCTGGTTTAGACCCGGTTCAGTGTTTGTTTGCTGCTCTGGCTCTCAGCGCTGCCCCCTGCTGGTTTAGTCCTGTTTTAGTCCTGTTTTAGTCCTGGTTTAGACCTGGTTTAGTCCCGGTTCAGTGTTTGTTTGCTGCTCGGGGCTCTCAGCGCTGCCACCTGCTGTGTGTATGGCCTTTGAGCGCTCACCCGCTGCTTTTGCCCATAAATACTTCTCACAAAACAACAAAAACTTCATTAAAATACCAATAAGCAATTAGCAATAATTTGATCAGACGTAAATATGTGTGTGTGCGCGAAGAGGCGGCGCAGCTGGACTTTTGTTCCAGTCCCAGCGCTCTTTCCCGTCTTCAAACCGGGATCTGTATTTCTGCCCGACTTTCTCACAGATGCAAATCAGAGCGACGTGATTGGACGACGAGGAGGAAGGAACCACAAAGGAGAAAAAAGAACGGAAAAGTGGAAATGAGATACAAGAGGTTAGAAGGGTTTAGGAAGGTTTAGAAAGGGTTACAAAGGGTGAAGAAACGGGACCAAAACGGGGCGAAAACCGGGGCTAAAGCAGGACTGAACCAGGACTAAACCAAGACTAAACCAGGACTAAACGAGAGCCAAACCAGGGCTAAACCAGGGACTAAACCAGGAGTAAAACCAGGGACTGCACCAGGGGCTGAAAGAGGACCAAGAAAAAAACTGTGCAAAACCCAGGGCTAAACCAGGACTAACACAGATCTAAACCAGGTCTAAAACAGTAGTAAAACCAGACTTAACCAGGTCTAAAACAAGAAAAAGAAATTGGATTAAAATAGGACTAAAACTGAGCAATAACCAAGGCTAATTCAAGACTAAACCTGGACTAAAACAGGACTGAACCAGGACTAAACCAGGATGAAGAAACGGGACTAAAACTGGGTGAAAACCAGTGCTAAAGCAGAACTAAAACAGATCTAAACTAAGTCTGAACCAGGACTAAAACAGGGTCAAAAACCAGGGACTGAAACAAGACAAAAACTGTGCAAAACCCAGGGCTAAACCAGGACTAACACAAATCCAAACCAGGTCTAAAACAGGAGTAAAACCAGACTTAACCAGGTCTAAAACAAGCCAAATTGGAAATTGGACTAAAACAGGAAAAAAAAAAAACTAAAACTGGGTGAAAACCAGGGCTAAAGCAGGACTAAACCTGGACTAAAACAAGACTGAACCAGGACTAAACCAGGATGAAGAAACAGGACTAAAACTGGGTGAAAACCAGGGCTGAAGCAGGATTAAAACAGAAATAAAACCAGACTTACCCAGGACTAAACCAGGACTAAACCAGGACTGAAACAGGAGTAAAACCAGGGACTGCACCAGGGGCTGAAAGAGGACTGAAACAAGAAAAAAAAACTGTGCAAAACCCAGGGCTAAACCAGGACTAACACAGATCTAAACCAGGTCTAAAACAGTAGTAAAACCAGACTTAACCAGGTCTAAAACAAGCCAAAGAAATTGGATTAAAATAGGACTAAAACTGAGCAATAACCAAGGCTAATTCAGGACTAAACCTGGACTAAAACAGGACTGAACCAGGACTAAACCAGGATGAAGAAACAGGACTAAAACTGGGTGAAAACCAGGGCTGAAGCAGGATTAAAACAGGAGTAAAACCAGGTCTTGAACAGGTCTTGAACAGGCCTTGAGCAGGTCTTGAGCCGGTCTTGAACAGGTCTTGAACAGGCCTTGAGCAGGTCTTGAGCCGGTCTTGAGCAGGTCTAATCCAAGTCTAATCCAGGTCTAATCCCGTCTGTTCCTCTTGTAAATAATGTCTTGTGAGCCTTGATGGTGTGAATCTGCTCAGGTTTATCGTTGTGTAATGTGTGATTTCGTGGCTGTGTTTGCACTTTTACAAAACCAAGACAAAAACTGGGACTAAACCTGCACTGGATCAGGACTAAACAAGGACTAGAACAAGACCAAACCAAGTCCACGTCAGGACCAAAGACTCGATTTATGGCCAAACAAAGACATGAGTGTGAAGCTTTTGTTTGTCATGTGTGAGTTTAGAAAAGTCCAAACTAAAATAGACTAAACTGGGCTAATACTGGACGAAAACTAGGTGACAACTGGGCAAATATTCGGTGAATACTGGGCGAATACTGGGCGAATACTGGGCGAAAACTGTGCAAATACTGGGCAAATATTGTGTGAAACCTGGGCGAAAACTGGGCGAAAACGGGGCGAATACTGGGCAAAAACTGTGCGAATAATGTGCGAAAACTGGGCAAATATTGGGTGAATACTGGGCGAAGACTCAACCAGGACTAAACCAAGACTCAACCAGGACTAAACCAAGACTAAACCAGGACTTAACCCGGACTAAACAAGAATAAAACGAAGACTAAACCCAGGGACAGCACCAGGACTGAAGGAGGATGAAAACTGTCCAGGTCCAGGACAAAGGGCTCAATTTAGGACCAAATAACGAGTGTGAAGTTGTTTTTTATCATGTGTGAGCTTAGAAAAGTCTAAATCTGAGCTGGTTTTGTAACTGTTTTATGTCTTTATTTGACACATTAATGACAAACAGGACATAAAAGTAATAGCACCAGAGCAAAGGATCCTCTTTATCTTCTGTCCCAATGAAACCACCAATAATAAAACACGTCGTATACATTTCACAGCTCTCATTATTACATTTATGTCTCAATAAAAGTCAAATAAAAACCCAAAAGTCTGAATGTCCTGCAAATTTTATTATTTTTTTCTTTTTAAACACACAACCCAAGAGCAAAAAACAAATCAAAATTAAAATAAATGGCACAGAGCCCTCAAAGAAATAAAATTAATACAATTATTGCGCTCTAAATATAAAAGTCCTAAGTCTGTCAGGTCTGTTTAAAACTGTCCTTTGAGTGTATGTTTGCTTAATGTCAGTCCAGTCCTTGGCTATCGGTGCAGTTTGTGTCGTGCATGACTTTGTGAGGGGCTTTTCCCACAGACACAGTGTGTCCCAGAGCAGAGGGGGGCAAACTGAGGCCCGGGGGCCACTGTGGCCCTCTGGGCATCGTGATCCGGCAGTGGTTCGTTTTGAGAAAAGCCTCCTCTGAATCAAACCAGACTCTGATGCTTTGGGCCAAAGAGTGACCAGTGACTCCACTGAAACTGAAAGTCCACTTTCCACAGAAACAGCTTCTGGTGTAGTTTTCTGTGTTTCAGGCGTTAAATCTGAGTTTAACAGTCTGTGACATACTGTAGTTAACCACATCCACGTCTGCGACAGGGTCTGAGCGACAGGGTCTGAGCGACAGGGTCTGAGCGACAGAGTCTGAGCGACAGGGTCTGAGCGACAGGGTCTGAGCGACAGGGTCTGAGCGACAGGGTCTGAGCGACAGGGTTTTTCAAATATTGCTCAGTGTTTCCCAAACCCCTCCCCCCACAGCAGCAGAGGATTGTGGGAAACGCGGTCTCGTCCTGCACTTGAGGCCCGTGTAATTATCAGATGTGCTTCAATGACACCTCCAGGAGCCCGGGCCCCACAAGGGCCCCACAAGGGCCCCAGCTCTGACTGACAGCTCTGAGAGTCCTGGTCGAGTCCTGGTCGAGTCCCGGTCGAGTCCCGGTCGAGTCCCGGTTGAGTCCCGGTCGGGTCCATGTGTCGTCACTGGAGCCATGGCCCACGTCTGACTCGGGTCTCAGTGAAATCTCAGTCCAGTTTTGGTCAAAAGTGTCCAGACCTGGTTCAGTCCTGGTTCAGACCTGGTCCTGGTCGTGGTTCAGACCTTTGACCCGGTCCTTGTCTTGGTCTTGGTCCTGGTCCTGGGTCTGGTCCTGGGTTTAGTCTTGGTCCTGGTCCTGGGTTTAGTCCTGGTCCTGGTCCTGGTCCTGGGTTTAGTCCTGGTCCTTGTCCTGGGTTTAGTCCTGGTCCTGGTCCTGGGTTTAGTCCTGGTCCTGGGTTTAGTCCTGGTCCTGGTCCTGGGTTTAGTCCTGGTCCTGGCGCTCAGTCGGACTCTTTGGGGGAAATAAAGGTAAACTAAGTCTTTGGTTTAGTTTTTGTCGCCGGAGCTTTAATTGGCTCCACACGTCACAGCTGTCAATCAAGTCTGAAAGAACAGGGGCCGACAGGGGCCGATAGGGGCGACAGGGGCCCCTGAAGTGTCACAGCACACAACGGGTAATTATACAGGCCCTGGACTGAGGACTGAACCAGGTCTTAACCAGGTCTGAACCAGAACTGAACCAGGACTGAACCAGGACTAAACCAGGACTGAACCAGGTCTAAACCAGGACTAAACCAGGACTGAACCTGGACTAAAACAGGACTGAACCAGGACTAAAGAAGGACTGAACCAGGTCTGAACCAGGTCTGAACCAGGACTAAACCAGGACTGAACCTGGACTTAAACAGGACTGAACCAGGACTGAACCAGGACTGAACCAGGACTGAACCAGGTCGGAACCAGGACTAAACCAGAACTGAACCTGGACTGAACCAGGACTGAACCAGGACTGACCCAGGACTAAAGAAGGACTGAACCAGGACTAAACCAGGACTGAACCATAAATGCCATTGCTATAGCGACCACTGTTGTCTTCTATTATTTGATTTTATCATTTTTTATCTTTTTACTTGCTTTTATTCTAATGTATTGCTTTTATAAAAAAAAAAAAAAGATTAAAATGGGTGTTTGTGCTTTTAAAAAAAAACAAAAACTTTTAGTTACAGTTGTTCCATCACTTTGGAAACTGTGTTTATAAAATGTTTTGTACAAATAAAGATGGATTGGAAAAACCTGCACCATCTGCAGAACACGAAACTCTTAAATATAAGATATCAATGTAAAACTTCTGTAGTTTACTCACAGAAATGTAAGAAAAAATATATTACAAGTTTTTCATCATGTCAAGTCATTTCATGTAGAAATAAGGCATTTTATGTAAAAACTGCCAAAAATCCACAGATTTGCGACATTTAAATCTGAAAAATGGACAGAACCAGGTTTAAATTTCTTGGTTCATTTTGTCACATATTAATTATAAAAATGTACAGAGGGGATTTGGATTTTAGTTTTTAAGTAAACTTGATCAGACTGAAAATTATCGTAATAAATGCGTGTCAGAATCCGATCTTAAATCCTTGTTTGGTCTAATCTTGTTGAGTCCAGATTGTACAGTTTGTGTGGATCTACTTTAAGGCTGATCTTTATGTCTCGAGGGATAAAAATGCGTTTGAAGAAAACGGTCTAGCCATGTTTTTTGTCGCTTTTAAGTCGTGTTTTTTGCACTTTTAGTCACTATTTATTGCTTTTAATCACATTTTCATTGCATTAAGTTACAATGTCCCAGAGAAATCTATGGATTAAGTGGATTAAATTAAATATTAAAACATCTTAAGGATATCCAGCTTATTTTAAGACCAAACTGACCGAAAAACTAAACATTTAAAGTAAAAAAAAATAGTTTTGCTCGTAGTGTCTCGACTTAAATGGGAAAAAAGTCTTCAAAATGATGCAAAACGAGCTTAAATCAACATGAAACACTGCTTTTATTTCACATATTTTATAAACGTCGGCTTTAAGAAAGTAGAAATCAAACTGAATTACTGTTAAAATTCCACTTTCTAACAACTAAACTTACTACTTTTTAATTCCATTTAGATTTCTTGGAGGCTAAAAACTGCAGCTGCATTTTAAAGACTCAACGAAACATGGAGGTGACAAATATTTCACACTCGTTTCGGAGTTAATGAAGACAATACGAGGAGAGCTGAAAGTTGCAGGAGTTTCTTTTTCTCAGAGTTTTGTGGAGTGGAATATTTGTGCTGAAGTCTGTCCTTCTGCAGCTGCTGGTGTCGCTCACAAAGCCGCGCTCTCCATTCAGGCCTCGCACTCCACTTTTGTGTGTCCTGTGTGTGTTTTGTGTGTGTTTTGTGTGTGTTTCTCGTGTGTTTTGTGCCGGTTCCCGCTGAGGTTTTATCTCTGTGACAGGTCCGCCTCGTTAGGGCCAAAAAAACTCGTTAAATCGACTCAAAACGGCCCCAAAAAACAACATTTGTCCTGCACCCGCTGCGAGACGAGGGCGCGTTTAGACGAGGGAGAAAGGGACACTCCAGAGGGCACCGGACCGAGGAGACAAGGAGGCAAGGAGAGAGGAGTCAAGGAGGCAAGGAGACAGGAGACAAGGAGACAGGAGACAAGAGAGGAGACAAGAGAGGAGACGAGGAAAGAGGAGACGAGGGCGCGTTTAGACGAGGGAGAAAGGGACACTCCAGAGGGCACCGGACCGAGGAGACAAGGAGGCAAGGAGAGAGGAGACGAGGAGGCAAGGAGACAGGAGACAAGGAGACAGGAGACAAGGAGACAAGAGAGGAGACGAGGAAAGAGGAGACGAGGGCGCGTTTAGACGAGGGAGAAAGGGACACTCCAGAGGGCACCGGACCGAGGAGACAAGGAGGCAAGGAGAGAGGAGACGAGGAGGCAAGGAGACAGGAGACAAGGAGACAGGAGACAAGAGAGGAGACAAGAGAGGAGACGAGGAAAGAGGAGACGAGGGCGCGTTTAGACGAGGGAGAAAGGGACACTCCAGAGGGCACCGGACCGAGGAGACAAGGAGACAAGGAGGCAAGGAGAGGGGAGACGAGGAGGCAAGGAGAGAGGAGAGAGGAGGCAAGGAGAGAGGATAGAGGAGGCAAGGAGAGAGGAGAGAGGAGACAAGGAGGCAAGGGAGAGAAGGCATAGAGAGAGGAGACGAGGGCGCGTTTAGACTAGGGAGAAAGGGACAATCCAGAGGACACCAGACCGAGGAGACAAGGGGACAAGGAGGCAAGGAGAGAGGAGACGAGGACACTCCAGAGGTCACCTGACCGAGGAGACAAGGGGACAAGGAGGCAAGGAGAGAGGAGACGAGGAGACAGGAGACAAGGAGACAAAGAGAGAGGAGACAAGGAGGCAAAGAGAGAAGGCAAAGAGAGAGGAGACGAGGGTGCATTTTGACGAGGGAGAAAGGGACACTCCAGAGGGCACCGGACCGAGGAGACGAGGAGAGAGGAGATGAGGGGACAAGGAGGCAGGGAGAGAGGAGACGAGGGGACAAGGAGGCAAGGAGAGAGGAGACGAGGAGGCAAGGAGACAGGAGACAAGGAGAGAGGAGACAAGGAGAGAGGAGACAAGAGAGGAGACAAGAGAGGAGACGAGGGCGCATTTAGACGAGGGAGAAAGGGACACTCCAGAGGGCACTGGACCGAGGAGACAAGGGGAGAGGAGACAAGGAGACAAGGAGAGAGGAGACGAGGAGACGAGGGGACAAGGAGGCAAGGAGAGAGGAGACAAGGAGGCAAGGGAGAGGAGGAAAGGAGACAAAGAGAGAAGAGACAAGAGAGGAGACAAGAGAGAGAGGAGACGAGGCCGCGTTTAGACGAGGGAGAAAGGGACACTCCAGAGGGCACCGGACCGAGGAGACAAGGAGGCAAGGAGAGAGGAGACGAGGAGGCAAGGAGACAGGAGACAAGGAGACAGGAGACAAGAGAGGAGACGAGGAAAGAGGAGACAAGGGCGCGTTTAGACGAGGGAGAAAGGGACACTCCAGAGGGCACCGGACCGAGGAGACAAGGAGGCAAGGAGAGGGGAGACGAGGAGGCAAGGAGAGAGGAGACAAGGAGGCAAGGAGAGAGGAGAGGAGACAAGGAGAGAGGAGACAAGGAGGCAAGGAGAGAGGAGACGAGGAGGCAAGGGAGAGGAGGAAAGGAGACAAAGAGAGAGAGAGGAGACGAGGGCGCATTTAGACGAGGGAGAAAGGGACACTCCAGAGGGCACCGGACCGAGGAGACAAGGGGACAAGGAGACAAGGAGAGAGGAGACAAGGAGATAGGAGACAAGGAGGCAAGGAGACAGGGAGACAAGGACAAAGGAGACAAGGACAGAGGGGAACACTCTGGTGAGAGTGGGCCGGCCCTCTGTGGAGTTTGCTTGTTCCTCCGGTGTCTGGGTGGGTTTTCCTCTGGTCTCCCCCATCCTCTCCTTGTCTCCTCTCCTTATCTCCTTTTTCCTTGTCTCCTCTCTCCTTGTCGCCTTATCTCCTTATTTCTACTTCTTTCCTTCTCTCTTTGTCTCCTTCTCTCCTTGTCTGCTTGTCTCCTTATCTCCTTGTCTCCTCTCCTTGTCTCCTTGTGTCCTCTCCCTATCTCCTTGTCTCATTTTCTACTCATTTCCTCTCTTTGTCTCCTCTCCTCTCCTTGTCTCCTTATCTCCTCGTCTCCTCTCCTTCTCTCCTAGTCTCCTTCTGTCCTTGTCTCCTTCTCTTCTTGTCTCCTCCTCGTCTCCTCTCCTTGTCTCCTCTCCTTCTCTCCTTGTCTCCTTCTCTCCTTGTCTTCTCTCTCCTTCTCTCCTAGTCTCCTTCTGTCCTCTCTCCCCGTCTCCTCTCTCCTTGTCTCCTTCTCTTCTTGTCTCCTCCTCGTCTCCTCTCCTTGTCTTCTCTCTCCTTCTCTCCTTGTCTTCTTCTCCCCTCTCTCCTTGTCTCCTCCCTCCTTCTATCTCCTTCTCTCCTCATCTCCTTCTCCCCTCTCTCCTTGTCTCCTTCTCTCCTCGTCTCCTTCTCTCCTTGTCTCCTCTCCTTCTCTCCTTGTCTCCTCTCCCCTTCTCTTGTCTCCTCTCTCCTTCTCTCCTCGTCTCCTTCTCCCCTCTCTCCATGTCTCCTCTCTCCTTGTCTCCTCTCCCTCTCTCCTCCTCCCCTCTCTCCATGTCTCCTCTCTCCTTCTCTCCTTGTCTCCTCTCTCCCTCTCTCCCTCTCTCCTTGTCTCCTTCTCTCCTCGTCTCCTCTCCCTCTCTCCTCGTCTCCTTCTCCCCTCTCTCCTTGTCTCCTCTCTCCTTGTCTCCTCTCTCCTTCTCTCCTCGTCTCCTTCTCTCCTTGTTTCCTTGTTTCCTCTTCTTCTTGTTGGACACAGAGGTCTTTAAACCTTCAGGACAGTTGACTCGAGGTACTAACCAGGAGCAGAGAGAGTCAGATGCCCTCCCGTCCCTCTGTCGTGTTTGCTGGAGCGGGTCAAAGGTCGGTGTAGATCTGCAAACGTGATGCTCACAGGAAACACTTGTGGATTTAACTTTGTGAGAATCGTCTGAGGAGCGTCTGAGGAGCCGAGCGCTCGAGGATGAGCCGAGCACACACACTTCACAAACAGGAGCCACGTTTTCACACCAAACACTTTGTTTTGGTGAAATCTCCTCAGTTTTCCTCACACCGAGAGGAAAAGGACTTCCACGTTATCACCGGCTCCACTGCGATGCTCCGCTTGGATCCTGTTCATTTTATATTATTACATTATCAAGTGCATTATTTTGTCCAGTTCATTGTGAAAATCAGAGTCTGAGATTTTTTTTGTGGCTTGGAATTTAAAACTCTGAACATCGTCAGAAACACTTCATACAGAACGGATTTAAGTGTCATCTCATCGTCTGAATCGTCGTCTCATTTTCCGTCTGAAGAGTTGTATTTGGATTGATTCATGTTTGAGGAATCTCTGAAAATCCCCATTTCCCCCTACCCCCTAGACACGCCCCCTACTTTTATTTGTTTGTCTCTTCGTATTTATTTATTTTGAATTTATTTATTTTAGTTTTAGTTCTTGTATGTTCTGTTTAATGTATTAATTACTTTTTATGTTTCTGTGTTTATTTAGTTTTAGTAACCTTTTTAGATATTTTGTATTTATTTTTAAGTTGACCTTTGACTTTTTAAAAATAATATTCAGAATCTCTTTCAGTCCTGTCCTGGTCCCAGGGGGAGGAGCCTATTGCACATGTTTTAAGTGGGAGGGGAAACCGGAGTAGACACAGGGAGAACATTCAAACTGGAAAGGCCCCGCGTCACCCGGGAGTCGAACCCTTCTGTCTCTGAAGTGAGAGCACTAACCACTGTGCCACCGTAGCACTGTGGTAGTTATTCGATGTTTTTATTCTTTCATCTTTGTGGAGTCTGCAGTGTTTGAACAGAGTTAGAGCAAAGAGGAAAGAGGAAAAGTCTGTTTGTATAAAATGTGTCCTTTAAAAAAAACAGGAGCAAACGTGACGCTGAAGGAAAAAGAGAGAAAGAACAACTTTGTAACCCCACCTCTCTCCCTCTGTGACTCCTCCCTCTGTTTCTGTCTTTCCTTTTTGTCTGTTTTTGTCTCTGACGTGAACATGTCTGTTTTTGTCTCTGACTTGAACATGTTTGTCTGTTTTTGTTTGACGTGAACATGTTTGTCTGTTTTTGTTTGCTTTTGTCTCTGACGTGAACATGTTTGTCTGTTTTTGTCTCTGACTTGAACATGTTTGTCTGTTTTTGTCTCTGACGTGAACGTGTTTGTCTGTTTTTGTCTCTGACGTGAACGTGTTTGTCGGTTTTTGTCTCTGACTTGAACATGTTTGTCTGTTTTTGTCTCTAACGTGAACGTGTTTGTCTGTTTTTGTCTCTGACTTGAACATGTTTGTCTGTTTTTGTCTCTGACGTGGACATGTTTTTGTCTCTGACGTGAACATGTTTGTCTGTTTTTGTCTCTGACTTGAACATGTTTGTCTGTTTTTGTCTCTGACGTGAACGTGTTTGTCGGTTTTTGTCTCTGACTTGAACATGTTTGTCTGTTTTTGTCTCTAACGTGAACGTGTTTGTCGGTTTTTGTCTCTGACTTGAACATGTTTGTCTGTTTTTGTCTCTGACGTGGATGTGTTTCTCTGTCTTTGTCTCTGATGTGAACGTGTTTGTCTGTTTTTGTTTGACATGAACATGTTTGTCTGTTTTTGTCTCTGACGTGAACATGTTTGTCTGTTTTTGTCTGACCTGAACATGTTTGTCTGTTTTTGTCTCTGACTTGAACATGTTTGTCTGTTTTTGTCTCTGATGTGAACGTGTTTGTCGGTTTTTGTCTCTGACTTGAACATGTTTGTCTGTTTTTGTCTCTAACGTGAACGTGTTTGTCGGTTTCTGTCTCTGACTTGAACATGTTTGTCTGTTTTTGTCTCTGACGTGGATGTGTTTCTCTGTCTTTGTCTCTGATGTGAACGTGTTTGTCTGTTTTTGTTTGACATGAACATGTTTGTCTGTTTTTGTCTCTGACGTGAACATGTTTGTCTGTTTTTGTCTGACCTGAACATGTTTGTCTGTTTTTGTCTCTGACATGGACATGTTTGTCATGAGAGAAAACAACACACCGCCCCTGGAAAAAAAACACACAAACAGATGCAAGCAGCAGACACAGCCGCCCCGGGCAGGCTGACAGGGGCGGACCAGACAGGAGCAGACTGACAGGGGCGGACCAGACACGTTTGGTTGCAACAGATTCACACAAACTCAGGCATCCAATCACAAACCTCTGAGTTTAATAGTTCTGCTGTTGGGCATCAGGTTTAAAACGACCCACATTTAGCTGTCGACGTCGAACATTCAGACTTTTCTAACACATTTTTAACCAAATAAAGAGTGAAATATGCGACTTCACTGGATGTTTATGAATAAAGTCTGTTATTGAAGAAAATAGTTTATTCTTTTTTTATAGTCGACTTGTGATGATTCTCATTTTTATTTACACTTTACCGTTTGTCCAGAACTGCACGACTTAAAGCTCTGTTTAGTCCTGGTTTAGTCCTGGTTTTGTCCTGGTTCAGTCCTGGTTCAGTCCTGGTTTAGTCCTGGTTTAGTCCTGGTTTAGCCCTGGTTTAGTCCTGGTTCAGTCCTGGTTTAGCCCTTGTTTAGCCCTTGTTTAGTCCTGGTTTAGCCCTGGTTTAGCCCTGGTTTAGTGCTGGTTCAGTCCTGGTTTAGCCCTTGTTTAGCCCTTGTTTAGCCCTTGTTTAGTCCTGGTTTAGCCCTGGTTTAGCCCTGGTTTAGCCCTGGTTTAATCCTGGTTCAGTCCTGGTTTAGCCCTGGTTTAGTCCTGGTTTAGCCCCGGTTTAGCCCTGGTTTAGTCCTGATTTAGCCCTGGTTTAGTCCTGGTTTAGCCCCGGTTTACTCCTGGTTTAGCCCCGGTTTAGCCCTGGTTTTCTCTCTTCCGCTCTAATGCCGTCGCTCTCTCTCGCCGTCCTCATCATAATTAGCATTATTAGCATTAGCCGTTAGCACCTGCCGCTCCCCGCCGTGCGCCGCCGCCCAGTAATTAAGCGCCATTGTTCCTCCCTTTCTGCCGATCGGCGGGACGGAGCCGGAGGTGTAAAGAGCGCCGCGCCGGTGTCAAAGTGCCGTTTAGTGCCGTCAAGTCTGAATCGCGGAGCTGACGGCGGCGCGCGCAGAACCAGCCGCCTCGAAATGTTTCCACCAAAGTGTCAGCGCCGCAGCCACAACTTAACACCCGAAGTCTCAAACGGTTAAACTCAGGCACAAACGAGCAGCCGCCGCTAATAATACTGAGGATTACGACGCGCCGCTGCAGAGGCGGGGCTTCGCTGTGGAGTTTGCACGTTCTGCCCGTGTCCGTGTCATTTTGAGGCGCGTGTTCTGTGGGACTGAGGGACTTTTTCTCTGTTTTTATCCTGTTCTAACAATGTTCTTCATCAAAAACACACTGGAGTTACATTCAGTTTCATTCACGTTGTTTTGAGGAATGTTTATTAGCGTCAAACAGCTTCCTGTTGAACTCCTTCTTTCCGGGACGTGTTTTCAGCTCAAATACGTCATTTATCTGAGAGTCTTCCGCTGTTTTTAGTCCTTAAATCATCACTGCTGCAAATCCACACAATGACGTATTTTCAGCGCTAACTTCACTGGATTGTGTATTGTGCTGGCGCCATCTGCTTTTTGTCACTTTTTTGTTGCTTTTAGTCACGTTTTTGTCACATTTTTGTCAGTTTTAGTCGTGTCTTTGTTGCTTTTTTGTTGCTTTTAGTCACGTTTTTGTCACATTTTTGTCAGTTTTAGTCGCGTTTTTGTTGCTTTTAGTCACATTTTTGCCACTTTTAGTCACGTTTTTGTCGCTTTTTTGTTGCTTATAGTTGCTTTTTGTCACATTTTTGACACTTTTAGTCGCATTTTTGTCGCTTTTTTGTTGCTTATAGTTGCTTTTTGTCACGTTTTTGTCGGTTTTAGCCACATTTTAGTTTTTGTTGTTGTCTTTGTCGCTTTTTGTGTCGAAAGTTTATGATGTCACTTCCTGTTGAACATGACACAAATATGACACAGTTAGAGGTAATTCTACAACTGTTACCACAGCAACAAGACTGTAAACAAGGGCCAACTGTTACCATAGCAACCAGACTGTAAACAAGGGCCACAAACACGACACAATAGTTAGAAATAATCCGTGATAAGACTTTATTTTGTTGATGATGATTTAAACTGTCAGAAAAACGTGTGGCTGTAAACTGTCTCTGTCATCACAGAGGGACTCAGCTCCACTTCCTGTCAGTTTTGACTTTTATTTTTCTTCACGGATGTAAAACTGTGATAAATATTTACCACAGATGCCCTCCCATCAAACAAAGGCAGAATTTGAAAACCATGAGAACCTTAGAATTATGGACTTTAAAGTGCGTCTGACAGGTTTTTATGATTTTCTAATTTTGACTTTATTCGGTGCATTAATGCGTCTTGTGAATATAAATGATAGTTTTACACCAATCAGGAGCTGTTTGTGAAGAAAAGTCAAAAAATCTGTTGAAAATGACACGATTCAACAAAACAAAAGCGGTCACATATATTTTTCTTTGTCAAATAAAAAAATCTGTGCATTTAGATGAGTTTTGGTGCATTTGCGAGTGACAAAAAACACAAAGCGACAAAAAAGAGACAAGAACACAACAAAAAATGAAAAAAAAAATGCAGCCAAAAGCAACAAAAACTAGGCTAAAACAGACAAAAACATAAAAAAGTGGAAAAAAAAAAACATGATTAAAAACGAGGCAACTAAAAGCGACAAAATTGTGACTAAAATCGAAAGGTAGTTTTGTCCAAATGCATTTTTATTCCACAGACGTAAGGATCAGAAAAAGTGACAAAAACGCGACTAAAAGCGACAAAAATGACCAAACACAAGGATTTAAGATCTGATTCTGAAACTGATTTATTACGATTTGAAGTCAGAAAAATTAGGTGAAATTTTTATATTTAGGACAATTTTCAGTCAGATCTAGTTTAAACTAAATAATAAATCCAAATCCTCTGTACATTTTTATAACTAATATGTAACAAAATGAACCAAGAAATTTAAACCTGGTTCTGTCCATTTTTTTCAGATTTAAATGTCCCAAATATGTGACATTTTTTGCCGTTTTTACATAAAATGCTTTATTTCTAAATGAAAACATGACATCTTTTTTCTTACATTTATGTGACTAAACTACGGAAGTTTACGTTGATATCTTTAAATGTTTCGTTCGTGTCGTGTGTGATACATGTTCCTCTTGTTTATCTGGTTTTCTAAAACTGTTTCCTTGATTTGCATTTTTTCTGAGTCACGTGCAAACTAAACGTGTAGATTTTTATATTTGTCATCACAAACGACACACGACACACACGACACATGACACAAACCACACACGACACATGACACAAACCACACACATGACGCACATGACACACACGACACACACGACACATGACACACGACACACGCATGACAAACGGCACACACAACACACACGACAAACTACACACAAACGACACACAACACACGACACACACACACACAGCACACCAAACACACACACACACACATGACACACACACGACACACACGACACACGACACACGCATGACAAACGGCACACACAACACACACGACAAACTACACACAAACGACACACAACACACGACACACACACACACCAAACACACAGACACCACACACATGACACACATACGACACATGACACACGACACACGCATGACAAACGACACACACAACACACACGACAAACTACACACAAACGACACACAACACACGACACACACACACACAGCACACCACACACCAAACACACACACACACACCACACACATGACACACACACGACACACACGACACATGATACACGACACACGCATGACAAACGGCACACACAACACACACAACAAACTACACACAAACGACACACAACACACACAGCACACCACACACCAAACACACACACACCACACACATGACACACACACGACACACACGACACATGACACACGACACACGCATGACAAACGACACACACAACACACACGACAAACTACACACAAACGACACACACACACACAGCACACACACCACACACATCACACACACACACACCACACACCACACACACGACACACATAACACACACACGACACGTAGGACACATGACACACACACCACACATGACACACGACACACACACGACAAACGACACACGTATGACAAACGACACACACGACAAACTACACACAAACGACACACACACACAGCACACACAGCACACACATCACACACAGCACACACACACCACACACACGACACACATGACACACACACGACACACAGGACACATGACACACACACCACACATGACACACGACACACGCATGACAAACGACACACGTATGACAAACGACACACACGACAAACTACACACAAACGACACACACACACAGCACACACAGCACACACATCACACACAGCACACACACACCACACACACCACACACATGACACACACACGACACACAGGACACATGACACACACACCACACATGACACACGACACACGCATGACAAACGACACACGTATGACAAACGACACACACAACACACACGACAAACTACACACAAACGACACACAACACATCACACACACACACCACACACACAGCACACACATCACACCACACACACACACACACCACACACCACACAAACAACACACGACACAAACCACACACACGACACACATGATACACACACAACAAACGACACACACGATACACACACAACAAACGACACACGCAACACACACACGACAAACGACACACACGATACACACACAACACACACGACACACATGACAAACGACACACACGATACACACACAACAAACGACACACACGACACACACACGACAAACGACACACACGATACACACACCACACACGACACACACATGACAAACGACATACGCGATACACACACAACAAATGACACACACGACACACACGACAAACAACACACACGATACACTCACAACAAACGACACACACGACACAAACAACACACACGACACACACACGACACAAACAACACACACGACACACACGTCACACACATACACGACAGTCGACACATAACACACCCACACACACACACATGTTGTTGAGCCGCAGCAGGTTTCCCGAGCGTGTTTCTCGCCCGTCCTCCTCCTGCGTTTGACCTCTGACCTCGCTCGCCCGCCGCATTAAGCGCCGCTGACAGGCTGTGATTAACACTCAGCCCCAGGGCAGATCGCCGTGTCATTAGCCATCAGCCGCCGTCGCCGTGGCAGCGCAGCGAGGAGGCGGAGAGGTGAAAGGTCGCGCCGAGACGCACAGAAACAGAAATACCTCAAACACCGACGACGAAGACGGCGCCATGACGACAGGTGAGAAAGAGAGGATCATAGGAGATTAGATCAGACACATCAGAAGCACATAATACTGAGACTACTACTGCTACAGTATATACTAATACCACTACTACTACTACTAGTACTACTGCTACAGTATATACTACTACCACTACTACTACCACTACTACTACTACTGCTACAGTATATACTACTACTAGTACTACTGCTACAGTATATACTACTACCACTACTACTACCACTACTACTACTACTGCTACAGTATATACTACTACTAGTACTACTGCTACAGTATATACTACTACCACTACTACTACCACTACTACTACTACTGCTACAGTATATACTACTACTAGTACTACTAGTACTGCTGCTACAGTATATACTACTACCACTACTACTACTACTACTGCTACAGTATATACTACTACTAGTGCCACTCCACTACTCACTCTATGTACAACCACCACCATTACCACTGCTACCACTGCCACAGCATATACTACTGCCAGTGCTGCTGCTGGTACCACTACTCTATTACAACCACCACCATGCTACTGCCACTACTGCCACAGCATACACCACCACTGCACCGGTGCTACCACTGCTATTACAACCACCACCATTACCACTGCCACCACTGCTACAGTATACTCACCACTAGTACCACTGCTACCACTGTTACCACTGCCACTACCACTGCTGCGTGTGTGCATTTTCCCTGCTGCGTGTGTGTTCCCTGCTGCTCTTGTGTGTCTCTGCTGCCTTGTGTGTTCCTGCTGCTCTTGTGTGTTTCTGCTGCTCTTGTGTGTTCCTGCTGCTCTTGTGTGTTTCTGCTGCTCTTGTGTGTTTCTGCTGCTCTTGTGTGTTCCTGCTGCTCTTGTGTGTCTCTGCTGCTCTTGTGTGTCTCTGCTGCTCTTGTGTGTTTCTGCTGCTCTTGTGTGTCTCTGCTGCTCTTGTGTGTTTCTGCTGCTCTTGTGTGTGTCTCTGCTGCTCTTGTGTGTCTCTGCTGCTCTTGTGTGTTTCTGCTGCTCTTGTGTGTCTCTGCTGCTCTTGTGTGTTTCTGCTGCTCTTGTGTGTCTCTGCTGCTCTTGTGTGTTCCTGCTGCTCTTGTGTGTGTCTCTGCTGCTCTTGTGTGTCTCTGCTGCTCTTGTGTGTCTCTGCTGCTCTTGTGTGTTTCTGCTGCTCTTGTGTGTGTTTCTGCTGCTCTTGTGTGTCTCTGCTGCTCTTGTGTGTCTCTGCTGCTCTTGTGTGTTTCTGCTGCTCTTGTGTGTCTCTGCTGCTCTTGTGTGTTTCTGCTGCTCTTGTGTGTGTTTCTGCTGCTCTTGTGTGTCTCTGCTGCTCTTGTGTGTCTCTGCTGCTCTTGTGTGTTTCTGCTGCTCTTGTGTGTCTCTGCTGCTCTTGTGTGTTTCTGCTGCTCTTGTGTGTCTCTGCTGCTCTTGTGTGTGTTTCTGCTGCTCTTGTGTGTTTCTGCTGCTCTTGTGTGTTTCTGCTGCTCTTGTGTGTCTCTGCTGCTCTTGTGTGTTTCTGCTGCTCTTGTGTGTCTCTGCTGCTCTTGTGTGTTTCTGCTGCTCTTGTGTGTTTCTGCTGCTCTTGTGTGTGTTTCTGCTGCTCTTGTGTGTCTCTGCTGCTCTTGTGTGTTCCTGCTGCTCTTGTGTGTTTCTGCTGCTCTTGTGTGTTCCTGCTGCTCTTGTGTGTTTTACTGCTGCTCTTGTGACACAGGTTTTGGGTCGTGTCAGATCCGTGTGATGTTCCTTGTTCTGTCGTGTGTTTGGGTTCGTCTGGAGTCAGGTCTGGACGAGCTCCTGCTGTAAACTCTACTCTGATCCAACAAATAAATGATAAACCTGTTGATCCTGCAGAAGGCTGGATTTGGACACTGTGACCTGGACCTGGACCTGGACCTGGACCCTGGAACCTGGACCTGGAACCTGGACCTGAACCTGGACCTGGATCCGTCAGACAAAAGTTAATCTGTGAATTCATCATTGGATTTAAACAGTGCCTTCCATGACACTCAGAGGACATTATTTTCAGTGATGGTAAGTTACTGCTGCAGCCACAGCTGCCCTGGGGCAGACTGTCTGACAGAAACAGGCGGGATATCTGCCCAAAGTCTGAAGACATTTAAAAAGTACAGCTTTAGTTCCATTCAACACACAAGGATCTTTTAAAGCAAATCTGAGACGTGATTAAAGAAATTTGATCTGCTGACTGTGATCTCCAGAACTAGTCCTGGTTTAGTCCTGGTTCAGTCCTGGTTTAGTCCTGGTTCAGTCCTGGTCTAGCCCTGGTTTAGTCGTGGTTTAGTCGTGGTTTAGTCCTGGTTCAGTCCTGGTTTAGTCCTGGTTTAGTCCTGGTTCAGTCCTGGTTTAGTCCTGGTTCAGTCCTGGTTTAGTCCTGGTCTAGCCCTGGTTTAGTCATGGTTTAGTCCTGGTTCAGCCCTGGTCTAGCCCTGGTTTAGTCCTGGTTTAGTCCTGGTTCAGTCCTGGTTTAGTCCTGGTTCAGTCCTGGTTCAGTCCTGGTTTAGTCCTGGTCTAGCCCTGGTTTAGTCGTGGTTTAGTCCTGGTTCAGTCCTGGTTTAGTCCTGGTCTAGCCCTGGTCTAGCCCTGGTTTAGTCCTGGTTTAGTCCTGGTTCAGTCCTGGTTTAGTCCTGGTTCAGTCCTGGTTAAGTCCTGGTCTAGCCCTGGTTTAGTCCTGGTTTAGTCCTGGTTCAGTCCTGGTTTAGTCCTGGTTCAGTCCTGGTTTAGCCCTGGTCTAGCCGTGGTCTAGCCCTGGTTTAGCCCTGGTTTAGCCCTGGTCTAACCCTGGTTTAGCCCTGGTTTAGTCCTGGTCTAGCCCTGGTTTAGTCCTGGTCTAGCCCTGGTTTAGTCCTGGTTTAGTCCTGGTTCAGTCCTGATTTAGTCCTGGTTTAGTCCTGGTTTAGACCTGGTTCAGTCCTGGTTTAGTCCTGGTCTAGTCCTGGTTTAGCCCTGGTCTAACCCTGGTCTAGCCATGGTTTAGACCTGGTTCAGTCCTGGTTCAGTCCTGGTCTAGCCCTGGTTTAGTCCTGGTTTAGTCCTGGTTTAGTCTTGGTCTAGCCCTGGTTTAGTCCTGGTTCAGTCCTGGTCTAGCCCTGGTTCAGTCCTGGTTTAGCCCTGGTTTAGTCCTGTTCTAGCCCTGGTTTAGTCCTGGTCTAGCCCTGGTTTAGTCCTGGTTTAGTCCTGGTTCAGTCCTGATTTAGTCCTGGTTTAGACCTGGTTCAGTCCTGGTTCAGTCCTGGTCTAGCCCTGGTTCAGTCCTGGTTTAGCCCTGGTTTAGTCCTGTTCTAGCCCTGGTTTAGTCCTGGTTTAGTCCTGGTTTAGTCCTGGTTTAGACCTGGTTCAGTCCTGGTTCAGTCCTGGTCTAGCCCTGGTTTAGTCCTGGTTTAGACCTGGTCTAGCCCTGGTTTAGTCCTGGTTTAGTCCTGGCCTAGCCCTGGTCTAGCCCTGGTTTAGTCCTGGTCTAGCCCTGATTTAGTCCTGGTTCAGTCCTGGTCTAGCCCTGGTTTAGTCCTGGTTTAGTCCTGGTTTAGTCCTGGTTTAGTCCTGGTTTAGTCCTGGTTTAGTCCTGGTTTAGTCCTGGTCTAGCCCTGGTTTAGTCCTGGTTTAGTCCTGGTCTAGCCCTGGTTTAGTCCTGGTTCAGTTCTGGTCTAGCCCTGGTCTAGCCCTGGTTTAGTCCTGGTTCAGTCCTGGTCTAGCCCTGGTTCAGTCCTGGTTCAGTCCTGGTTTAGCCCTGGTTTAGTCCTGGTTTAGTCCTGGTTTAGTCCTGGTGAATGCCGCTGATTGACTTTGGGACGTCTCTCGTTCAGACCTTGATCTTCAGAAGTCGGAGCCTCGTTCTTCTGTGGAATCCTGGGTTTCGGGGCCGTTGTTTTGTGTCTTTCAGGCCTCGTTCTGCCGCGGCGCTGAAGGACTCGCCTCGGAGCGTGAATGGGCCGCCGCCGCTGCGCCGCGCTCCCAAACCCGCCTTTTGTGCCAAATTACGGCTCGGCGGAAAAGAGGGGCGCGGCCTAATTCACCCCAGCGCCGGTGCTTCAGACTAAATCTAATTTGAGTGAAAAATGGCAATCCAGCTGTTTCGTTTATACCACAACAAGCTGCAAACACGCGCGGGGCATCTTCAGCTTCATCTGCATGTCAATGAGGGGGGAGAGGGGGGAGACGGGGGAGAGAGGGGGGAGAGAGAGAGAGAGAGAGAGGAACAGCTTCATCTGCATCTCAAAGAGGGAGAGAGAGGGGGAGAGAAGAGAGAAAGAGAGAAGAGAGAGGGCATCTTCAGCTTCATCTGCATGTCAATGAAGGGGGAGAGGGGGGAGACGGGGGAGAGAGGGAGGAGAGAGAGAGAGGAACAGCATCATCTGCATCTCAAAGAGAGAGAGAGAGGGGGAGAGAAGAGAGAAAGAGAGGGCATCTTCAGCTTCATCTGCATGTCAATGAGGGGGGAGAGGAGGGAGGAGAGGGAGAGGGGGGAGATGGGGGAGATGGGGGAGACGGGGGAGATGGGGGGAGAGAGGGAGGAGAGAGAGAGAGAGAGGGAGGAACAGCTTTATTTGCATCTCAAAGAGGGAAGGAGGGGGAGAGAACAGAGAAAGAGAGGGCATCTTCAGCTTCATCTGCATGTCAATGAGGGGGGAGATGGGGGAGACGGGGGGAGAGAGGGAGGAGAGAGAGAGAGAGAGAGAGAGGGAGGAACAGCTTTATCTGCATCTCAAAGAGGGAAGGAAGGGGAGAGAGAAGAGAGAATGAGAAGAGAGAGGGCATCTTCAGCTTCATCTGCATGTCAATGAGGGGGGAGACGGGGAAGGAGGGGGGAGAGAGGGGAGAGAGAGGGAGGAGAGAGAGGAACAGCTTCATCTGCATCTCAAAGAGGGAGAGAGAGGGAGACAGAAGAGAGAAAGAGAGGGCATCTTCAGCTTCATCTGCATGTCAGTGGGGGGACGGGTGAGGAGGGGGGAGAGAAAGAGAGGAACAGCTTCATCTGCATCTGAAAGACAGAGAGAGGGGGAGAGAAGAGAGAAAGAGAGAAGAGAGGGCATCTTCAGCTTCATCTGCATGGCAATGAGGGGGGAGAGGGGGAGGAGGGGGGAGAGAGGGGGGGAGAGAGAGAGAGAGGAACAGCTTTATCTGCATCTCAAAGAGGGAGAGAGAGGGGGAGAGAAGAGAGAAAGAGAGAAGAGAGGGCATCTCCAGCTTCATCTGCATGTCAATGAGGGGGGAGGAGGGGGGAGGGGGGGGGGAGATGAACAGCTTTGTCTGCATCTCAAAGAGGGAGAGAGAGGGGGAGAGAAGAGAGAAAGAGAGAGAGAGAATGTCAATGAGGGGGGAGACAAGGGGGAGAGAGGAGGGTGACGGGGAAGAGAGAGTGAGGAAAGAGAAGAGAGAGGAACAGCTTCATCTGCATCTTAAAGGGGGAGGGAGAGGGGGAGAGAGAGGAGAGAAAGAGAAGAAGGGGCATCTTCAGCTTCATCTGCATGTCAATGAGGGGGGAGAGGGGGGAGATAGAGAGTGAGCAAAGAGAAGAGAGAGGGCAGCTTCATCTGGATCTCAATTGGGACGAGAGAAAGGAAGGAGAGAAGGAAGAAAAGGGATAGGAGAGAGAGAAAGTGCTTCATCTGCATCTGAATGAGGGAGAGGGGGGAGGCGAAGGAGAGATGAGTGAGAAGAACGGGGATGAACAGAGGGGAGAAGAGAGAGCGTGCCTCTTTCTCAAAGAAGAAGAGGGGGAGGAACAAGGGAGAGAGGGGGAGGAAAGATTGATCTTCATGTCAAGGAGGAAGAGAGGGAGGGAAAAAGTGGGGAGGAAAGGGGGAGGAGAAAGAGTGAGGAAAAAGAGCAAGAAGGAGAGTGAGGGAGGAGAGAGAGAGAAGTGGAGGAAAGTGAGGAAAAGGGAGGAGAGGGAAAATGGAGAGAAATGGAGGAAAGAGAGGAGAAAGGGAGGAAAAGAGAGGAGAGGGAGACAGAGAGAGGGAGAGAGAGAGAGACTGTGGGGCTGAGAGACAATGAGGGAGAGAGAAGGAGAGAAAGAAGGGAGTAAAGTCACTCAGAGACACTGAAAGGCCGGGAGTTGAAGCTGAGACCCTCTGGCTGAGGGCTGTTACTCTCCTCCTTCACAGACTCTTCTGACGATAAAGACTTTCAACGTCAGAGCGATTCAACTGAAGGCCCGCGGGCCAAATCTGGCCCTCCAAGTGACGTGATCCGGCCCAAAACATCTGCCAAAAAATATAGAATAATAACTTATCTCGTTTTATTGGTTTTGACCTGCTTTAATCCTGATTTTAGTCCTGGTTTTAGACCTGGTTTAGTCCTGGTTTAGGCCTATTTTGATCCTGGTTTAGTCCTGGTTTTAGACCTGGTTTAGTCCTGGGAGGAAGGAAAGAAGGAAGAAACAAGGAAGGAAGGATGGAAGGAAAGAAGGAACACCAACAAGCATGGAAGGAAGGAAAGAAGGAAGGAAGGAAGGATGAAGGGAGGAAGGGAAAAGGAACAAATCAAACAAAGAAAGAAAAACAGCGGAAACAAGGAAAAGAGGAAGGAAGGAAAGATGGACAGAAGAAAGGAAAGAAAGAATAGAAAATATGGAAAGAAGGAAGGAAACAAACCAGGAAGAAAGGAAGGAATGAAGGAAAGCTGGACAGAGCAAAGGAAGGAACAAAGGAAGGAAGGAAGGAATGAAGAAAATAAAGAAGGAAAGTAGAAGGAAGAAAAGTAGAAAGGGAGGGAAAGTAGGAGGGAAGGAAATACGGAAGGAAGGATGAAGGGAGGAAGGAAAAAAGGAAACAAGGAAGGAAACAAAGAAAGGAAAAGAGCGGAAACAAGGAAGGGAGGAAAGAAGGAAAGAAAAGAAGGAAAGAAGGAAGAAAATAAGGAAGGAAACAAGCTAGGAAGAAAGAAAGAAAAAGTAAGGAAAGAAAGAAAGGGAGTGAGGGATGGAGGGAGGGAGAGAGAGGAAGGAAGGAAGGAAGGAAGGAAAGAAGGAAAGAAAGAAAGAAAGAAAGAAAGAGAGGGAGGGAGGGAGGGAGGGAGAGGGAGAGGGAGAGAAAGAAAGAAAGAAAGAAAGAAAGAAAGGAAACAAACCATGAAGGAATGATAAAAAGATGAAATTGTCACTTCTTTTTGGTCCTAAAGCCTTGGGTTAATGACTGAAACCTTCTTCTTCTTCTTCTTCTTCTTCTTCTTCTTCTTCTTCTTCTTCTTCTTCTTCTTCTTCTTCTTCTTCTGGAACATAATAATAACGACGTGTTTGTCACAATCGTGCGTCGGTTTTGGACTCGTTTCTCGCGCCTCCTCCTGGTCACGTGAGCGGCGGCGGCTCGACAGGTTTAATGACGGCGGGCCGCGACCTCTCGGCGGGGGGCGAGGGTTCAATTCCCACCTCGGCGCAGGTAATCATGGGCGCCACACATTTGTACACACGGGCTCCTTTAATGGGCTCCGCGGCGCCTCGTCCCTGCCTTTGTTTCCCCGAGTCGCCGTTTGTGACGACGGAGAACGAGACGCGCAAAAAGTGGCTCATTTCTTTGTAACGACCAAAATAAAACGTGCGGCGTCCTCGTCTCTGTCGCCGAAACCCTCCGAACACAGAAACACTCCGAGCGTTTGAGGAATGTTCTCTGTGCTTGTAATGTTTGGTTTTAAATCCTTAATCGCTGGAAACAGACTTTGATTCATTAAATGGCTGGTTTCTCAGATTCAGACTGTGGTTTCTCTGATTTTCATTGATTACGTTGTAGTTTTCCATGAAATGTAAGATAAATTTACTGATTTCTCTCACAATGTCACAACTAAAGCCTGCATTTTGATAATAATAGTGTTCGTTAGCCTCATCTGTGTGGATTATTATTCTCGCTGTGTGGATTATTATTGTGAGTGTGTGGATTATTATGTCTGTGTGGATTATTATTCTCGCTGTGTGGATTATGATTGTGACTGTGTGGATTATTATGTCTGTGTGGATTATTATTATCGTTGTGTGGATTATTATGTCTGTGTGGATTATTATGTCTGTGTGGATTATTATTATCGTTGTGTGGATTATTATTATCGCGGTGTGGATTATTATGTCTGTGTGGATTATTATTATGACTGTGTGGATTATTATTCTCGCTGAGGGGATTACTATCGCTGTGTGGATTATTCTCGTTGTGTGGATTATTATCACTGTGTGGATTATTATTATCGATGTGTGGATTATTATCACTGTGGGGATTATTATCGCGGTGTGGATTATTATTGCTGTGGGGATTATTATTATCGTTGTGTGGATTATTTTTTCGCTCTGTGGATTATTATTCTCTCTGAGGGGATTACTATCGCTATGTGGATTATTCTCGTTGTGTGGATTATTATGTCTGTGTGGATTATTATTATTGCTGTGTGGATTATTATTTTCACTGTGTGGATTATTATTATCATTGTGTGGATTCTTATTTTCTCTGTGTGGATTATTATTATCATTGTGTGGATTATTATGACTGTGTGGATTATTATTATCGCTGTGTGGATTATTATTCTCGCTGTGTGGATTATTATTCTCGCTGTGTGGATTATTATTATCGCTGTGTGGATTATTATTCTCGCTGTGTGGATTATTATTATCGTTGTCTGGATTATTATTATCGCTGTGTGGATTATTATTATCGCTGTGTGGATTATTATTCTCGCTGTGTGGATTATTATTATCGTTGTCTGGATTATTATTATCGCTGTGTGGATTATTATTCTCGCGGTGTGGATGATTCTCGACCAATTAAACCCAGGGAAGTTTTTTTAAAGTAAATTGTGTTCCAAAAGTCATTTGGAACATGCTGTGATTTCACTCAGAAACTGATCTTAACCTCAGAACTTCACAAAATGAGAAAAATCATGAGGATTTGACAAATGAAAGTCAACGATGTGTGCTCAGAGAAAACCAAACAAAAACAGAAACAAAACGTTTGTTTTTGCTCCATTTCTCATGATCTGAAGTTTCTGAACATTTTCTACAAACACAAAACCCACTTCTCTCAAATATTGTTCACAAATCTGTCTAAATGTGTTTTGACGAGCAAGTAATATGAATAATCCCTCCCACGTGTGGCATATCAAGATACTGATTAGACAGCATGGATATTGCACACATATTTGCCTCAGACCGGCTACAATCTGAAATGTTCAGTTTTTCTTCATTCCTTTTATTCCGGATGTTCCTATTGGCGCCTCCATCTTGTTCCCGCTCAGTTCAGTGGGCGGAGCTCAACAGAAGATACGTTCTTCTGGGACACAGAGCTGTTTTCAGGCTCCAGGACGTCGTGTGACGGGTTTAAGGGCGACTCTCTCCCTCGTCTTCCTCTGAGTGACTCCAGCCCAGAGCCTTCACCAAAGGAGGGGCTGTGGCAAAAGTGGGCGGGGCCGAAGGAGATGAAAAGACCGATTGTCTCACCACAAATCAGAGAATTTAAGGCTGCTGTACCTGATTTTTTTAACTTTAACATCAAATAGTCCTGTTTTTCATGTTTCAAAGTCTTACATCAGTCACAAGAGGGAAACACAGTTTATCAAGTTGTTCCACTGCTCTTAGGTTTACTTTTTAGTTTCTTTTGGAACACCTTTGGCCCACTTTTGGCCCACTTTTAGTACACATTTGGCCCACTTTTAATACACTTTTGGCCCACTTTTAGTACACATTTGGCCCACTTTTGGAACACTTTTGGCCCACTTTTAGCCCACTATTGGCCCACATTTGGCCCACTTTTGGAACACCTTTGGCCCACTTTTAGCCCACTATTGGCCCACATTTGGCCCACTTTTGGAACACTTTTGGAACACTTTTAGCCCACTATTGGCCCACTTTTGGAACACTTTTGGCCCACTTTTAACCCACTATTGGCCCACATTTGGCCCACTACTGGAACACTTTTGGCCCACTTTTGGAACACTTTTGGCCCACTTTTAGTACTCATTTGGCCCACTTTTGGAAGACTTTTGGCCAACTTTTAGTACTGTTTTGGCCCACTTTTGGAACACTTTTGGCCCACTTTTAACCCACTATTGGCCCACATTTGGCCCACTTTTGGAACACTTTTGGCCCACTTTTAGTACTCATTTGGCCCACTTTTGGAAGACTTTTGGCCAACTTTTAGTACTGTTTTGGCCCACTTTTGGCCCACTTTTAGCCCACTATTGGCCCACATTTGGCCCACTTTTGGAACACTTTTGGCCCACTTTTAGTACAGTTTTGGCCCACTTTTGGCCCACATTTGGCCCACTTTTGGAACACTTGCACCAAACCTGGAGGATTTCCCGCCTGTTCTCTGGCGGCCCAGACTTTCTAATCCTCTGTTCTTTGATGTTTTTCGTTGTGATGAAGATGGACGCCCCAGAGACTCTTGTGCAGGGGCGGAGTCACCATCGGACAACAGGCCACGAATGCCTTGGGGCCCCAACATGAAGGGGCCCCATTCTAAAGTTACGAAACAAATAAATATCATGTGTTTAAATGAACTGAACCTGTGTAAAATGCACCGACAAACAAGAAATAACGCCTGGTGATCAGGGGCTCTGAGCAAAACAAAAGGATTCAGATACGAAACCAGTGAGAATCTTTCCTCCACTTTTCAGTCAAATGTGCACAGAATATTTAGATTTTTATGTGACACTTTTGCTTTAGTTATTTTTGGGACACTTTTACACGAAATTAAACATCCAGCATTGGTTAAAATGACTTGAGATTAAGAATATTCAAGACATTTCAAGACATTTCTGTTGGTTATGAGAGAATTTAGTTTAATGTGAGACGCCGCAGATCAACAGGAAACAATCTTAAATTTAAAGATATCATTATTAAACTTCTCCTTTAGTTTATTCACAGAAATGTAAGAAAAAAATATATTACAAGTTTTTCATCATGTCATGTTTTCATGTAGAAATACATGTTACGTTACATTTTATGTAAAAACGGACGAAATGTTAAATGTTAAATCTGAAAAATGGACAGAACCAGGTTTAAATTTCTTGGTTCATTTTGTCTCATTAGTTATAAAATGCACAGAGGGGATTTGGATTTATTATTAAGTGTTTAAATAAACTAGATCTGACTGAAAAGTGTCCTAAAAATTCAAATTGACTTCAAACTTGAATAAATGAGTTTTAGAATCAGATGTTAAAGTCCTTGTGTGTTTGGTCCACAATCAGATACTGTTCCATAAATCAGATTCTTTTGAAGCTGAAATACAATTTTATGGCGAGAACATTGTATTTAGTCCATGGTTTGTTACAGAAAATCAAACTAACTTTAACCTTTCTACTCTGGAAATTCAAACCTGTTGCTTTTTTCCAACACAAACACTTCAAACCATAGAATTTAGATCTAACGTGAGACAATCCTTTACTTTCTGGACGTTCTGACACATTTAAAGGGTCTGTATGTTTTATTTTAGTGAGACTCTGATTTGGAGCAGGACGTGGAGCTCGACCCGAGGAACAACCCTTAAATCCCCGGACGAGTCCCACAAAGTGACGTCATCCACACGCTGCAAAAAGTGGATTCTAGATGAGTTCAAACGTCTAGATTTGAGGATATTAATCTGAATTTCAGACGTTTTGACTCGTTAAGATTAAGAGACGATTTATCTGATGGAACTAGATTATTTGACTTGTTTCAACACATTATTTCTTACTTCAATCCAAATTCTCTGATCATTTTACTAACACCACTGACACATTTTCTTATTTTGAGCAATTTAATCAGAAATACCTTGAAACCAGTGAAATATTCTACATCACATCAACAATTAAATCCCATCGAGCAAAAACTTCTCAGATAAAAATTCTCCAGATAAAAATGATATGAAACGGAATAAAATTCAAGCCGTTTTATGATTGGATAGATTTACATTTTAGATCATTTGGATTGGAATGAGAAATAATGGATTGAATGAAGCCAGAAACGTTTGAAACAAGTGAAATAATCTGGTTCCATCAGATAAAACGTTTTAACTCATCTTAACGAGTCAAAACGTCAAGACATTTTAACTCATCTAGAACTCTTTTTTTGCTTCATATGTTTCAGACTCTGCTTCACTTTTACACTTTTCAAACGAACACTTGATTGATGTAAAACTGTAATTATTCACCTTTAATCCCACCGAACACTTTGTAAAAAAAAAAAAAAAAAAAAAATCACATTCTTGAGATTTAAAAACGCTTCTGGATAACTCTTCTGTCTGGCTCTGGTTCTGTTCTGTTTCTTCTGCTTTTCAGACGCTTCAGAAACTGGTCTGAGTCACATTTTATTCTCAAAGTGAAAGTAAAACGTCCTGAGCTTCAACGAGCAGCAAAAACCCAGATTAAAACTCAGATTAAAACTGATTAAAGGTCAGATTAAAGCAGAGTCTCGTTTGAGTGACAGACTGTGCTGCGGTTCCACTTCTGTCCTGCAGGTGGCAGCAGAGCAAAGAGAACGGCGCCGGGGCCAAAGCGGCACGAAACACCGCGGCGTTTTACATTTTTACATTAAAACAGCGCCGCGCCTTTGTGTTCGCTCCAACTGTCACGACACTTCACTCTCTGCAGCGAAGTCAGGAAAAGCGCACGAAAAACACCAGAAAAACACAGAAAAACACAGAAAAACACAGAAAAACACAGAAAAACACAAAACATTCCACTCTGAAAACGGTGAAGAAATCAGTTTGTGACTGAATGTGCCTCACTGATCTCTCCAATGTGTCTTTTGGAGCTAGAAAGTAAATAAATATGAGCTCAATGTTCTACAAAGTTAAGTTCATCCGTGTTTTTTAAAATAATGAGAGATATTTTATCTTTTGAATAGAAAAAGTCCCCAAAATGTCACAAAATCCATGAATAACCAACTTAATTAATGAAATTACTAAATTGACACGCAATTTAAATTTTCCATTTTAAATTCTGTCTTATCAAATTGATCATATCGAATATAAAAATAAATCAAATTAATACAAAATATTTATTCACAAAACACAAGATTCATTCATTTGTTTATTTATATTTATCATATATTTTTCTAATGGACCAAATAATACACACGTTTATAAGTTATTTAATTATGAAACATATGATCATCTGCTAATGCTTATTAATACAAATGTAAATTGTATAATGAAAAGTGTTGTTTGAAATTTTATTTAAATTTAATTTTAAAACATCGACTGATCAGGCTGTTTACTCCCTTTGTGCAGAAAACGTCTGGTGAATCTAACGTGAATAAACCAGAATATTAGGGTCAAAATAAATCAAAGTTCAGTTAAACCTCGTGACTTTTGCTTCGCAGCAAAAACAACGCAATAAAAACACATTTGTAAAATCAGTGCGAGATGAAAAAGGGAGATAAAGACATAAAACAGTGAAGATAATGGTCCGTGTCTTTTTATTACAATATTACAACAGTGTTTTTAGGCCGACTGTATTTCATTTATTTGAAATCAATAAAACAAAAGGTTGTGCGTTTATATTTTTGACTCTTTGCTCTCAGATTTCGCCTCGTTTCCCTCCGTCGTTGTTTCTCGGAGCGTTTCGTTTTTCTTCTTATTTTAAATATTGAAAATGTCAGCGTCATTTGTTGCGTCGCTTTAACGCGCGCGTCTACATTTCAGAAACGATCAAAAGTTACGTAAAAAGCCCATTAGCGGCGCGTAAATCCGTCCGTGCGCGCGTGGAATCCGGAATGTCAGCGCCGTGTCACCGCTCCTGCCGCTCCTGCCGCTCCTCCACCGCGTCCCGCCGCTCCTCCGCCGCTCCTGCCGCTCCTCCGCCGCTCCTGCCGCTCCTGCGCCATTTGGAACCATTAGCTCGGGTCTGGATCGTCCGCGGCGCATTTGCATCAGACGCTCGTGACATTTAGCGCGGCTCCGTCCGTAAAAACGCACATTTCCATTTCATATTATTACCTCTCCGCGCGCGTCTGTTTTGGCGCGCGCGCGGATATGATTTTATCCTCGTGTTGTTTTGTTGTTTGTTGATTTGCTTTTGTTGTAAATAAACATCGCTGCAGTTTGTTCCTTTTCTGCAAAACAAACTCGTAACAACAGCGACAGCGCGGCAATTATTCCCCCGCGCACCGGCGACCTCCAACCATCATTAAAAAAACAAAAACAAGAGAGAGAGAGGGGGGAGAGGGGGGAGGGAGGGGGAGGGAGAGAGCCAGAGAGAAAGAGACAGAGAGGGAGAGAGCCAGAGAGAGGGGGACGGAGAGAGAGAGGAGACCTCCAACCATCATTAAAAAAACAAAAACAAGAGAGAGAGAGGGGAGGGAGAGAGAGAGAGAGATACATAGAGAGGGAGAGAGAGACAGAGAGGGAGAGAGCCAGAGAGAGAGGGAGGGACAGAGAGAGAGAGAGGAGACCTCCAACCATCATTAAAAAAACAAAAACAAGAGAGAGAGGGGGGAGGGAGGGAGGGGGAGGGAGTGAGCCAGAGAGAAAGAGACAGAGAGAAAGAGAGTCAGAGAGAGAGAGAGACAGAGAGAGAGAGAGACCTCCAACCATCATTAAAAAAACAAAAACAAGAGAGAGAGAGGGGGGAGAGGGAGGGGGAGGGAGAGAGCCAGAGAGAAAGAGACAGAGAGGGAGAGAGCCAGAGAGAGAGGGAGGGACAGAGAGAGAGAGAGAGGAGACCTCCAACCATCATTAAAAAAACAAAAACAAGAGAGAGAGAGGGGGGAGAGGGGGGAGGGAGGGGGAGGGAGAGAGAGAGAGAGAGGGAGAGAGCCAGAGAGAGAGAGGGAGGGACAGAGAGAGAGAGGAGACCTACAACCATCATTAAAAAAACAAAAACAAGAGAGAGAGAGGGGAGGGGGGGAGAGAGAGAGAGAGAGAGAGAGGGAGAAAGCCAGAAAGAGAGAGGGAGGGACAGAGAGAGAGAGGAGACCTACAACCATCATTAAAAAAACAAAAACAAGAGAGAGAGAGAGGGGGGAGGGAGGGGGGGGGGGAGAGAGACAGAAAGAGAGAGAGAGAGAGAGAGAGAGAGAGAAGAGACCTCCAACCATCATTAAAAAAACAAAAACAAAAGAGAGAGAGGGGAGACACAAAGAGAGAGAGGGAGAAAGCCAGAGAGAGAGAGGGAGGGACAGAGAGAGATATTATACCTCCAACCATCATTAAAAAAACAAAAACAAGAGAGAGAGAGAGAGAGAGAGGAGAGAGGGGAGAGAGAGAGAGAGAGAGAGAGGGGGAGAGAAGAGACCTCCAACCATCATTAAAAAAACAAAAACAAGAGAGAGAGAGGGGGGAGAGGGGGGAGGGAGGGGGAGAAGGGGGAGGGAGAGAGCCAGAGAGAAAGAGACAGAGAGGGAGAGAGCCAGAGAGAGAGGGAGAGACAGAGAGAGAGAGGTGACCTCTATCCATCATTAAAAAAACAAAAACAAGAGAGAGAGAGGGGAGGGAGGAGAGAGGGGGGGAGAGAGAGAGAGAGAGAGAGAGAGAGAGAGAGAGAGAGAGAAGAGACCTCCAACCATCATTAAAAAAACAAAAACAAAAGAGAGAGAGGGGAGACACAAAGAGAGAGAGGGAGAAAGCCAGAGAGAGAGAGGGAGGGACAGAGAGAGAGAGGAGACCTCCAACCATCATTAAAAAAAACAAAAACAAGAGAGAGAGAGAGAGAGGGGGAGAGGGGGGAGAGAGAGAGAGAGAGAGAGAGTGGAGAGAAGAGACCTCCAACCATCATTAAAAAAACAAAAACAAGAGAGAGAGAGGGGGCAGAGGGTGGAGGGAGGGGGAGAAGGGGAGGGGGAGAGAGAGAGAGAGAGCCAGAGAGAGGGAGAGAGAGACAGAGAGGGAGAGAGCCAGAGAGAGAGGGAGGGACAGAGAGAGAGAGGAGACCTCTAACCATCATTAAAAAAACAAAAACAAGAGAGAGAGAGGGGGGAGGGAGGGGGGGAGAGCAAGGGAGAGAGAGGGGGAGAAAGGAGGGAGGAGAGACCTCCAACAATCATTGCACCACCAAAAAGAAAAAAGAAGGAGAGAGAGTGAGAGAGCAGAACTTAATCATGAAGAGAGAGAAAGAGAAAGGGAGGAGAGAGAGTTTGAATGAGAGGGGGAGGAGGGGGAGGAGGTGGCCGTGTGACAGTGGATCACACACATTCATTACAGCAGCAGAACAATGAGAGAGAGAGAGAGAGAGAGAGAGAGAGAGAGGGAGGCGAGAGAGAGACAGGGAGAGAGAAAAGAGTGACAGAGAGAGAGGCAGAGAGAGAGGGAGAGAGAAAGAAGAGAGAGGGAGACGAGAGCGAGACAGGGAGAGAGAAAAGAGAGAGAGAAGCGAGAGAGGGGTGCAGAGAGGGAGAGAGATAGAGAGAAAAAAGAGTGAGAGAGGGCAGAGCGAAAAGGAAGAAGAGAGAGAGAGAGGAAGACAGGTGGCAGAGAGAGAAGAGAGAGAGAGCAAAGAGAGAGAAGGGGAGCGAGAACAGAGCCAGAGGGAGAGAAAAGAGCGAGAAGGGAGAGCGAGAGAGAGAGAGGGAGAGAAAAGAGAGAGAAGGGGAGAGAGTGTGACATGGAGAGAAAAGAGAGAGGAGAGAGAGAAAAGAGAGAGAAGGGGAGAGAGAGAAAGAGAGGGAGGAGAAAAGAGAGAGAAGGGGAGAGAGAGGGAGAGAAAAGAGCGAGAAGGTAGAGCGAGAGAGAGAGAGGGAGAGAAAAGAGAGAGAAGGGGAGAGAGAGTGACATGGAGAGAAAAGAGAGAGGAGAGAGAGAGAGAAAGAGAGGGAGAGAAAAGAGAGAGAAGGGGAGAGAGAGAAAGAGAGGGTGAGAAAAGAGCGAGAAGGGAGAGTGAGAGAGAGAGAGGGAGAGAAAAGAGAGAGAAGGAGAGAGCGAGAGAGAGAGAAAGAGAGGGTGAGAAAAGAGAGAGAAGGAGAGAGCGAGAGAGAGAGAAAGAGAGAGAGAGAAAGAGAGGGAGGAGAAAAAACTGGGACCAAATGAATCTCAAAGATGAAGTGAGTTTGGAGACGGAGCTGGAGCAACACTAGAAATTTGAAAACTAAAAGTGTAAAATGACAGGAAGTGGAGCTGGATCCCTCTGTGATGTCATCAAAAGGCGACGCACCATTGAAAACACAGAGACAGTTTCATGGATGTATTAAAAGAACTGGATAAGGCAGTGGTCCCAGATTGATTAGTGGCCGTGCGAGGTACTGCAGCCTCTTGGAACCAGCCTTTTTCTAAAATTGCTCATTATAATCACAGACAGTACTGAATTATTATTGGTATTTAAATAAAATAGAAGGAAATGTTCTTTTCTACCGTTTCTAAAATCACCAAAATTACCGTTTTTATATGAAGTGACGTCACCGCAAACATGTGCGAGTCACGTGAACGAGCGTCGGACGATACAAACAGAAGCTCGTGGAAAAGCCTCGACTAGTGACCCCTGTGAGTTGTATTTTATTTCATTTCAGACGCTTCACGTGTTTCTAACATGAAGAATACAATTACAATCACACAAGCTAACCAAAGCATCATGGGGGATTGTCGTCATGTGGCGCCCTAAAGCAAAGATGGCAGCCTCCATTTCAGGAAGTAAAAGAAAGATGGCAGCCTCCATTTCAGGAAGTAAAACAAAGATGGCAGCCTCCATTTCAGGAAGTAAAACAAAGATGGCAGCCTCCATTTCAGGAAGTAAAACAAAGATGGCAGCCTCCGTATCAGGAAGTAAATGCGGAAGTAAGAAATTTTTTTGGGGTCATGCGCCAATGAGCACTCTCCATAGGGATAAACAGGACAGCCATTTTGGGTACATCTTCCAGGTTTTATTATAGTTCTATGGACAGTTTACAGCAACTCTTTTCAAACTATTTTTTGACAATTTGAACCATCATTCAATAAAATAAAGTTGTTGTCAGGGATTATTAATTGTCAAATCATAACTATTGTGTCATTTGGATGTTGTTTACAGCCTGGTTGCTATGGTAACTCTTGGCCCTTGTTTATAGTCTGGTTGCTATGGTAACAGTTGTGGATTTACCTCTAACTGTAGCTGCATCCTCATGTCCACACTGCTCCCTCTAGAGGACATTAAATAATGGTCACGCCATTTTTAGTGCTGTCTGAATGTCCAGCAGGTGAAAAACTAATGCGCTAAAAATTTCCCAGAGTCATGTGACCCGCGGCGAGGACGAAGTATGATCTGAGTCTGAAGGGCTTCAGTGCTCAGTCGGATCAGGAGCAGGACGTGAGTGAACAGGGGCAGACCCAGGAATTTAGGGGCCCAGGGCAACCGTTAAAGGGCCCATGACAGGTTGAAGTACTTATTTTACTAAAACACGGTTAATATATTTCAAGTTTTGCTAAAATTCTTTACAAATGTTATCCTGGTTTAGCAGTTTTATAAGTTTTAATTTCACTTCCTGGTTGTAAATAATGACATCACACTAGGAAATCACCATAGCAACCACACTGTAAACTGGGCTAAAACTCATCTAATGTCATCAATTCTTTTACCTGACAAATAAATATATATTTGAACTTATTTATTTAGTGGTTAGTGTTTAAATGGTCAAAAAAGTAGTTTATTTTGTGTAAATTATGTATAACCTTTGTCAACCCAGCGTGATGTCATCGGTTTGTTTACTTCCTGTAATTTTCAACATATTTTTCAACTTTTCTCCACAAACAGCCACCTGATTGGTGTAAAACTGTCATTTATATTCACACACTGTATTAATACACTGAATAAAGTCAAAATTAGAAAATCATAAAAACCTGTCATACGCACTTTAAGTGCGGGCCCCCCTCAGGTCGTGCCTCTTGACTTGTTCTTGGGGGAAGCTTTTGGGTTTTGTTGGTTTTGTTCAGTTTGTTTTTTCAGTGTGTGGTGTGTGTGGTGGTTTGTGAACGATTGGAAAACTCAATGTGCACTGGCTTTTATGTTCTAAACAGCTTTAAACAGGGGGCTTGGGGTCCCTCCCCAGAAGAAAATGTAAGAAATCAGACCATATTTCTCACATGTTACTGCATTTTGACACAAATTCATCTGATTTAAATATATGATAGTCATTTGTAATTATATAATATTGTTTTTTATTTACAATTTCGTTTCATTAGGAGGTGAATTAAGACATTTGACAATCCTAAACTGTTCAGTTGGTCTTTTTCTTGTTTGAAAGTTCACTGCAATACTTTATAGTGACACTGAGAGAACTGTTTTAGAGCCTCAAGTCTTTAATTAGGGGCCCTCTCAGGCTGGGGGCCCAAGGCAGCTGTGACCCGTCGCCTGATGGTGACTCCGCCCCTGTGAAAGAGGAACAGGAAGTGACATCATAAACTTGGACAAACTGGACTCAAACCTGTGGTTGAACCGTCAGAGAGACTTTAAAGGAGACATACAATCTCACAAAATCTGGCTTTGTCCAGTTGACAGAATTCAGTTTCCTTTTGATTTACTTATAGTTTTAAAAGACTTAGTACAAGATTATAAAAGCGACCAAACCCCCAACAAATTCAGTTATTGTTGGTTTTTTTATTCACTGTAAGTAAATCAAAAGGAAATTAGGAAGTAGAACAGTTCTAAAACATGATGACGTCACACTGAGCCTCCATTTCACTCGAAACTGTTTCATTTTTATTTTACATTAATTCAACAAAATAAAGCAGTTCTCGTGTATTTTTATTTGACAAATAATCATTTCTGTGACATTTGGCCCAGAATGTCCTGCTGTGATGTCACGATTTACAACCAGGAAGTGAACATTTAGACACAAAACCTGGCCATATCGGTAAAATAATTGTAATTTCTTTCATCTAAATCATAAATATAACGTTCTCAAAGCGGCGCTCACTAAATATAAAAGTAAAACGCGACGGTTTCTGCTGATTTTCAGTCGTTAAAACGATCACACGACCCGCGGCGTCTCTCTCCCGCCGAGCCGGCTCTTCATTAGCCCGTTAGCGGTTAGCGCGGTTAGCGCGGTTAGCGGCGTTAGCGGCGTTAGCACTGATTGGTTCATTAAAGGTCATTAGGAAAAACACAGTGTCTCCATGACGACGGGCCAAAGGATCACGGCCTTATTTCACATGAAACGGTGACAAATGTGGAACGATACGAACATGTGCGACACAAACACGGCTTTTATCTCACGGCTTCATGTTTAATGTGATATTTTGAGGTTAAAATAATATTACAAATGATACTTTTTCTTTTTAAACACTTTTACTTTACAGACTTTGGTGTGAATCATTTCTGTTATAATCCAAAGAATAATCACATAAAAAGTGCTAAAACAGTCCTATCTTTGTGTTTCTGCTCTGAAAAGGAGCAAAGCATCATGGTCTTTGTAGTTCATCTGTTTATTTTTAGCTGCTGCAACAAAACACTGTATTTGCACAAAATGCGGTTTATAATTTGAAATATCGTGGCAGCTGACGATACGATATTACAATAGTTTGGTTTTTGTTACAGAAAATATCACAATAAACGATAATATTTGAACTCATTTTACACACAACGTTGTTAAAAACAGAATAAACACATTAGTGTCATGAATATTCAAACACAAATGTAAATTATACAGTACATGTACATACGTGTTAACATATTTGAGGCGAAAATGGTATTTAATTCAAATGTAAAAATGAATAAATAAAAGTTCACTTGACCAAGAAAAAAAAGATAAAATAAACAAAATAAATAAAATAAAAATACATGGATTAAATATTTTTACGAATAATTAAATAAATAAAACTGTGAAATACGTAGTTTACTTTTTACTCTTCAATTTTAAACCAGTGCTTCAAAACTTTTACTTTACTTACTTACATATATTTATTCCACTTTTGCTGCAGAATGTGTTTCTTTTTTGCTCCTGTTTGTTCTTTTACTTTAGAAAAATCAGTACACTGCAAAAAGGGATTATCTAATTTAGTTCAATTTACTTGAATTAAGCAAATTAATCTTAAAAGTCCAATTTTAAGATTTTTTCACTTGACAGGACTACTTCAAATTGACATTATTTGACTTGTTTTAAGTAAACTTGATAAGTAAAATAATCTTATTCCACTGGCAGATAATTTCACTTAAATTAGTGTAAAAAGGTCTTATTTTGAGTTTATTTTTCTTATTTTTTGATAGGCCTTTTTTGCAGTGTAAAACTTTTACTTTAGAAGAATTTGTTTCTTGTGTCGTTTCTTTTATATTTAAACTCAAAATGTAAAAGTAGAAAGTCCTGAAACAGAACCAGGACTAAACCAGGACTAACCCAGGACTAAACCAGGTCTAAACCAGGTCTAAACCAGGACTAAACCAGGACTAAACCAGGTCTAAACCAGGTCTAAACCAGGTGTAAACCAGGACTAAACCAGGTGTAAACCAGGACTAAGCCAGGACTAAACCAGGACTAAACCAGGTCTAAACCAGGTTTAAACCAGGACTAAACCAGGACTAAACCAGGTCTAAACCAGGACTAAACCAGGTCTAAACCAGGACTAAACCAGGCCTAATGAGTCCTGAGGGAGCAGCTCAAGTCGACACATGTTTCAGAGGTTGATGAGGGCTGGACCTGGACTGGGACTCTCTGAGGACTAAACCAGGACTAAACCGGAGCTGATCCAGTCCCTAGAGACCAGGACCAGAGCTGTTTGTGCCTCTGAGTCTGAGAAAGAGACAAAACTCACCGACTGAAAACAACAAACAAAGAAGCTCGTTTATTTTTTGGATAATTATTTTCTAGCAATACATTTCACAAACAAAACAAAACAAAGAACAAACGTACAACACACACAACATATACACACAAAAAAAACCTAAACATATAAGAGACTAGGTTTAACAGACAGGTTTTTACATTTCATTCAAAGTGTTTTAAGGTGAGACTCTGCAGCAGAACTGTTTTTTTTTTTTCTTTTTTTGTTCACTTTTGTCTCTCACGTCTGGACTTTCACCTGAAACAGCAAACGTGTCCAATCTGCTCCTGATGTTTGATTCTTCCATTGAATCCACTTCATCCATAGATTTCTCTGACATTGTTTTCTTCAAATGCATTTTTGTCCCTCGAGACATAAAGATCAGCCTTAAAGTAGATCCAACTGTACAATCTGGACTCAACAGATTTAGACCAAACAAGGATTTAAGATCGGATTCTGACACGCAATTATGGAAGTTTGAAGGAGAAAAATGAGGTGAAATTTGAATTTTTAGGACAATTTTCAGTCAGATCTAGTTTAAACTAAATAATAAATCCAAATCCCCTCTGTATATTTTTATAACTAATATGTTACAAATTGAACCAAGAAATTTAAGCCTAGGGGTGCACGGTGGCAGAGCGGCTAGAACTTCTGCCTCTCAATAAGGAGATCGTGGGTTCGAATCCCAGACCACCCCAACATCGTGGTTTCGAATTCTGAACCACCCTAACATCACACGATCTCTCTGGGTGGAGTCTGCATGTCCTCCCCGTGTTACCGTGGGTTCTCTCCGGGTTCTCCGGCTTCCTCCCACCGTCCAAAGACATGACTGTGTAGGTTAATTGACAACTCTAAAATTGTCCCTAGTGTGTGAATGTGAGAGTGAATGGTTGTCTGTCCTTGTCTCTGTCTCTCTGTGTTAGCTGTGACGAGTTGGCCACTGTCCAGGGTGTACCCCGCCTAAGGCCCAAAGTCACTGGGATAGGCTCCAGTCACCCGCGACCCCTAACGGGAATAAGCGGTAGAAAATGAATGAATGAATGAAATTTAAGCCTGGTTCTGTCCATTTTTCACATTTAAATGTCCCAAATATGTGACATTTTGGTCGTTTTTACATAAAATGCCTTATTTCTTCATGAAAACATGACACGATGAAACACTTGTAATACATTTTCTTACATTTCTGTGAACAAACCACAGAAGTTTCACATTGATATTTAATGTTTTTCTCCTGCAGAGTCTCACTCGCTGCAGATGTTTCACGTGTTCTTCCTGGTTTTGGCAGAAGGTACGGTTTATATTTTATTATTTTGGAGTTTGAACTTTGCACAGATAAATATTGTGTCCTGCGTTTGTCAAACTTTATTAATTAAAGCTCAGTTAAAGGCGGCAGCGGCTTCTTTCGCTCGTGTTTCGTCGCTTTTGCTTCATTAAACCGCGCACGCGCACAAACGGCGTCTCCCGCGAGAGAGCAGGCGCGTGCACGTGCCTCACCTGTCCGTGCGCACGCCCCCGGCCTCGTGCGCGCGCCTCGGCTCATTACGGCGCTCCTCAGAGACGCGCGCGCGCCGTTTTACGCACGAGAAGTTTAAGGAGTAATTAAAGTCTGAAAGTTTGAGACAGAATTTAAATAGATATTAATTTAGATAAAAATATGCGCGAGACAGATGTTTGTCCTGAAAGTGTAATTATTATTGAGCCGAAGCCTCAGACACGAGCTTTTAAAGATTGTTTGTTTCATTTACAGTTTTCAAAGTTTGGTTAAAGATAAATTGGAAATATTTATCTAAAAATATGAGCCGACGGATCAGGGTTTATTCTCTGACAGTTTAATCGAATAAAATATTAAAAGAAAGTGTTGGATTAATAATAACTCAGTCACTTCAAAAGAAATGAGAAAAAAGAAGAGGAAAATCTAAACATGAATAATAAAATCTGTGGAGAAACTTTGAAATTAATTAGTTTCATCATCGAAGAATTTAAAAAACACAAATCATCAAAGAATCAAACCAGGACTAAACCAGGACTAAACCAGGAATAAACCAGGTCTAAACCAGGTCTAAACCAGGTCTAAACCAGGTCTAAACCAGGAATAAACCAGGTCTAAACCAGGTCTAAACCAGGAATAAACCAGGTCTAAACCAGGTCTAAACCAGGTCTAAACCAGGTCTAAACCAGGACTAAACTAAGACTAAAACTATAAACTAAACTCCTGTTTTGAACCAGGACTAAAACAGTAGTAAATTTGGACTAAATCAACCTGAATTAAGACAAAAACAGGACTAAACCAGGTCAAAAACAGGGCAAAACTAGGGCCTGGTTTGGTTTGTACTTGAAACCAAACCGGGACTAAATAAGGACTAAACATGGACTAATGTCTGTCAGTGTCTTGCTCGTGGACACAGTGGCAGAGGGATCAGTTCTGAAGACATCAACCTTCTCTTATTTTCATTTCACTTTTTATTATTTTACAGCACATTTTAAACAGTTTAGTCCAGATTTAGTCAAATATTATGCCATTTTTATTGTTTGGAGAAGTTTTCAGTAAAATTCAGTTGATCAAAATATTCAGTCTGTATTTTTAAATTTAAATCTTAAAATAAAATGACACTGTTTTAGATTTTCTTGTGTTTTATTTTAATGCGACCAAAACATTTGAAAGTGTAGCCCTCATTAAAGAGCTTTTCTTAGTTTTTGATGATAGTTTTCAAAAGAACAATCAACAACAAAAATCAATTACATTTTTGGTTTGATTTGTTTAGTTTCTTGTTCAATTTGTGTTTTATTTTTGTTTCCTTCAAGTTGTTACATTTATTTAGACATTACAAAACACAAATTTAACTCCAATAATTTAATAATTTAAGTTGAGTTTCAGTTTGAACCTGTTTTTCCGCGTGCAGTCGGACGGTGTTTGTCTTTGTTGCTGTGGCGTTTGTTTGCTTGATTCTGTCAGTTTTTCGCACAGATATATTTATATTTTGTTGCTAAACTGAAGGTGACAAACAATAACAGCTCGGCTCCGTCGAGGCTCAGCTCCGCTCCGTCCTCCGAGGCTTCAGGAGATAATTAAAAACACGGAAACATGTGTCGACGAAGCTCCCCAGAGACGAAGGTCGAGGACAGAAGGGTTTATTATTTAGTGTTTATGAGCTCCGCGTGAACGAGACCGACACGCTCATTTATACACGGGGATAATCACATTTATACATGAGGATAATCACATTTATACATGAGGATAATCACATTTATACATGAGGATAATCACATTTATATACGAGAATAATCCCATTTATACACGAGAATAATCCCATTTATACACGAGAATAATCACATGAGAATAATCACATTTATACAGAATAATAGTCACATTTATACAGAAGAAGAATCACATTTATACACGAGTATAATCACATTTATACACGAGTATAATCACATTTATACACGAGTATAATCACATTTATATACGAGAATAATCCCATTTATACACGAGAATAATCCCATTTATACACGAGAATAATCACATGAGAATAATCACATTTATACAGAATAATAGTCACATTTATACAGAAGAAGAATCACATTTATACACGAGTATAATCACATTTATACACGAGTATAATCACATTTATACACGAGTATAATCACATTTATACACGAGGATAATCACATTTATATACGAAGATAATCACATTTATATACGAGGATAATCACATTTATACACGAGTATAATCACATTTATACACGAGTATAATCACATTTATACACGAGGATAATCACATTTATATACGAAGATAATCACATTTATATACGAGGATAATCACATTTATACACGAGAAGAATCACATTTATACACGAGTATAATCACATTTATACACGAGTATAATCACATTTATACACGAGGATAATCACATTTATATATGAAGATAATCACATTTATATACGAGGATAATCACATTTATACAGAAGAATAATCACATTTATACACGAGAAGAATCACATTTATACATGAGGACAATCACATTTATACACGAGGATAATCACATTTATACATGAGATAATCACATTTATACAGAATAATAGTCGCATTTATACAGAAGAAGAATCACATTTATACACGAGTATAATCACATTTATACATGAGGATAATCCCATTTATACACGAGGATAATCCCATTTATATACGAGGATAATCACATTTATACACGAGAAGAATCACATGAGAATAATCACATTTATACAGAATAATAGTCACATTTATACAGAAGAAGAATCACATTTATACAGAAGAAGAATCACATTTATACACGAGTATAATCACATTTATACACGAGTATAATCACATTTATACACGAGTATAATCACATTTATACACGAGGATAATCACATTTATATACGAAGATACTCACATTTATATACGAGGATAATCACATTTATACACGAGAAGAATCACATTTATACATGAGGACAATCACATTTATACACGAGGATAATCACATTTATACATGAGATAATCACATTTATACAGAATAATAGTCGCATTTATACAGAAGAAGAATCACATTTATACACGAGTATAATCACATTTATACATGAGGATAATCACATTTATACACGAGGATAATCCCATTTATATACGAGGATAATCACATTTATACACGAGAAGAATCACATTTATACATGAGGACAATCACATTTATACATTTGGATAATCACATTTATACATGAGGATAATTACATTTATACACAAGGATAATCACATTTATATACGAGAAGAATCACATTTATACAGAAGAATAATCACATTTATACATGAGGATAATCACATTTATACAGAAGAATAATCACATTTATACACGAGAAGAATCACATTTATACAGAAGAATAATCACATTTATACATGAGGACAATCACATTTATATACAAGGACAATCACATTTCTACACAAGGATAATCACATTTATACACGAGAATAATCACATTTATACAGTCTCCAGAAAACCCAAAAAGGAGAGAAATTAGACTTTATTGAGTTCATCATTAGTTTCCTCTGAGCTGTGTCAGGAGCTGTGTTTCTTTTATTATTATTATCCTTATTATTATTATTATTCAATGGTTTGGGACGTGTTCATGAACAGGACACACGAGGTTCATTTGTCCCACTTTCTCTGAACAGCTCACGACAAAGTGATGTTGGATTGAGGAACATGAATCAAACTAAAAATGACCAGAGTTCACCTGCACAGGTCAAAGGTCAAAGTCAGAGGTCACAGGTCAGATGTCACTCTCCTTCACAGAGTCTGTGTTTGAACCATGGATGTATTAAATGAAATGGATAAGGTCTGTGGTCCCAGATTGATTAGTGGCCGTGCGAGGTACTGCAGCCTCTTGAAACCAGCCTTTTTCTCAAATTGCTCATTATAATTGCAGACAGTACTGAATTATTATCGGTATTTAAATAAAATAGAAGGAAATGTTCTTTTCTACCGTTTCTAAAATCACCGAAATTACCGTTTTTATATGAAGTGGGGGATTGTGGTCACGTGGCGCCCTAAAACAAAGATGGCAGCCTCCGTATCAGGAAGTAAAACAAAGATGGCAGCCACCGTATCAGGAAGTAAAACAAAGATAGCAGCCTCCGTATCAGGAAGCAAATGCGGAAGTAAGAAACTTTTTTGGGGTCATGCGCCAATGAGCACTCTCCATAGGGATAAACAAGGCGGCCATTTTGGATTCATCTTCCAGGTTTTATTATAGTTCTATGGTTTGAACACTGATCCAGAGGTTGGTGGTTCGATTCTTGCTCTAGACTGAGCCACAGTGGGATCTTTTCTCTCCGGTGAACACTGCCGTTGTGTCTTTGGGCAAGACACTTGTGTGTCTGCGCCCTCTGAGAGTGAGGGCCCGGCTCCGGATCATTTTGTGAATGTTGAGTATATTTGAAAACACATTTTTATCTCAGTTTGGTGTTTTTGTTTTTAATTTCGCTTCAGTGATTTCACAGCAGGAAATCCCACAAATGTTGCCTGGCAACCGTATCATACACAGCACCATACTCTGATGTCACTGATTATTACATGAAAACATTTAACGTAATAAATATTTGTGGTAAACTTTAGCTGGATTCTGAGCCTCACAATGCGACGTGTGTCTCAGTCGGTGCTTTTGACACAAACACAACTTCATCCATAACATGATGTTAATGTAATAACTGTCTCTGTAGAATCTCTGAATCATAAACAGTGTCACGTGCAGGTGATTGACGGCTCGGTGCAGGTGGAGCTCCTTTAATCTTTTCTCTGGTATTTTTAGCGTTTCTTTTGCGTCGACACCTGCAGCTGCTGCGTTGTGTTTCTCTGGTGTGTGTGTGTTGTGTGTCTGGTGTTTCCTCGTGTTTCTCTGTCGTGTGTGTGTGGTGTTAGTTGTGTGTGTGTCATGTGTCTGGTGTGTGTCTGGTGTGTGTGGTGTGTGTGGTGTGTTTGTTGTGTGTGTGTGTGTGGTGTTTGTCTGGTGTGTGTGGTGTGTCTGGTGTGTTTGTTGTGTGTGTGTGTGTCGTGTTTGTCTGGTGTGTGTGGTGTGTGTGGTGTGTGTGTTGTGTGTGTGTGTGTGGTGTTTGTCTGGTGTGTGTGGTGTGTCTGGTGTGTTTGTTGTGTGTGTGTGTGTCGTGTTTGTCTGGTGTGTGTGGTGTGTCTGGTGTGTTTGTTGTGTGTGTGTGTGTCGTGTTTGTCTGGTGTGTGTGTTGTGTTTGTCTGATGTGTGTCTGTTGTCTCTGTCTTGAACACACCTCCGTCTCGTTCTGCTCCTCGGGTCGTCGAGGCAGATGTTCCACAGCTGCAGAATCAGATTCACAACAATCACTTCAGAATAAAAAACTCAAACCTGGATCCAGAACCAGAAGAACAGAGTCTGGACTTAAAGCGCACTGCGGAACCTTTCTGTTTGTCTCCAGAAGACACAGCTTTGTCTGAAATGTTCCACAATGTGGCATTAAACCTGAGACGTCACCACAAAGTGACATAGTGCAGCTTTAACCTAGACTAAACCCGGACTAAACCCGGACTAAACCCGGTCTAACCCTGTGCAGTATTTATGTTGTGCTGCTCTTTTTGATCGACACAAAACGAGCCATTATGGCGCGTTGCCGTGACGACGCTGTTCACGAGCTGGAGTTTGACGGACTAACGACCAATTACTGCTCCCCGAGACTCAAGACCTGGTTGTGATCTACTTTAGACCTGGTTTAGTCCTGGTTCAGACCTGGTTTAGTCCAGGTTTAGTCCTGTTCAGACCTGGTTTAGTCCAGGTTTAGTCCTGGTTCAGTCCTGGTTTAGTCCTGGTTCAGTCCTGGTTAAGTCCTGGTTTAGTCCTGGTTCAGTCCTGGTTCAGTCCTGTTTTAGTCCTGGTTCAGTCCTGGTTCAGTCCTGTTTTAGTCCTGGTTCAGTCCTGGTTCTGTCCTGGTTCAGTCCTGGTTCCGTCTCGGTCTAGTCCTGGTCTAGTCCTGGTTCAGTCCTGGTTCAGTCCTGGTTCAGTCCTGTTTTAGTCCTGGTTCAGTCCTGGTTCTGTCCTGGTTCAGTCCTGGTTCCGTCTCGGTCTAGTCCTGGTCTAGTCCTGGTTCAGTCCTGGTTCAGTCCCGGTCTAGTCCTGGTCTAGTCCCGGTCTAGTCCTGGTTCAGTCCCAGTCTAGTCCTGGTTCAGTCCCGGTCTAGTCCTGGTTCAGTCCTGGTCTAGTCCCGGTCTAGTCCTGGTTCAGTCCTGGTCTAGTCCAGGTTCAGTCCTGGTTCAGTCCTGGTTTAGTCCTGGTCTAGTCCTGGTTCAGTCCAGGTCTAGTCCTGGTGTTTAACATATTGCCGGGTGCTTGTTGCCGTCATGGCCGCCGTATGCCGTCGGCTGCGTTGTCGCCTCGCTTGCCCGTTGCCGTGGAGACGTCGGGGTCAGGGGTCGCGGGGCCAGGATAATTGCGGCGTCCATCTTGGCTCCACGATCACAGTTTCTCTCTAATGAGCTCCTGCTTCTGCCGGAGAGCGCCCTGATTAGACCCTGCACCGACAGGGACTAAAACGGGACCAAACAGGGACCAGAGCAGGACTAAACCAGGGACTAAATCAGGACTAAACCAGGACTAAACCAGAACTGAACCAAGGCCAAATCAAAGACTTAAAGTTATGATTGCTCTTATCTTCATTTGGTCCTAATTTGAGCCCATTTTAGTTACTGATTTGGACTTGGTTTGGGCCTGGTCTAGTCCTGGTTTAGTCCTGATCCAGTCCTGGTTTAGTTCTGTTTTACTCCTGGTTTAGTCCTGTTAAAGTCCTGCTCTAGAACAATTAGTGAACATCTGGATTAGAATTGATCCAAACCAGGTCTGCACCAGGACTAGATCAGGGGCTGGACCATGACGGAACTAGGGACTAGACCAGAACCCAACCAAGGTCTAGACCAAGGACTGAACCAGGACTAAACCAGGACTAAAACAAAAGTTCAACCAGAACCAGGACTAAAGAACATCTAGTTTTGCTCAAGTCTTGCTTTAGTTCTGGATTCAAACGGATTCATACCAGGTCTGAACCAGGACCTGACTAGAAATAAACCAGGACTAGACCAGGACTAAACCAAGATCAAACCAGGATTATACCAGGGACTACGGCAGGGACGAACTGGGACTAAAAACAAAATGAAGTCAGGACTAAACAAGGACTGGATCAGGATTTAGTCAGGTCTAAACCAGATCTAAACCAGGATCTGACTAGAACTAAACAAGGACTAGACCAGGACTGAAATAGGGACTAGACCAAGGACTAAACCAAGATAAAACCAGGATTATACTAGAGAATATGACAGGGAACTAAAACAGGATTACATCAGGTCTAAACCAGGTCTAAACCAGGACTAGACCAGGACTAGACCAGGTCTAAACCAGGTCTGCACCAGGTCTAAACCAGGACTAGACCAGGTCTGCTCCAGGCCGGGCCCCTCCCCCTCTCGTCTTTGTATCTAATTCAGTTTAATGTCCTCGGTGTGAACGCAGAGCGACTACAGGGACCAGTCACACTTATTATCCGCCTCTGAGGACTCCCCCGGAGCAAATCCACCTCCAGACCCTCCCAGGACCAGACCCGGACCAACCCAGGCCCGGCCCCTCCCCCCGGGGCCCCCCCGGACCTGCAGGGACCACATCACACCTATTATCGGACTCTGTGGACTGAGACCACGACAGAAAACCAGAGCGGGATCCACAGAGGCCTCCTGAAGACCCGGACCTGGACCTGGACCTGGACCTGCACGAGGCGGACTGCAGGGGGCGCCGCCACGGCACGAAACAGCACAGGAAACAACAGGAAGCTGGGTAAACAAGTAAACAACGAGTCAACAACAAGAGAGGAGAGCACGGTTTAACACTGGTTTAATTCTGATCTGTTTATTAAGATTTTATGTAAAATATAATGGTTTATGCAAATTTATTCAAACACTTAATAAGGAATACAATCCACTCTCAATATAAACCCGAGTCCATCCATTTTTACACAGAAAATGCTTTATTTTCATTTTTTCTTTCTTTTGTTTAATTAAACTAAAATGAACTAAATATCAACAGCAAACAGGGACAAAGTCATGGTTTTAACACAAGACAAACATTTCACACCAGATTTGTTCAGATCTAACTGTTTAAGGTTTTAACTTGAATAATAATTGGCTAAATTTAAATTTTTATGCAAATTTACTCCAATATTTAAAAAGAAATACAAAATCCATTCAGTATTTTGTGCCTAATATGAAATTTAAACCTGTTTTGTTCAATTTTTCAGATTTATACGTCACAAAATATGTGACAATTTGCCAATTTTTACACAAAAAATGACTTATTTAGTATCAGTATTTCCTCACATTTATGTAATTAAACTAAAATAAACAAAATATCAGCAAAAACCTGGGGAATATGGTCAGAGTTTTGATACAAATTTCAAACTCAATTGCTAAAAATAATAGAAAATGCATTTTCTTTAAACATTAGACTGACATTTTAATCTTAATTTTAAGCGCTGTTTTCTCAAGGTTCACTTTTGAACAGATTGTCAGATTAATACGACACAAATATGTGCAATTTTAACACACACAAAAAAGAAAACATTACATAGTTAAAAACATTTATTCTTACATTTGACTGAACAGGAGAAGTGTAAAAATGTATTAGATTTTTTCTGAAATGTTTAAGTTGAATGTTAAAACTATTAATTGGTTCCTGCAAAAATACTATAATAATACTATAATAGAGTTTATTTTAAATCAAACATGAAAAATCAATGAATATGATTTGGACGGAAACAAAATGTCCAAAAATAATGAATAAAAGAAGTGTATTTTTGTTGAAGTCGAGTTGATCCGACCCGTGGTTTGTACATTTTTCATTGGATTTAGTCTTTTTTGTTCACTTTTTACTCTTTTATTTCATGAAACTAAAATACTTTGTTTTGTGTCAAAGATTTATTATGAAGCCACGAGTGACTCTGAGAGGCCACCAGGAGGAGCCAGAGAGTCACACTGAACCTCACTGAGAGCCACAGGAAGACCTGGTTTAGTCCTGGTTAAGTCCTGGTTTAGGCCTGGTTTAGGCCTGGTTTAGGCCTGTTTAAGTCCTGGTTTAGTCCTGGTTAAGTCCTGGTTTAGGCCTGGTTTAGACCTGGTTTAGGCCTGGTTTAGACCTGGTTTAGTCCTGGTTTAATCGTGTTTTAGTCCTGGTTTAGGCCTGGTTTAGGCCTGGTTTAGACCTGGTTTAGTCCTGGTTTAATCGTGTTTTAGTCCTGGTTTAGGCCTGTTTTAGACCTGGTTTAAGTCCTGGTTTAGTCCTGTTTAAGTCCTGGTTTAGTCCTGGTTTAGACCTGTTTTAATCCTGTTTTAGTCCTGCTTTAGTCCTGTTTTAGTCCTGGTTTAAGTCCTGGTTTAGTCCTGTTTTAGTCCTGGTTTAAGTCCTGGTTTAGTCCTGTTTAAATCCTGTTTTAGTCCTGGTTTAGTCCTGTTTAAGTCCTGGTTTAGTCCTGTTTTAGTCCTGGTTTAGACCTGTTTAAGTCCTGGTTTAGTCCTGTTTTAGTTCTGTTTAAGTCCTGTTTTAGTCCTGGTTTAAGTCCTGGTTTAATCCTGTTTAAGTCCTGGTTTAGTCCTGTTTTAGTCCTGGTTTAGACCTGTTTAAGTCCTGGTTTAGTCCTGTTTTAATCCTGTTTTAGTCCTGGTTTAAGTCCTGGTTTAATCCTGGTTTAGTCCTGGTTTAGTCCTGGTTTTCATGACAAATGTAATTCTTTAATGAACTGTAAAATGCAGTTACATAATGTTCAAAAGTAAATATACATAAGACATTTACCTGATTTAGTTTCTAATTTACAGAATAAACTCTGACTCTGAGTCTCACATCTTTATTTTCATCAGCTTCATCTTAAAGTTATAATATCATCTGTAAAAGGCTAATTATGCAAGGTTTTCTATTAAAGAGTTTCATGTAATAAACACAGATTCTGCACAAAAACAGTTTATTTATGTCGTCTGTTTTAATGTTTAAAGTCTGATAAAGTCAAGTGTGTTTCATGCGCCCCCTTCAGGACAAAAGTCAAACTGTTTATTATTGAAATGATTCGTCCTGATTCAACTAAAAAAATACAGTGAAAAACTCAAATGTATAGAGTGCATTTTTAATAATGATACTTTGTACAAATATTCAGTATTCAGAGGGCGGTGTCAGGACCAATGGAGGAGGAGCCTCTATAATGCTGCTCCCACAGCCTGGAACTCGTTAGGGATTTTTGTCCAATTTAAAAAAACAAAGATAGAATCCTTCAAAAAAATGTCGCTGTTTTTAATTTGTAAATAAAACAGGACTAAACCAGGACTAAACTAGGCCAAAATCGGGACTGAAACCTCGTCCCCCTCGTCTTCACGTCCCCCTATTCTCCCTCTTCTCCCTCGTCCCCCTCGTCTTCACGTCCCCCTCTTCTCCCTCGTCCTCCTCATCTCTCTCGTCTCCCTCGTCTCCCCCGTCTCTGGCGCCTGTGGGAAAAACACCGCGAGCGACAAAGACAAAGATCAAGAGAAAAAGAAAGTGTTTAGTAATTTATGCAAAAGAAACATATGTGAGCTTTTGTTCATCGTCACATCCAACAACAACAGCTTTAACACAGCGACAGGAGCGACAGGAGCGGCAGGAGCGACAGGAGCGACAGGAGCGGCAGGAGCGACAGGGAGACAGGAGCGACAGGGAGACAGGAGCGACAGGAGCGGCAGGAGCGACAGGAGTGACAGGTGCAGACAGGGAGAGAGGAGCGACAGGAGCGACAGGAGCGAGAGGGAGACAGGAGCGACAGGAGCGGCAGGGAGACAGGAGCGACAGGGAGACAGGAGCGACAGGAAGGAGCGACAGGGAGACAGGAGCGACAGGGAGACAGGAGCGACAGGGAGACAGGAGCGACAGGGAGACAGGAGCGACAGGGAGACAGGAGCGACAGGAGCGACAGGGAGACAGGAGCGACAGGGAGACAGGAGCGACAGGAGTGACAGGAGTGACAGGTGCAGACAGGAGCGACAGGAGCGACAGGAGGGGCAGGGAGACAGGAGCGACAGGGAGACAGGAGCGACAGGGAGACAGGAGCGACAGGAGCGGCAGGGAGACAGGAGCGACAGGGAGACAGGAGCGACAGGTACAAATAGGAATGACAGGTGCAGACGGGAGTGACAGGTGCAGACAGGACTGACAGGTGCAGACAGGACCAACAGGACCGACAGGTGCAAACAGGAGCAACAGGTGCAGACAGGACCGACAAGTGCAGACAGGAGCAGGTGGGACCGACAGGTGAAGACAGGGCTGACAGGTGCAGACAGGACTAGCACAGCCGACAGGTGCAGATAGGAGCTCCTGGACTAGCAGAACTGGCAGGGGCAGACAGGTGCAGTGACAGGTGCAGACAGGAGTGACAGGTGCAGACAGGAGTGACAGGGCAGACAGGTGCAGTGACAGGGGCAGACAGGAGCAGTGACAGGGCAGACAGGTGCAGAAACAGGACAGACAGGAGCAGTGACAGGTGCATACAGGAGTGACAGGTGCAGACAGGAGTGACAGGGCAGACAGGTGCAGTGACAGGGGCAGACAGGAGCAGTGACAGGGGCAGTGACAGGGGCAGACAGGAGTGACAGGGCAGACAGGTGCAGTGACAGGTGCAGACAGGAGTGACAGGTGCAGACAGGAGTGACAGGGCAGACAGGTGCAGTGACAGGGGCAGACAGGAGCAGTGACAGGGCAGACAGGTGCAGAGACAGGACAGACAGGAGCAGTGACAGGTGCATACAGGAGTGACAGGTGCAGACAGGAGTGACAGGGCAGACAGGTGCAGTGACAGGGGCAGACAGGAGCAGTGACAGGGGCAGACAGGGACAGTGACAGGGGCAGACAGGGGGATTGACAGGGGCAGACAGGGGCAGTGACAGGTGCAGACAGGGGCAGTGACAGGACAGACAGGAGCAGTGACAGGTGCAGACAGGAGCAGTGACAGGTGCAGACAGGGGGAGTGACAGGGGCAAACAGGTGGAGACAGGATGACAGGTGCAGACAGGTGCAGTGACAGGGCAGAGAGGAGCAGTGACAGGGGCAGACAGGAGCAGTGACAGGTGCAGACAGGAGCAGTTGTTGCTGATATTGAGCCTGTGGTTTTGACGTTTTGTTTCTCGTCAGATTCTGAACATGTTTTATTCATGTTTCTGACGCGAGAATTCAGACCAAACACGATATCAACAAAAGAAAAACAAATTCAAAACACAAACAAACAAACACAGGAGGAGCAGAAGAATTAGAAAAAGTGTGGAAAGTCAACTGAAATGAAATGACATTGTTCATGCAGTCAACCGTTAGCATCGCGGCTAGTCCGGCAGGATTTGAAGGACTCCGGCGGAAGTCCCTGTAGCCAGCATTAGCCCGCAAAACACGCAAATTATGAATAATCCAGAGAGTGTCGCTGGTACCAACCATCGAGCGTATTTAGGTGAAGTCAGAGACTCCTTAAGAATCACTGTTGAGTTTGTGACCCTTTTTATGTTTTAAACCTTTAATACCATTATGTTTTAACTAAGATAGTAATTAGCGTAAACTGTCATCTGAGCTAAAGGCTAACTGACTTTAGGTTTTCATGTTTGTCTATTTACGACTTTGTTTGGTGGGAGGGCACCTGTGGAAAATATTTATCACAGTTACATCGGTCAAGTTGAGGGCATTTTGAAGAATGAAAGTTTTAAATTACAGGAAGTAGAGCTGAGTCCCTCTGTGATGTCATCAAAAAGTGACGTTCCGCTGAAAATACAAGGAGATTTTAAACATAACTGACTGTCAGTTTTAAACCATCATTCATCAAAATAAAGGTCTCAAGTACTATTTATTGTAAATTAAACTATTGTGCCACATTTATTGACTTTGGCCCTTGTTTCCTGTATGGTTGCTTTGGTAACAGTTGTAGAATTACCTCTTTAATTGAGCTTGGGAAAGAACGTCAACAAACAGCCGTTGCAATTTAGTATTTAGCTCAACGGGGAATGTCTATGGTTAAAACGGCTAAACAACACGGCTAGCATAACAAGCAGTGTGTATTTAAAATGTGTGTAATTCGTCAAAAAAACAGCCGTTGCCATGGAAACCCGCCATGTTTGTTGCTGGTGTGTTAAACTTACATGGAGAAACATTAGCCGAAACTATTTTTAAAAATCCATGGAAGAACCTGATAAACTGCTAGTCAATTCTGGCAAATACATTTATCAATATTTAGTGTTAGAATACGTTTGAAATAACGCTAAGTTTAGTATTTAGCATCTTAAAATCTATCTGACAGATTGTCATGTTTTCCTAATTCGGAATTGGTTTGGTGGGAGGGCACCTGTGGTAAATATTTATCATACTTTTATATCCGTAAAGTTGCAGTTTGTGAAGAAATTTAGAAAATTAAAAGGTTAAAATGACAGAAAGTAGTGCTGAGTGTTGTGTTCGTGTTCTTGTGAAGAATGAAGCTTGTTTTCAATTAGATTAATATTCTTTTAATGTCCTTATTCATAGAGCAGTTCTTACACAGTGCCCACATGTTGTACAGCTACCGTTTTTGCTTCTGTTGTTTTATATATATAACACACAGTGCTATCCTAAACAGCAGCGCACCCTTGTGGCATACGCCATAATAACTACTGATCATAACATCCCCCATTCTTTGAAGATGAACAATGTGCAGGAAAAATACAAGCTGCAAAACAAAGCATGTTCATATAGAATAGCCCATCAACAAAACCGACAACAAACCTCTAGGAAAAACGCTTGGAACCAACAACACCCAAAAACAAAACACCTCAACACACTTGAGTAATTGATTTTTTTTTTTTTTTACATTATGTTTACTCTTATAAATTTAGTTTATCGGGTTTCTTTATTACACGTCCCGACCTTCTTGGTTCCTGTTTGTCTGGTGTGGTGTCTGTGTTGCAGGGTGGCAAGTGGTTCTTGGTGAGAATCACTAGGCACACCGGCTGTTGGTGGAGTCTTCAAGAGACTGCGGCGATTGCGCCTGAGCACCTGTCCGTCCTCGGTTCTCACTGTGAAAACCGTGGAGCTACTTCCTGTAACACAGTTCCTTTTGTGTTCCAGCCATCAACATCCTCAATCCTGACTTGGTCATTGCGTGCCAGAGGAGCTAGTGGCTTGGCTGAAATGTCATAGAAGGTCTTTTGTTTCTTTTTCTGTTTGGATTTGTTCTCATGCTTCTTTTGCATTGTAATCTTTGGGTAACTCGGAAGCATGGTGCGCAGTTTTCCGTTCATCAGTAGTTCTGCAGGTGACAATCCGCACACAAGTGGGGATGCACGATAACTGAGAAGTGCCAGGTAAGGATCGGAGTTACTGTCTGCTGCATTCTTGAGCAGATGTTTGAAGATGTGGACACCTTTCTCAGCTTGCCCATTTGACTGTGCATAATGTGGACTTGAAGTGACGTGGCAGAACTCGTACTGCTCTGCAAACTTTTGCCATTCCCTGCTACTAAAACATGGGCCATTGTCACTCACTACAATATGCGGGATGCCATGCCTGGCAAAGATGGATTTTGTGTGAGTGATCACGCACGCTGATGACATATTGTTTAGTAGTGCCATCTCCGGGAAGTTAGAGAAATAGTCCATGACTACAAGATAGTCTTTGCCTTTGAGGTGAAACAAGTCCATGCCTACTTTGTGCCACGGTGACGAGGGCTGTTCAGGTATCACCATTGGCTCTTTGCTCTGCCTACTTCTGTGTTTCTGACATGTTTCACATTTGCTTACAAGTGTCTCAATGTCTTTGTTTAGGCCAGGCCAATACACTGACTCTCTCGCTCTCCTTTTACATTTTTCAATCCCGAGGTGTCCTTCGTGTATCCTGTGTAAAACATCTGGCCTCAAAGCTTGGGGAATAACTATTCTACCTTTCATTAGTAGCAGCCCATCCACAAAACTGAGTTCTCCTTGGACATGGTAGAAGTGAGGGCATGAACCGGTCGGCCATCCCTCGTCCATGTTCTGAATGACACGCTGTAGTTCTGCGTCCTGTGATGTCACTTCAGCTATTTGTTGTGATTTTGTGTCCGATACCGGCAGTGCATTTGACACCAAGTCAATGTGGCTTTCAACGTCCTCATCTGTGGTACTTCCACAGCTACCTGCCGGCACTCTGGACAAGGCGTCTGCAAGCACCAAGTGTTTTCCAGGCGTATAGATTAGTTCAAAATCGTATCTTTGCATTTTCATCATTAAGCGCTGGATACGCGGGGACATTTCATTTAGATTCTTTTTAATGATAGAGACAAGAGGGCGGTGATCTGTTTCCACAGTGAAAGATGGAAGTCCATAAACATAACTGTGGAACCGCTCCAATCCATAGGCCAGACCCAAACACTCTTTTTCAATCTGAGCGTACTTGCACTCAGCTTTTGTCATGGCCCTAGATGCATAGGCTACTGGTTTCCAGTGCTGTTCCTCGGCTTGCAGAAGTACCGCTCCAATACCATCTTTGGATGCGTCTGTTGATACTTTGAGTTTTTTGTGTGTGGTCATAGTAGGCTAAAACTGGCGCTGTGGTGAGAGTCTGTTTCAGTCTTTGCCATTCTTGCTCATGTTTGGTAGACCACTGAAAGTCACAGTCACATTCATTGTGCAAAAGCTCACGGATGCAGGACCATTGACCATTCCCATAATGCGCAACTGTTCTCAACTCACCATTCTTTTTCTTTGTGACCACCATGGAGTTGACCCAATCAGTGGGCTCCTGAACCTTTTTAATCACACCCAAGTTGGTCATTCGGTCAAGTTCTTGTTTGAGTGAATCACGCAGTGGGGCTGGGACCATGCGAGGTGCATGTACAACTGGCTGTGCCCCTTCTTTTAACTGTATTTTATATGTAAAGGGAAGTGTACCAAAACCTTTGAAAACATCTGAAAACTGCTGTACTATTGAGTCTGTCTCAGATTCTGGATCTTTCTCAATGCAGTATACTCTTTTCACCAATCCTAACTCTTCACAGGATTTGTCACCCAAAAGTGATTCACATCTTTCATGCACAACTGAAAAGTTTACATGGTGCAATTTACCTTTTACAGTTACATTCAGTCTGCAAGTGCCTAAACACTCTATTGGCTGCCCATTGTAATCTTTCAGACCGGCTCTTTTTCTGTGTAATTGTGGTTTTACATGCATTTCTCTAATGTCCGACATGCTAATAAGATTAGCTTTCGCACCAGTGTCCAGTCTCATAGTAACAATGGTCCCATTTACTTGTAGAGGAGCTATCCATTTGTCCTCCTTGGTGACAATGTTTACTTTTTCCTGGTCCCTTTCATGGTTCACAAGGCCAACAAAGAACGTGTCACTTAAATCTGCATCCGGACTATCATCCACTACATTTACATTTCTGCCCTTCTTCACATCTTTCCTTTTGGAGAAACACTGTTTGGCAAAATTCCTCCCATGGCAGTTGGAACATACTTTACCTAAAGCTGGGCATTGCTTAGGCTTGTGCTGTGTCGCGCAGCGCTTGCAGAAGAACGTCGTGTCGTCAGTCCGCTGTGCTGGCCGGGTCTGTTGACGACGTCCTCTCTGAGCTGACACCGTGCCGACTGTTGCGCCGTCGCCCATAGGTGCTGCGGTGGTCATCTCAGTGAAAGTTTTTATGTGTTTTTGTGACAGTTCATTTGCATGGCACATCTTAATAGCTGCCTCCAGGGTCAAATCCGTTTCACGAAGAAGTCTTTCTCATAGCTTTTTATCTTCAACGCCAAAAACTATTTGATCCCTGACCAGCGAGTCTCTCAATGTGCCAAAGCCACAAGACTGCGCCTTCAAACGCAGTGCGGTCAGAAAAGTGTCAAACGGCTCATTATGAAGCTGCACACAAGACCTAAACATGTATCTTTCATATGTCTCGTTTTTCTTCGGAGTGCAATGAGCTTCGAACTTAGCGAGTACAATATCCAGCTTCTCATTATCTGCAGCCGTCTCAAACACGAATGTATTATATACTTCAATGGCCTGAGGCCCCGCTAAAGTTAGCAAAAGCGCTACCTTCTTCGTGTCCGGCTTCGTTTCCAGTCCCATGGCCGTGACATACAGGTTAAACTGTTGCTTGAAGGCACGCCAATTTTCGTCGACACTACCCGTCAATTTCAAGTTTTCTGGCGGTTTCAAATCCATGTCGACTTCTGCGGCTGTTGCTCAGTTTACTCAGTTTACTCCTGGTACCATGTTGTGTTCGTGTTCTTGTGAAGAATGAAGCTTGTTTTCAATTAGATTAATATTCTTTTAATGTCCTTATTCATAGAGCAGTTCTTACACAGTGCCCACATGTTGTACAGCTACCGTTTTGCTTCTGTTGTTTTATATATATAACACACAGTGCTATCCTAAACAGCAGCGCACCCTTGTGGCATACGCCATAATAACTACTGATCATAACACTGAGTTCTAAAATGGAATGTGATGTCATCAAAAGGCGACACACAGTTGAAAATAAATAGACAGTTAACATTCGACGGTCATTCAACAAAACGATTGTGTAATTCATATGGATTTTGGCCCTTGTTTACAAAATGGTTGCTATGGTAACAGCTGTAGAATTACCTCTATCTATGTCATATTTGTTGCCCATGTCCAACCAGGAAGTGACATTATAAACTTTAAGCTGTCAAACTGAGGATCAATGGGCAAACTGTTTAGTCAAATCTTAAATATAATCGCGTTCACTCCGTTTATCTGTCGTGCAGACTTTAACGCTGAGCTAACGGCTAATGTGTGACGTCACCCTCCCGAGCTCAACGTGGGGATTTTGTCTCAGTTTCTTTCATTTCATTTGTCTGATTCGGCCCCGCCCACTTTTGCCTCTTTTTGCCACAGATCACACTCCTGTTGTAAACGCACTTCCTGTTTGACGAGAACTCCGTTAAAGCTAACAGCGAACGAGGGAAAGTCACGGCGCTAAAACATTATATAAAATGTTTAATGAACACGAGCAACAACACGTCACATGCACCGACTCCTAAATACATACTCCTTAAATACATGACTCAACACAAACAGGCTACGAATGCAGAAAGTTCAACATATCAAACTTTAAAGTCTATATTTCAAGTTCTCTTTTTTCCCTAATTCTGCCTTAGTTTGATGGGAGGGCACCTGTGTTAAATATTTATCATAGTTTTACATATGTGAAGCAGCAGCTTATGAAGAAAATTTGAAAAATAAAAGTTTAAAATACAGGAAGTAGTTCTAAAATGAAATCCCTCTGTGATGTCATCAAAAAGCGACGTACCATTGAAAATAAAGAGACAGTTAACATTTAACTGAAGCATTTTTCTGACAACAAAATAAAGGTGTTGTCAGGTATAATTATTTGTCAAATCATAACCATTGTGTAATTTAGATGGATTTTGGCCCTTGTTTACAGTCTGGTTGCTATGGTAACAGCTGTAGAATTACCTCTAACAATGTCATATTTGTGCTCATGCTCAACAGGAAGTGACATCATAAACTGTCAAACTGGGACAAACAGGACAAACATTTAGTAAAATCTTAAATATAATCATCTTCAGTACGTTTTAGTGAACTGTGACGTCTGGGACCGTCGTATGTATCATATTTAACGCAGCCAATATGTTAAAAAAATATTTGAAAATGTACAAATTTGCCTTTTTTTCTCATGATTATTCCTTATTAAAGAGCATTTTATCCATAAAACTGCAAAATTGTCCATTTGTTCAGTTGATTTGTGCCATCACATTCACCGGACCAACGGGGAATGTCTATGGTTAAAACGGCTAACCAACACGGCTAGCATAACAAGCAGTATGTATTTAAAATGTGTGTAATTCCCTCTGCAGCCAGTAGATGGAGCCACAGCTGTGACAAAGTTATATGACTGTTCTTTGGAAAAACGCTTTATTTTTAGTTCTAATGTTATGTTTCTGTTTAAATAAAGACACTCAAGAGCAGCTTTAAAGGAATAAAAACACAAATCATGCAGAATGTTTGTCGTTTAAAACATGTTTGCTGTGGTTTTGCTGTTGATGTTTGTGTTGCTATGACGCTGCTACATTTACAGCTCAAACACGTCATTATCTTCTGTTCAAACATCATAAATTCCTCGTTTATCGACACCTCGTTTATTTAAATCAGTTTTTACAGCTCTGTGTCAACACCGTTGTGAAGCCATAAACCACCGCCGCGTCCTCCGTTTACATTCCGTCTCTTCTCTCTGTAAACCGGGTCTGATGTGAGGAAATGTGACGCAGTGTGGCTTTAAACCTGCTCCGATGTGAGGAACCAGGACTAATCTAGGACTGAACCAGGACTAAATCAGGACTAGAACAGAACTAAACCAGGGCTAAAACAGGAAGAAACCAGGACTAAAACAGGGATAAACCAGGACTGAAACCAGGACTTGGACCAGGGTTAAATCAGGGATAAAACAGGCCAAAATCAGGACTAAAACAGGCCAAAATCAGAACTAAATCAGGGATAAACCAGGGATAAACCAGGGATAAACCAGGACTAAAACGAAGACTAAACTAAGACTAAATTAAGACTAAAACTATGAACTAAACCTGGTTTTAGTCCTGTTTTCAATCAGGTCTAAACCAGGACTAAACCAGGTCTAAACCAGGACTAAACCAGGATGAGACCAGGACTAAACCAGGGTTAAACTGTGACTAAATCAGGATTAATTCAGGACTAAACTAGGACTAAAGTATGATGAGACCAGGACTAAACCAGCAGGACTAAACAGGACTAAACCAAGACTAGGAGGCTGTGTCTTTGTGTCTTGTTTTGTTACACAGATGGAGGTGCAGGCGTCGCTGGAGGTGCAGGTGTCGATGGAGGTGCAGGCGTCGCTGGAGGTGCAGGCGACGCTTGTGAAGAGCAGAGGGGACAGCATACACCCCTGTGGACCTCCTGAGGGTTAGACGTTCTTCTCCGCAGAGATCCAGCTGCAGATGGAGTCGGCAGGAAAAGCTTGTCCTGGAGCAGAACAGGACCATGTTTGAACTGTAGACTAAAGAGGATAGCGCTAACTCGCTAGCCGCTGCGCTACAAATGGGAGGTGACCCTGAGACTGATTAGCTCCTCCGTCTGTCACACTCTCTTTAAACATGTGCATCTCAGTCTCTGTAACGGCTGCTCTCAGACTCCACATTGTGGACTTAAAATGTAGGCTTTAAAAGCTCTAGTCGAACCTGGTGCTTTTATATCGTCTTTGGACTGTTTGGTGATGGTGTCACTCACAGTGGATTTTTTGCTTCCGAGGCGGATCCGTCGGCTGGTCGTCATTTTTTCTAACACATTCAAGTGAATTCTGTGTCTTCCCAGTGCAGATAAAAGGAACTCTGTGAGACGTGGTTTCATCTGCATCAAAGTGAAGTGTTTTATGATCTGTGAAAGCAGAAGTGCGCCGTTAACATGCTGGTTGTTGTTAGCTTTACTGTCATGGTATAATCTGCCCTGAAATAGTGAAAAGCGCTGATAAACTAATTTTAGTGAATGATATGGATGCTCATAATGACGTAATTACTGCACGACAGCACACAGTTTATAATGACGTAATTCTGTTGTTTTTAATGTTTTTGAAACAGAAAACCTCTAATAAAGCACCTTTAAGACCACTCTTTTATCAAATCAAATCAAATCAAATCGTTTATTTTTATAATGCCCAAAATCACAACAACAGTTGCCTCGATGGGCCACAGGTAAAAGCAGTTCAGATAACTGTCCCAGAATGCCCCTGTCCTTTGACCCTCCTTCGCGGCGAGGAAAAACTACAAAAAACCCCATGGGAAAAAGTAGAAACCTCGGGGAGAACCACAGTGAAGGAGAGATCCTTCTCCCATGGACGGACAGGCTGCAGATGAACTAGGACTGACATCCATTTGGACTGTGGAGCCAGAACCACTCAAGATGGAGTTCGTCCAGGCAGACGAGGTATGGCTAATCCAGCTGTCCAGGCGGGTGGCGCATGGATCCTCCAGTGTAGAGATCGATCCTCTAGACAGATGGGGGTGGGGGGGTCGTCACTGGAGCAGCCGCCGCAGTGTCTGAAACAGTCTCCACTCCCCGGGGGAAGTGGAGAGAAAGAGAAACATGTGAACAGCAATGAACAGACTACAGTTGAAGTAATATTAAATATTGTTGATAGGTAAAGTAGGAAGAACCAGAGGATAGTGTTCAAGCTGCCATACTTCCCCCAGCAGAGTTGCTCCAAGGGCAGCGTAGCTAAAACTGTAGGTTTTTATTTCTGTTCCTAACTGGCCTGACCATAAGCTATTTCAAAGAGGAACGTTTTGAGCCTGGTCTTAAATGTAGAGACTTCTTTCTTCATTCTTGTCCCACAAAAATTAATAAAAGTAAAGTTTCTCTGTCCAGTTTATATTGATTGCTGATATATTTTAACTAAATGGAGCACAGACTCTGTCACTATCATGGAGGGCCCAGGGGAGGCCCCAGGGGAGGGCACAGGGTGCTCATTTTACTGTCACTGTCAGGGAAGGCCCAGGGGAGGACCCAGGGGAGGGCCCAGGGCGCTCATGTCACTGTCACTGTTACTGTTACGGAGGACCCACGGGAGGGCCAAGGACGCTCATGTCACCGTCACGGAGGGCCCAGGAGAAGCCCCAGGGGAGGGCCCAGGGCGCTCATTTTACTGTCACGGAGGCCCCAGGGCGCTCTTGTCAGTGTCACGGAGGGCTAAAGGGAGGGCCCAAGGCGCTCATGTTACTGTCACTGTCACTGTCACTGTCACGGAAGGCCCAGGGAAGGCCAAGGGCGCTCATGTCACGGTCACAGAGGGCACAGTGGAGGGCCCAGGAGGCTCATGTCACTGTTACAGATGGCCCTGGGGAGGGCCCAGATGGCCCTGGGGATGGCCCTGGGGAGGGCCCAGTGCTCTTGTCACTGTCACTGTTATGGAGGGCCCAAGTGAGGGTCCAGGGTGCTCTTGTCACTGTCACGGAGGGCCCAAGGCGCTCATGTCACTGTCACTGTCACGTGGGGCCAAGGGGAGGGCCCATGGCGCTTATGTCATGGAGGGCCCAGAGGAGGGCCCACAGTGCTCTTGTCAATGTCACTGTCACGGAGGGCCCAGGAGAGGGCCCAGGGCGCTTATGTCACTGTCACTGTCACAGAGGGCCCAGTTGAGGGCCGAGGGCACTCTTGTCAGTGTCAAGGAGGGCTCAAGGGAGGGCCCAAGGCGCTCATTTCACTTTCACTGTCAAAGAGGGCCCAGTGGAGGGCCCAGGGCGGTTATTTCACTGTCAGTGTCACGGGGGGCCCAGGGGATGGCCCAGGGCGCTCTTGTCACTGTCACTCTCACTGTCACGGAAGGCCCGGGGAGGACCCAGTAACTGTTGTAACTGTCAATGTCACGGAGGGCCCAGGGCAGGGCCCAGGGCGCTCTGGTCACTGTGACGGAAGGCCCAGGGGAGGGCCCAGGAGGCTCATGTTACTGTCACGGAGGGACAAGGGCGCTCATGTCACTGTCACAGAGGGCCCAGGGGAAGGTCCAGGGAGCTTATGCCAATGTCACGGAGGGAGGGCCCAGGGGGCTCTTGTCACTGTCACTGTCACAGAGGGCCCAGGGGAGCGGCCAGAGTGCCTATGTCACTGGCACTGTCACGGAGGGCACAGGGGGGGCCCAGGGGAGGGCCTAGGGCGCTTACGTCACTGTCACTGTCACTGTCACGGAGGGCCCAGGGGAGGGCCCTGGGTGCTCTTGTCACTGGCACTTTCAGAGAGAGGGCCCAGCGTCTGTCACTCTCACTGTCATTGTCCCGAAAGGCCCAGGCCACGCTATACACTATCACTGTCACGGAGGACAAAGGGGGGGGACCAGGGTGCTCTTTTAACTGTCACTGTCACCAAGGGCCCAGGGGAGGGCCCAGGGCCCTCATGACACCTTAACGTTCGCTGTCGCTGCGGTGAGTGTATTCTGTTTTTGCGAGTTGATCGTTCGCAACACTTTATTGTTAATCCATGAATTATACAAAAACTATCTTACCCTCTTACACATAATTGAAAGTTTGATTGCTCCCTAAACAACCCGGAGCCTCATTTAGCTCGCTTTGTTCAGTATTTTCGTGGATTAAATCCCCCCTGCCCGCTAGCATCAATCGGAGCTAGCCTAGCCGACTAGCGCCATGGCTGGCCCGTCCTCCGCTTCTTTCGCCCTTACCTGTTCAAGTTGTCATATGTTGAGTCAGAACCCTGCTTCCTTTACTGACGACAGGGAGAGTTGCGTGAAGTGTAGCGTAGTGGTAGCGTTGGAAGCCAGGGTTGCAGAGTTAGAAGCGCGGATCCGCATTGTGGAGGAGCTAAAGTCTATATATAGCTATAGCCAGGTCGTAGCATCAGGTTTACCGGACCGTGCCACAGGTAGCAGTGTTAGCATGGTTAGCAGTGTTAGCGGCAGCAAGGCTAAGCCTCAGGGTAAGACCAGCCCCCCAGCGCCTACCGCGTAGCCGGGACCAGACCAGGAACAAGACAGGGATAGATTTGTGACAGTTCGGAGGGATCGATGCGCTAAACGCCAGTCTTTAGTGCACCATGAGCTTCCCGTCTGCAATAGGTTTGCCCCACTCTTTGATCACACGCCCGCCGAACGTGACACTCTGGTAATTGGAAGTTCCATAGTCAGAGACGTGAAGCTGCCAGCAGCCTCAGTTAGGGGTTATCCGGGGGCCAGAATGGGTGACATTGAAGGAAACGTAGGTTTTTAAAATAGAGTAGTCAGAGGTTCCGTCGTATCGTGATTCACGGAGGTGGTAATGACACCCGGCGGAGACAATCAGAAGTGGTTCTGTTGGACCTCAGCGCAGCGTTTGACACCATCAACCACAACATTCTACTGCAGAGGTTAGAATGTGATGTAGGTGTCAGTGGAACTGTATTTATCAATGAAACCTGATCAGACCCATCAAGCAGACAGACTTAGTGCCTGCGTGAAAGACATAAAAACTTGGATGACTCTTAATTATCTGCTCCTTAACCCTGAAAAAACCGAGGTCATTCTGCTGGGCCCTAAGCACCTGCGAGACTCTTTATCTGACCAGATAGTTTCTCTGGACAATATCACTGTAGCCCCCAGCTCTACTGTAAGAAACCTTGGGGTCCTATTTGACTAAGATCTCTTGTTCAAAGCACATATATATCAAGCCTGTAAAACAGCCTACTTTCATCTGCGTAACATAACCAAAATTAGAAAAATCCTGCCCAGAGATGATGCCGAAAAACTCATCCATGCATTTGTCACATCCAGATTAGACTATTGTAACGCCCTGCTTACAGCGTGTCCTAAAAGCTCTATAAGAAGCTTTCAACTGGTTCAAAATGCAAGCAGCAAGATTATTAACAGGTACTAGAAAAAGAGATCATATTTCACCAGTGTTAGAGTGTCTTCACTGGCTTCCTGTTGAGTTTAGAATCAAATTTAAAATCCTCCTCCTGACTTATAAAGCTTTAAACAATATGGCCCCATCCTACCTCAAAGATGCAATAGTAGCGTACCATCCAAACAGAGCTCTTCGTTCTTAAAATGCTGGACTATTGTTAGTCCCCAGAGTCTCTAAAAGCACAGTAGGAGGTAGAGTGTTTAGCTATCAAGTTATGGAACCAGCTCCCTGTTCATGTTAAAGAGGCCGACACAGTCTCTACATTTAAGACCAAGCTCAAAACATTCCTCTATGAAATAGCTTATGGTCAGGCCAGTTAGGAACAGAAAAAAAAACTACAGTTTTAGCTACGCTGCCCTTGGAGCAACTCTGCTGGGGGAAGTATGGCAGCTTGAACACTATCCTCTGGTTCTTCCTACTTTACCTATCAACAATATTTAATATTACTTCAACTGTAGTCTGTTCATTGCTGTTCACATGTTTCTCTTTCTCTCCACTTGGACCGCAGTGTCTGAAACAGTCTCCACTCCCCGGGGGCGGCTGCTCCAGTGACGACCCCCCCCCCCCACCCCTATCTGTCTGGAGGATCGATCTCTACACTGGATGATCTATGTAGGAAAATCCCTCAACCCTCGTCTGCCTGGACGAACTCCATCTTGAGTGGTTCTGGCTCCACAGTCCAAGTGGATGCGTCAGTCCTAGTTCATCCGCATCCTGTCCGTCGGTGTGAGTAGGATCTCTCCTTCACTGTGGTTCTCCCCTAGGTTTCTACTTTTTCCCATGGGGTTTTTTGTAGTTTTTCCTCGCCGCGAAGGAGGGTCAAAGGACAGTGGCATTCTAGGACAGTTATCTGAACTGCTGGCCCATCGAGGTAACTGTTGTTGTGGGACAGTTATCTGAACTGCTTTTAACTGTGGCCCATTGAGGCAACTGTTGTTGTGATTTTGGGCATTATAAAAATAAAATGATTTGATTTGATTTGACCCAGGGTGCTCATGTAACTGTCACTGTCACGGGGACCCAGGGGAGGACCTAGAGTGCTCAAGTAACTGTCACTGTCACGGGGACCCAGGGGAGGGCCCAGGGCGCTCATGACACTTTTACTTTCACTGTCACGGAGGGCCCAGGGGAGGACCTAGGGTGCTCATGTAAATCTGACTGTCACGGAGGGCCTACGGGAGGACGCAGGGCGCTCATGACACTGTAACTTTCACTGTCACGGAGGGCGCAGGGGAGGGCCCAGGGTGTTCTTTTAACTGTCACTGTCACAATTGTCAGATACTCGATTCTATAAAAAACTGGATCGAGATCCAACTATTTCTTTCCAAGAACAATTACTTAGATACCTTGAAGAAGCAAAAGCAAATAAATGGATTTCAGACCATGATTTTGCATTTCTTTATTGCAAACATCCAGTCAGACCTGTCATTTACACTCTTCCAAAAATACACAAATCCCTAAAAAACCCCCGGGACGTCCCATTGTCGCACAAACTAATTCACTGTGGTCACCTCTGTCCTCTTATGTTGACTATTTTATAAAACCTTTTGTGCTGACCCTCCCATCATACATAAGAGACTCGACAGATTTTATAGATAAATGTGCCAATATTAGGGATTTGCCTGACGATGTCCTCTTACTGACTATGGACATTACAAGCCTGTACACCAATATTCCCCATACGGGCAGTCTGGATGCTCTCAGTTCCTATCTCCAGGAGCGTAGTGACACATCTAACCCCCAATTTATCCTGGACCTGACTGGTTTCATAATGAAACACAACTATTTCAGTTTTGAAAAAGACTTTTATTTACAAGTTTCCGGCACAAGCATGGGCACCATATGTGCACCTAATTGTGCCAACCTGTATGTAGAACATTTTGAAAAGAATTTCGTTTTCAACGAATCAAAAAACCCTCACATGTCCAAAATTATTAAATGGTTCAGATACATTGACGATACTTTCTTCAAAGGCAGTGTAAACGATGTCACAACATTCATGAACCTACTCAATAGTTTTGAGCCCAATCTGAATTTTACGGCTCAAGTCAGCAACGAGAAAGTTAATTTTTTGGACATGCAGGCTATCAAAACAAATGGGACAATTATCACTACACTCTTTAGAAAAGAGACAGATAGAAACACGCTATTGTTAGCGTCCAGTTTCCACCCCACCTCCCTCAAAAAAGGTTTACCCATCAGTCAGTTTTTGAGACTTCAGTCATTCTGATGAGGACTTCAATGAACAGGCGCAGGATATGAAGAACAGGTTTCACGTACACGTACGTAGGGAAAACGACAAGGAAATTAAAGCAGAGGATCAGTGAACACAAAAGTTCTATCAGACGTAATGACAGAGAATACCCAGTTGCGGTCCATTTAAATGACACTCATCATAATGTGTGAACTCTCCGTTTTTGTGGCATCGAACATGTACCTGCGCCCCCCAGAGGTGGATACCATGACCTTTTGTTGAAACAACGTGAAGCATACTGGATTTACACGCTCCAGTCTCTAGCTCCCAAGGGGCTGAATGATGAATTTAATTTATACATGTTCCTGTAAATTGGCCTTTATTTCTTCTTTTGATTGAGCCCCAGCATACATATATTGTGTGTATATAGACCTACAGCGTTCTCCTCTTTACCTGTCTACCAGCTATGTCCATCAAATCTATGTATGCCATTTGGTCAACAAACTGTTTGAAATGTTTTTTTTCGTGTCCCCCTTGATATATACATTTTCAGCATATCATGTGTATTGCACCATGTCTCCTATGTGCCACAAATATAATATGTGACTATGTCTTTTACTTTGGCATCAGTTTTAGTGGCCACTCCTATTTAAGGCGGCCTTTAGTTCGCAGACAACCATTTGCCTGACGAAGGCCTAGTTGCCGAAACGTTGCTGCTCACCTGTAAATAAAACTACACCTTTTTGCAAGTAGCCAGTGTGCGGGAGTCTCCTTTTGACCAACTGTCACTGTCACAAAGGGCCCAGGGGAAGGCCCAGGGTGCTCATGACACTTTCACTTTCACTGTAACGGAGGGCCTATGGGAGGGTCCAGGGTGCCCATATAACTCTCACTGTCACGGAGGGACCAGGGGAGGGCCCAAGGTGCTCTTTTAACTGTCACTGTCACGGAGGGCCCAGGGGAGGGCCCAGGGTGCTCTTTTAACTTTTACTGTCACGGAAGGCCAAGGGGAGGGCCCATGGTGCTCACTTAACTGTCACTGTTACAAAGGACCCAGGGGAGGACCCAGGGTGCTCTATTAACTGTCACTGTCTCGGGGGGCCCAGGGGAGGGCCCAGGGCGCTCATGACACTTTAACTGTCACTGTCACGGAGGGCCCATGGGAGGGCCCAGGGTGCTCATGTAACTTTCGCTATCACGGTATGCCAGGGGAGGACCTAGGGTGCTCATGTAACTCTGACTGTGACGGAGGGCCCAGGGGAGGACCTAGGGTGCTCATGTAACTCTGACTGTGACGGAGGGCCCAGGGGAGGACCTAGGGTGCTCATGTAACTCTGACTGTGACGGAGGGCCTAGGGGAGGACGCAGGGCGCTCATGACACTGTAACTTTCACTGTCACGGAGGGCGCAGGGGAGGGCCCAGGGTGTTCTTTTAACTGTCACTGTCACGGAGGGCCAAGGGGAGGGTCCAGGACGCTCTTTTAACTGTCACTGTCACAAAGGGCAAAAGGAAGGCCAAGGGTGCTCATGACACTTTAACTTTCACTGTCACGGAGGGCCTATGGGGGGGGCCCAATGTACTCATATAACTCTCACTGTCATGGAGGGCCCAGGGGAGGGCCCAAGGTGCTCATGACACTTTTACTGTCACAGAGCGAACAGGGGAGGGCCCAGGGTGTTCATTTAACTTCCACTGTCACGGAGGGCCCAGGGTGCTCATTTAACTGTCACTGTCACGGAGGGCACACGGGAGGGCCCAAGGTGCTCTTTTAACTGTCACTGTCACGGAGGGCCCAGGGGAGGGTCCAGGGTGCTCTTTTAACTGTCACTGTCATGGAGGGCCCAGGGTGTTCTTTTAACTGTTACTGTCACGGAGGGCCCAGGGGAAAGCCCAGGGTGCTCATGACACTTTAACTTTCAATATCACGGAGGGCCAATGGGGGGGCCCAGGGTGCTCATTTAACTATCACTGTCACAAAGGGCCCAGGGGAGATCCCAGGGTGCTCATGTAACTGTCAATGTCACAGAGGGCCCGGGGGATAGTGAAAGTTACATGAGCACCCTGGGTCCTACGTGACAGTGACAGTTACATGAGCACCCTGGGCCTTCTCCTGGGTCCTCCGTGACAGTGACATGACTTACATGAGGAGGACCCAGGGCGCTCTTGTCACTGTCACGGAGCACACAGGGGAGGGGCAAGGGTGCTTACGTCACTGTTACTGTCATGGAGGACCTAGGGGAGGGCTTATGGTGCTCTTGTCACTGTCGCTGTCATGGAGGGCCCAGGGGGGGGCCCAGGGGAGGGCCCAGGGCACTTATATCATTGTCATTGTGACGGAGGGCCCAGGGAACGGGCCCAGGGTGCTGATGTGTCTGTCACTGTCATGGAGGGTCCAAGGCGCTCATGTCACTGTCACGGGGGGCCCAGGGGAGGGTAAAAGGCGCATTTGTCAGTGTCACGGAGGGCCCAGGGTGCTCTTGTCACTGTTACGGGGGGCACTGAGGAGGGCCCAGGGGAGGGCCCATGGTGCTCTTGTCACTATCACTGTCACGGAGGGCCCAGGGCGTTTTTTTCACTGTCAATGTCATGGAGGGCCTAGGGGAGGGCCAAGGGCACTCATGTCACTGTCACGGAGAACCCAGGGGAGGGTCCAAGGTACTTATTTCAAAGTCACGGAGGGCCCAAGTGAGGGTCCGGGGTGCTCTTGTCACTGTCATTGAGAGCCCAGGGGAGGGCCGAAGGTGCTTATGTCACTGTCACTGAGGGCCCAGGGGAGGGCCAAGAGCGCTCTTGTCACTGGCATTGCAACTGTCACGGAGAGCACCTGAGAGGACCCGGGGCGCTCTTGTCAAGGAGGGCCCAGGGCGATTTTTTTCGCTGTCAATGTCATGGTGGGCCCAGGGGAGGACCCAGGACGCTCTTTTCACTGTCACGAGGGGCCCAGGGGAGGGACCAGGGTGCTTTTGTCACGGAGGACCCAGGGCGATTTTTTCGCTGTCAATGTCATGGTGGGCCCAGGGGAGGACCCAGGACGCTCTTATCACTGTCACGGAGGGCACAGGGGAGGGCCCGGGGCGATCTTGTCACTGTCACGGAGGGCCAAGGTTGCTCTTGTCACTGGCACTGTCAGGTAGGGCCCAGGGGAGGGCCCAGTGTCTGTCACTCTCACTGTCATTGTCCCGAAAGGCCCAGGGCACTCTTGTCACTCTCACTGTCACGGAGGACACAGGGGAGGGCCAATGGCGCTTATATCACTGTCACTGTCATGGAGGACCCAGGGGAGGGCCCAGGGTGCTCATTTAACTGTCACTGTCACGGAGGTCCCAGGGAGGGCCCAGGGCGCTCATGTAACTGTCATTGTCACGGAGGACCTAGGGGAGGGCCCAGAGTGCTCATGTAACTGTCACTGTCACGGAGGGCCCAGGGGAGGACACAAGGCGCTCATGACACTGTAACTTTCACTGTCATCGAGGGCCCAGGGGAGGGCCCAGGGTTTTCATGTAACTGTCACTGTCATGGAGGGCCTAGGGGATGGGCCCGGGCGCTCTTGTCACTGCTACTGTCACTGTGGGCCCAGGGCACTCATGTCACTGTCACGGAGGGCCCACTCAAACACTGATGTGTGTTTAATGTATTTAAAATGTGTGTATTTTTTGTGCGTTTTGTGTGCATTTTGCGTGCTTGTTCATTTTGTGTTTTGTGTGTGTGTTTTGTGCATTTTGTGTTTCATGTACGTTTTGAGTGCTTTGTGTGCATTTTGTGCGTGTTTCATGTGCGTTTTGTGTGCATTTTGTGTTTCATGTGCGTTTTGTTCGTGTTTATTTCATGTGTGTTTTGTTTGTTTTGTGTATTTTGTGCGTATTGTATATTTTATGTGTTTTTTGTACGTTTTGTGTGTGTTAGTGTGTGTTGTATTGTGTGCGTGGGCAGGACCAGAGACAGGAGCATCGTTCTGATTCAGACGGATGTGGAGTAATCGCTTTTATTTTTAGAGTCCGTGGGTTCAACCTGAGTCAGTTCACACACGTCTAACAGACCTTTAGACCTGTTTAGTCCTTGTTTAGACCTATTTAGTCCTGGTTTAGACCTGTTTAGTCCTAGTTTTAGTCCTGGTTTAGACCTGGTTTAAACCTGGTTTCAACCCGTTTCAGGGGTTTCTTGGTTTAGCCCCGTTTTGATCTAGTTTAGACCTGTTTTAGTCTTGTTTAGTCCTGGTTTAGACCTGTTTAGTACTGGTTTAGTCCTGGTTTAGCCCTGGTTTGGTTTAGACCTATTTAAGATCTAGTTTGGACCTGGTTCAGACTTGTTTAGATCTGTTTTGTCCTGTTTAGTCCTGGTTTAGTGCCGTTTAGTCCCGTTTAGACCTGTTTAGTCCCGTTCAGATGCAGTTGAACCCTCTTTGGTCCTGGTTTAGTCCCGGTTTAGTCCTGGTTTAGTCCCGTTCAGACCCAGTTGAACCCTCTTTAGTCCTGGTTTTGTCCCGTTCAAATCCAGTTGAACCCTCTTTAGTCCTGGTTTAGTCTCGTTCAGATCCAGTTGAACCCTCTTTAGTCCTGGTTTAGTCCCGTTCAGATCCAGTTGAACCCTCTTTAGTCCTGGTTTTGTTCCATTCAGATCCAGTTGAACCCTCTTTGGTCCTGGTTTTGTCCTGTTTAGTCCTGGTTTAGTCCCGTTCAGACCCAGTTGGACTCTCTTTAGTCCTGGTTTAGTCCCGTTCAGATCCAGTTGAACCCTCTCTGGTCCTGGTTTAGTCCCGTTTAGTCCTGGTTTAGTCCCGCTCAGATCCAGTTGAACCCTCTTTGGTCCTGGTTTAGTCCCGTTCAGATCCAGTTGAACCCTCTTTAGTCCTGGTTTAGTCCCGCTCAGATCCAGTTGAACCCTCTTTGGACCTGGTTTAGTCCCGTTCAGATCCAGTTGAACCCTCTTTGGTCCTGTTTAGTCCTGGTTTAGTCCCTCTTTGGACCTGTCTTGTATTTTTAGCGTCCGTGGGCTGAAGCGGAGCTGAGTCAGACGTCGGAGTTCACGTCAAATCGATGGAAGCCTCAGACCCACAGACTTCTATAAACGGAGCAGACCTGAGGCAGAAACAAACATGAGACGTCTTTGGAAAGCGAAGGAGAGAACACGAGGAGGAGGAGGATCTCGCACGGCGCCGTCACAGAAGAGGGTTTTCACGTGGCACCGTTTAAGTCAAGACGCCGTAGGTCAAACAGGAAACGTCTGAAATGTGAAGATATTAAACGTCTCCTGTCGCTTACTCCCATAAATGTAAGAAAAATGTATGACAAGTTGTTCCTCGTGTCATGTTTTCATGTAGAAAGACATTTTATGTAAAAACTGACGAAATGTCACATATTTGGGACATTTAAATCTGAAAAATGGACAGAACCAGGGCTAAACCAGGGCTAAACCAGGGCTAAACCAGGGCTAAACCAGGGCTAAACCAGGGCTGAACCAGAACTAAACCAGGGCTACACCCGGAACTAAACGAGGGCTAAACAAGGTCTAAACCATAACTAAACCAGAGCTAAATCAGGGCTAAACAAGGGCTAAACCAGTGCTAAACCAGGGCTAAACCAGAACTAAACCAGGGCTGAACCAGAACTAAACCAGGGCTACACCCGGAACTAAACCAGGGCTAAACAAGGTCTAAACCATAACTAAACCAGAGCTAAATCAGGGCTAAACAAGGGCTAAACCAGTGCTAAACCAGGGCTAAACCAGGGCTAAACCAGTGCTAAACTGGGGCTAAACCAGGGCTGACAAGGACTAAACCAGGGCTAAACGAGGGCTAATCCATAACTAAACCAAACGTCTGTGGGAAGCGTGGCCCAAACCAGACCTGGTCCTTCAAAGTGACATCACCAGAGCCAAAGGTCCAAGAAACCACTGCAGTAAAAGTGAACGTGCGTTTGATTTATCCAGTTCAACTGACGTCACGTGAGTTTTCTTTACATTTTGTGCGGGTTTTGTATGTGTTGTGTGCGTTTTGTGTGTGCTTTCTTTGTGTTTTGTGTGTTTTATGTGATATTTGTGTGTGGTGTGTGTTTTTAGTGTGTGCTTTGTGTACGTTTTGTGTGTGTTTTTCATCATGTCATGTTTTAATGTAGAGGTAAGGCATTTTAAGTAAAAATGGCCAAAATGTCACATATTTGGACATTTAAATCTGAAAAATTGACAGAACCAGGACTAAACCAGGTCTGAACTAGAACTAAACCAGGACTAAACCAGGTCTGAACCAGACGGATTATTGAACTTGCTTTGAAGGTGAAACCAGAGGAAACCCAGACACAGGCAGAACATGCAAACTCCACAAACAAACTCTCAAAATCTCTTTTGGTTTAGTTCTTCCTGACTTCCTGTCATTTGAAACTGAGAAACTTTGTCTCAGAACGAGACGCCAAAAGCAGATGGAAACCGCCAAGAATCATTTCCCTCCAAACTCTGACTTGATCATGTGATAAAGAGCTGTATGTCCACGGATGCTAAGCCTATTAGCCACAAAGCTAGCAGAGCATGTTAGCATTTTAGTCCTGCTTTTTGTCATTTCCAGTTGCATTTTTGTCGCTTAGTTGTGTTTTTGACAAATTTAGTCATGTTTTTGTGATTTCTACTCAAGTTTTTGATGCTTTTTGATGTGTTTTTGTTGCTTAGTCAAGTTTCCATTAGCGATTTGACCATTTTTGTTGCACTTTTGTAGATTTTAGTCGAAGTTGTAACACTTTAAGTCATGTTTCTGTTGATTTTAACACGTTAGCATCAGCTGTTTATCGACGCACGGCACTCGCTTCGACCCAAAATGTGATACTTACAGGTCAAATGCATCTAACATTATCCAAAGCCAATGCATTACATTTTTAGTCACGTTTTTTAATCACTTTTAGTTGTGCTTTTTTGTGGTGTTTTAGTTAAATTTGGTTGTGTTTTGTCAATTTAAGGGTGTCACTTTTGTCATTGCATTTTTGATGCTTTTAGATGTGTTTTTGTCATTTTTAGTTGAGGCTTTGACCAATTTTGTCATGTTTTTGTCACTTCTACTCAAGTTTTTGATGCTTTTAGATTTGTTAGTGTTAGTTAGTGTTTTTGTCACTTAGTCACATAGTGCACTTTTTGCACAGTTGCAGTTTCACACATTTTGTCTTTGTCTTTTTGTTGCCTTTAGTTGCGTTTTTGACGCTTTTAGTCGTGATTTGACTATTTTAGTCGCACATTTGTAGATTTAGTCACATTTTGTCATTATTAGTCACATTTTTGTCAATTTTAACATGTTAGCATCAGCTGTTTCCTGTTTATCGACGCACGGCACTGGCTTTAACCCACAATCTGATATTTCCAGGTCAAATGCATCTAACATTATCCAAAGCCAACGCATTACATTTTTAGTCCAGTTCTTTTTTTTTGTTTTTTGTCACTTTTAGTTGCACTTTTTTGTCTTTTCATGGTGTTTTAGTCAAATGTAGTAACGTTTTTGTTGATTTTAGGTGCGTTTTTGTCAAATTTAGTCATGTTTTTGTCGCTTCTACTCAGGTTTTTGATGCTTGAGATGCGTTTTTGTCACTTAGTTGCGTTTCTCTCAAATTTCGTCCTGTTTTTTTTGTTGCTTTTAGTTGTGTTTTTGACGCTTTTAGTCACACTTTTTGTAGATTAGTCACATTTTAGTCGTTATAAGTGACGTCTTTTGTCACTTCTAGTCACATTTTTGTTTATTTTAACACGTTTGCATCAGCTGTTTCCTGTTTATCGATGCACTCTCTATATTTCCAGTAATGTATCTAAAGCCAGTGTCTACTGCACGAATTTGTCGTCTGCGACGTTAGATTTGTGATCGTGGAAGAATCGTGGCTCGTGTCTCAGAGTGAGACGGGACAAAGACTAAACTTAGAGCGTCGTACGACCAAAGACCAGCTACGAGTGACATTAAACATGTTTGATGTTTGTGCCTCAGAGTGAGGCTCCTGTCGTCTACGACTGATCTGTGTCAAAAATGTAAAACAAGAGCATCGTAAAGTCAGAGAAGCTCCGACGCAAACAGGACTTTATTCTCATTTCTCTTTTATTTAACAACTTTTACAAACGTGAAAACGCTCACAGAGTGACGTCTACAAATCTTATAAGAGAAAAAAATCATGGAGTGGACCCCGGCTGAAAAGCCAATGCAGTTTTGGCGCGTATTTGTCTCTTTAAATCACTTTTTTCAGTTTTAGTCATGTTTTTGTCGCTTTAAGTCACATTTTTGTCAGTTGTAGTCATTTTTTGTTGATTTTAAACATGGTTTGGTTTATTTTAATCACGTTTTTGTTTATTTAAGTCATTTTTAGCCATTTTCAGTCATGTTTTTTTCACTTATAGTACATATTAGTTGCTTTTTGTCCTGCTTTTATCGCTTTGTTGCTTTCAGTCATGTTTTTGTTGATTTTAGTCATATTTTGTTGATTTTACCATCAGCTATTTCCTGTTTATCGCTTTGTCAAGACCCAAAATCTGATATTTCCAGGTCATAAATCATCAACATGATCCAAATGTGTTCAAATGACGTAGAGTCTTTGAAGGAAATAAAAGCAGAAAAATACAAAGAGGAAGTAGTTTCCAGTTGACTTTAGCTTTAGCCACAAAACTGGAATTATTAAACGTCTTTTTATGAATCGCTGACATCCACCTCAGGATTAAACCAGGACTAAACCAGGACTAAACCAGGACTGAACCAGGACTGAACAGGACTAAAACAGGACTGAACCAGGACTAAACCAGGACTGAACCAGGACTGAGCCAGGACTCAGACTGATCTAAGACTGCACTTCCGTTTCTTCCACATTTCCATAAATGAAATCATATTTTCTTGATTTTCTCACTTCTGTTCTGTCTCTGAAATGAATCATCGACAGCGTTAAATCTGAAGAAACCAAACACCACACACAGATCCAACAGAACTAAACCAGGACTAAACAGGGTCTAAACCAGGACTAAACCGGGTCTAAACCAGGACTAAACCAGGACTGAACCAGGACCAAACCAGGACTAAACAGGGTCTAAACTAGGACTAAACCAGGACTAAACAGGGTCTAAACCAGGACTAAACAGGGTCTAAACCAGGACTAAACCAGGGCTAAACCAGGCCTAAACCTGGACTATAACAGGTTTAAAGCAGGTCTAAACCAGGACTAAACCAGGACTAAACATGGTCTAAACAGGGACTAAACGGGGTCTAAACCAGGACTAAACAGAGTCTAAACCAGGACTAAACAGGGTCTAAACCAGGACTAAACCAGGACTAAACAGGGTCTAAACCAGTACTAAACAGGGTCTAAACCAGGACTAAACCAGGACTAAACAGGGTCTAAACCAGGACAAAACCAGGACAAAACCAGGACTAAACCAGGACTAAATTGGGTTTAAACCAGGACTAAACCAGGACTAAACAGGGTCTAAACCAGGACTAAACGAGGACTAAACCAGAACTAAACAGGGTCTAAACCAGGTCTAAATCAGGACTAAACCAGGACTAAACAGGGTCTAAACCAGGACTAAACCAGGACTAAACAGTGTCTAAACAGGGACTAAACAGGGTCTAAACCAGGACAAAACCAGGACTAAACCAGGACTAAATTGGGTTTAAACCAGGACTAAACCAGGTCTAAATCAGGACTAAACCAGGGCTAAACCAGAACTAAACAGGGTCTAAACCAGGACTAAACCAGGACTAAACCAGGACTAAACAGGGTCTAAACCAGGACAAAACCAGGACTAAACCAGAAATAAACCAGGACAAAACCAGGACTAAAACAGGACTAAACAGGGTCTAAACCAGGACTAAACCAGGATTAAACAGGGTCTAAACCAGGTCTAAATCAGGACTAAACCAGGACTAAAAAGGGTCTAAGCAAGGACTAAACCACGACTAAACAAGGTCTAAACAGGGACTAAACGGGGTCTAAACCAGGACTAAACCAGGACTAAACAGGGACTGAACCAGGACTAAACCAGGACTAAACCAGGACTAAACAGAGTCTAAACTAGGACTAAACAGGGTCTAAACCAGGGATAAACAGGGTCTAAACCAGGACTAAACAGGGTCTAAACCAGAACTAAACCAGGACTAAACAGGGTCTAAACCAGGACTAAACAGGGTCTAAACAGGGACTAAACGGGGTCTAAACCAGGACTAAACAGAGTCTAAACCAGGACTAAACAGGGTCTAAACCAGAACTAAACCAGGACTAAACAGAGTCTAAACCAGGACTAAACAGGGTCTAAACCAGGACTAAACAGGGTCTAAACCAGGACTAAACAGGGTCTAAACCAGGACTAAACAGGGTCTAAATCAGGACTAAACCAGGGCTAAACCAGGCCTAAACCTGGACTATAACAGGTCTAAAGCAGGTCTAAACCAGGACTAAACCAGGACTAAACATGGTCTAAACAGGGACTAAACGGGGTCTAAACCAGGACTAAACAGAGTCTAAACCAGGACTAAACAGGGTCTAAACCAGGACTAAACAGGGTCTAAACCAGGACTAAACAGGGTCTAAATCAGGACTAAACCAGGGCTAAACCAGGTCTAAACCTGGACAATAACAGGTCTAAAGCAGGTCTAAACCAGGACTAAACCAGGACTAAACAGGGTCTAAACAGGGACTAAACGGGGTCTAAACCAGGACTAAACCAGGACTAAACAGGTACTGAACCAGGACTAAACCAGGACTAAACAGAGTCTAAACCAGGACTAAACAGGGTCTAAACCAGGACTAAACAGGGTCTAAATCAGGACTAAACCAGGGCTAAACCAGGTCTAAACTTGGACTATAACAGGTCTAAAGCAGGTCTAAACCAGGACTAAAGTAGGTCTAAGGTAGAACTAAACCAGGTCTAAACCTGGACTATAACAGGTCTAAGGCAGGTCTAAACCAGGACTAAAGCAGGACTAAACCTGGACTATAACAGGTCTAAGGCAGGACTAAACCAGGACTAAACCAGGGCTAAACCAGGCCTAAACCTGGACTATAACAGGTCTAAAGCAGGTCTAAACCAGGACTAAACCAGGACTAAACATGGTCTAAACAGGGACTAAACGGGGTCTAAACCAGGACTAAACAGAGTCTAAACCAGGACTAAACAGGGTCTAAACCAGGACTAAACAGGGTCTAAACCAGGACTAAACAGGGTCTAAATCAGGACTAAACCAGGGCTAAACCAGGTCTAAACCTGGACAATAACAGGTCTAAAGCAGGTCTAAACCAGGACTAAACCAGGACTAAACAGGGTCTAAACAGGGACTAAACGGGGTCTAAACCAGGACTAAACCAGGACTAAACAGGTACTGAACCAGGACTAAACCAGGACTAAACAGAGTCTAAACCAGGACTAAACAGGGTCTAAACCAGGACTAAACAGGGTCTAAATCAGGACTAAACCAGGGCTAAACCAGGTCTAAACTTGGACTATAACAGGTCTAAAGCAGGTCTAAACCAGGACTAAAGTAGGTCTAAGGTAGAACTAAACCAGGTCTAAACCTGGACTATAACAGGTCTAAGGCAGGTCTAAACCAGGACTAAAGCAGGACTAAACCTGGACTATAACAGGTCTAAGGCAGGACTAAACCTGGACTAGAACAGGTCTAAGGCAGGACTAAACCTGGACTATAACAGGTCTAAGGCAGGACTAAACCTGGACTATAACAGGTCTAAAGCAGAACATTAAAAGAGGGACACGAGGTTCTGAGCGTCGCCGCGGAGACGAGTGGGAGGCAGGCGTCTCCGTGGAAACCGTCTCCCTCCCCCTTCGTCTCCGCGGCGACAGCGACGGAGCAGCATCAGGACCAGAATCAAGGACCGGGACCAGGACTTTATCAAAACCTCTTTTCCTCTGAGTTTTAGAGTTTTCTGCTCAAAAAACAAACTGAGCAATAACTTGGTAATGAGACTTTGGATTGTTGTATCGTTATAACTGACAATTAATCCAAATGTAGATATTATTATGCGTGCTGCTTTGAATGTTAGCAAAATATGACTATCGAGTTATTGTTTGTAGTAATGTAGAAAAAAATGAGAAAAAAAGTTATGTTGAAAACTTTCATCTGGCTCTGAGTCCATGATGGGATTAATCTGACACAAATCAGAATCAGAAATTGTTTATTGCCATTGTCAGTGAAATTCACAAACGTAGGAACTTGCTTCGGCGTAGGTGCAACATAAAGCAAAGGATAAAATATAAAAAATATATAAAAAGGCATGCATAAAATTAAGAATAAAATAGACTAAGATAGACTGAGACTATATACAGAATGTACAGTTGGCAGATAGTGCAATGTGCAAATGAGTAGTGCAAATCATACATTTGTCTGAGAATTAAATACATTTAAAGGACGCTTTTAATCAGAATTAATCTTTTTGGTGCATTATTGTCCAGAATAACGTTAGATTTCAGAAACGTTTATTACCAGGTTGTCAGGATGTTTGTAGCCGCTATCCGCTAACAGAAACGATCTCCACAGAACTCGTCTGTGACTCTGCTCTGGTGTTACTGTGTCGGCTCCTGCTGTTTCAGAGTTTGTGATGTTTGGAGGTAATGCTAACTCTGAGGCTAGTGCTAACTCTGAGGCTAGTGGTAACTCTGAAGCTAATGCTAACTCTGGCGCTAGCGCTATCTCTGAAACTAATGCTGACTCTGACGCTAACTCTGAGGCTAGTGCTAACTCTGAGGCTAATGCTAACTCTGAGGCTAGCGCTCCCATTGAAAGTGCAGGCGTGACCCTTTAGCTGCGGCTCGTGCAGGTTTTATTCATGTGAGTCGTTTGGACAGAAGCTCAGGTTATGTTTCGTTTATAACGTGTTTAAAACGTGTTATTGACATTTTACAGAAAAAACACAGATTGTTTGTCGTTTTGTCTTAAAGTGTGACTCTGGTGTTTTGTTTGCTCTGATACTTTACCAGAAGTTGTTTTGTTCCGTTGTTCTCAAAATAATTGATCAAATATAAGTTCTAAAAACAGAGTGCATCAGTGCTAACTCATGGAGCAGTGCTGAGCTAACAGAGCGCAGACTCTCCCCCCCCTGTCCTTTCCCCCCCTCTCTCTCTCCCTCCCCCTCTCTCTCCCCCCTTCCCTCCCCCCCTCCTCTCTCTCTCTCACCACACCTCCCCTCCCTCTCTCGCCTCACCCCCTCCCTCTCTCCGCCCCCCCTCTCTCTCCCCCTGTACTCTCTCTCTCTCCCTCCCCCTCTTCTCTCTCTCTCTCTCTCTCTCGCCTCACACCCCCCTCTCCTCCCTCTCTCTCACCTCACCCCCCCTCTCTCTCTCTCCACCCCTCCCCCTCTCTCTCTCTGTTCCTGTGACTCTGCTGTTGTTGCTGTGTTGACTCAAACTGCTCTCTATGGCTTCATCGTGTCTCCTCTCTCCTTTCCTAACACCTCTCTCCTTTCCTTCCCTAACTCTCCACCTCTCTTCTCTTCTAACCGCTCTCCCGTCTCCTAAATCCTCCTCCCCTCACCTCTCTCCTAACTCCTGCTTTCCTTTCCTCTCTCTCCTCTCTCCTAACTCCTCCTCTCCTACCCTCTCCTCCTCTCTCATAACTTCTTCTCTCCTCTCTCCCCCCCCTTCTCTCCTCTTTCCTCTCCCCTCACTCCTCCTCTCCTCTCCTAACACTTAACTCCTCCTCTCCTCCCCTCTCTAACTCCTCCCCTCCTCTCCCCTCTTCTCTCCTCCCCTCTCTTCTCTTCTCCTCCCCTCTCCTAACTCCTCCTCCCCTCGCTCCTCTTCTCTCCTCCCCTCTCTCCTAACTCCTCCTCTCCTCTCCTCCTCTCTCTTCTCTCCTCCCCTCTCTCCTAACTCCTCCTCTCCTCTCTCTTCCCCTCTTCTTTCCTCTCTCCTCCCCTCTCTCCTCTCTCCTAACTCCTCCTCTCCTCCCCTCTCTCCTAACTCCTCCTCTCCTCTCTCTTCCCCTCTTCTTTCCTCTCTCATCCCCTCTCTCCCAACTCCTCCTCACCTCTCCCCTCTCCTAAATCCTCCTCCCCTCTCTCCTAACTCCTCCTCTCCTCCCCTCTCTCCTCCTTTCTCCTAACTCCTCCTCTCTCCTCTCTCTCTCCTAACTCCTCCTCTCCTCTCTCTTCCCCTCTTCTTTCCTCTCTCCTCCCTCCTAACTCCTCCTCTCCTCCCCTCTCTCCTAACTCCTCCTCTCCTCTCTCTCTTCCCCTCTTCTTTCCTCTCTCCTCTCCTCCCCTCTCCTAACTCCTCCTCCCCTCTCTCCTCCTCTCTCCCCTCTCCCCTACTCTCTCCTAACTCCTCCTCTCCTCCCCTCTCCTAACTCCTCCTCTCCTAACTCCTCCTCTCCTCTCTCTTCCCCTCTTCTTTCCTCTCTCCTCCCCTCTCTCCTAACTCCTCTCCTCTCTCTCTTCCCCTCTTCTTTCCTCTCTCCTCTCCTCCCCTCTCCTAACTCCTCCTCCCCTCTCTCCTCCTCTCTCCCCTCTCCCCTACTCTCTCCTCTCTCCTAACTCCTCCTCTCCTCCCCTCTCCTAACTCCTCCTCTCCTCTCTTAACCCTCCGTCCCTCCGTCTCTTTCCCAGTTCTTGCCGCCGCTTGTTGCTCTGGAGATTTCACACTTTTCTCATCACAAGGACACGAGGACGCGAGGATGGATGTAAGGAGCTAGGAGGCACGTGAGGACTCGACTGTTTGGACACGGACCGCGGGATTAAAAAGACAAACGGCCGAGGACACGGTAAGGACACTTCTTTGTCCAAACTACCGAGTGAACGAGGAGCTAGGAAAGGTCGCAGCAGCGGCATCTTTATATCGTTTTTTACAATGTTTTGTTTGAAATGCGACTGACGCGACGGTGAAACAAAACCAAGGACGAGGTTCAGGGAGGTTTAAGCCGGATGCCCTCCCTGACGCAGGATTGGGACTGACGCAAAAAGTGAATCTACAAACGAGGATGCAAGGAAAGGAGCTAGGAAACATTGAAGAGGAAGCGAGGAAGGAAAGGTGTCAGTGTTGGGTTAGTCCAGGTCAAATCCAAGGCTCAAAATAAATAAAATAAGACGAGAAAAAGTAAAAAAATCAAACTGTAGGAACTTAAAATTGTAATTTTAAGAAACAAGGATGATTTAAAGTAAGTTATTTTCAAGAAGGGGAAAACATTTTTTTTTAATAAATTACATTTTGATGAAAAGTTAAATTGAAAAAACTAAAAATGAATTGTTAAGGAGCATAAAGTTATAATTCTAAGAAACAAGAACAATTTAAAGTAATTTATTTTTAAGAAGCATATTAAAATTGTATAAAACAAATTGTGTTTTAATGAAAAATTTTACTAGAAAAACAAAAAAAAAAATCAAACTGTTGGAACGTAAAATTGAACATGGATGATTTAAAGTAAGTTATTTTGAAGAAACTAAATAAAAAATAAAGAAATTGCATGTTAATGAAAATTTCAATTAGAAAAACTAAAAATTCATAGTTACGGACCTTAAAGTTATAATTTTAAGAAACAAGAACAATTTCAAGTACTTTTTTTTGAAGAAGTAAACTGAAAATTAATAAAACAAATTAATTTTTTATTGAAAATTAAATCATAAAAAAAAAAAAAAAATCCAACTGTGGGAACTTAAAATTGTAATTCTAAGAAACAAGAAAATTTTACAGTGAGTCATTTTGAAGAAGCAAAATTAAATAATAAAATAAATTGCGTTTTGATAAAAAGTTTAAACAGAAAAACTAAAAATTAATCAAAGTTATATTTAAAAAACAAGAACAATTTACAGTAAGATATTTTGAAAAAGGAAGAGCTGAAATGTGTGGAAATCTTTGTGAACGTTTGATTCTTTGGAAACAGGAAGTTAAGTCGACTCATGTTTTTGATGCTCCTCCTCCTCAGTTTTGTGTCAGATGCCCTTCCTGAGACAGAGTTCTTGTTTTTATCTGTGTTTTTTGACCAACATTTGCATTTTATCTTCATTTACTGGGTTTGTTCACAATTTGTTGATAAAAATCTCCAAACAGTGAAGGATTTGGTTGAGTTTAGGATGGATTAATGTGACTTTGTGGCTCAAATATTTGGATTCAGAAGCAGCTGTTTTGTGTGGAGACATTTTTACAAACTTAAAGAAAACAAATGTATGAAAAACTATAAGAAAAAGCAGATAAAGTGAATTATCCAGGCCTGGGACTGACACAAACGGCTGAAAATCCTTTCTAATGGCTTCAGAGTCCTGCAACAAACTTTTTTGGTTTAAAAACGAAGAAAAAAGACTTTAGATTTCATGTTTTGACAATATTTTGGCACTAAATTGTGCCTGTTTTGAAAATACAAATAATAAAATGTGTTGTTTCACGTTTGAAAAAAATGAACCTTTTATGATCGTAAAATAACAAAATGGAGTCTCAACAAAGATCAATCAAATCGAAGCAAATTTAGATAAAAACAGGGAAATTAGAGCTAAATAATTTTTTTCAATACATTTGGCTAAAATTATTCCACACAAATAAATTTTCAAAGGTTTTATCTTGAGGTGTTTCGACAAGTCATTTTCAATCTAATGAGCCAAAAGGAGTGGAGTCATAACTGACTCTCGCTCTGTCTTTGTTTAGTTAATGTTTTAAAGGAAGAAAAAGCTGTTTATTTTGTGTAAATTATGCGTAACCTTTGGATGGAATGATGTCATCAGGTTTTTACTTCCTGTAATTTTCAACAGATTTTTCTCCACAACTACAACAATTCTTTATGTCCAAAGAGTATTAATACACTAAATACATTTTAAAAAGCATTCATTAAAACCTGTTATATGCACTTTAAGTTTGCCCTCTCATGTTTTAGAACTAAAAGAACAAACATCTGTCTCTGCCGTTTTCCCTGGCACTTACTGGCTTTAGGCGCCATCTACTGGCTGCAAAGCGCTTACACGATTTCGTTATGTTGTTATTTAAGGGACTGTGTGAGGCGCGATGATCAGGTCAGCAGTTTGTAGTGATCGCCTTAAAGTCTGCAACAATTTAAGGACTGAAAACAGAGGAAGATTCTCGGATAAATGGCGTCTAAAATCGGAAAAACGGAAATCGGAAAAGGAGTTCAGCAGGAAGTGTGTTTGATGGTCGGAGGGAGAGGATTTTCTAACCAGGATTCATCAAACTTGTGTAAATGAAGCTAAACGTGACTCCAGGTGTTTTTTCAATTTCAATTTCAATTGCTGGAACAGGGTTAAAAGCTCAAAAAAGTCACTGCAGCAGAACATGTGACGTCAGACTGAGTCAAAGAAATGAGAAAACCTTTGAAACCTCTGACCCCTACTGGACGAATGAGGGATTACAACTCAATCAACTCCTTTTGCAACATACGGTCAGACATTTTGCTGTGATGTGTGTATCGTAAACCATTGCTGTGTTTCGATTAAACCTGGTCCAAACCGGTTCACTTGGGCCCGGGTCACTTCTGTTAAAGCCCAACTAAGTAACGTCAGAGCTCCCCCTGCAGGTCTCTTGTGAAAATACACCGACATTATAATGATGCCAAAAGCTTTGTTTATCATTTTTTCCTTAAATTTTATTGAAATAAGGAAACACATTTCATGTCGCCAAATATAAAAAAAGAGAGCGAGTGTTTCTCAGGAGAGTCGACATCAGGAAAGATGAAAGGCTGGTTTTCCGCGCAAAAACTGCAGGGGCGACGACGGGGGCTTCAAACACCCCGAAAATACAATTACAACCACCACACGGACTTACAAAGACGTTTAAAATGGTAAAAATTTGTAACAGCGGACAGTGTTTCCTGCAGAGGTCGTGAGCCGCTGACGTCACCCAAACATGACGAGTGTTTTCTTCATAAATAAAATCTAAATCGAACGTGAATTACACTTTTTCTTTATGTAGCCCCATTCATAGAAATTAGTTTAATAATTACACGTTTGTGTCTGTGAAACGTGGATAAAGCGAGAGTAAATAAGACACAGCTTTCGTATTATTTGTCAGCTTTTTCTATTTTATTTCACTTTTCTGCCTCTACGTCACGTTTTAACATCTCATGTATCACAAGACTTTATTGACATCCTATATTTAAAGGAGCTGTACCTGATTGTTCCAGTTTTAAAGGTGAAAAACAGAGCTAGCTGACGTTAAAGTAGAACTAAGTAACATTTTGACCTCATTAAAGTCTTCATAAGTCCGTGTGGCGATGGCAAATGTATTTTTGGGCCGTTTGAAGCCTGTCGTTGCCCCCTTCTGTCTCTGAGCGGAAAATAAGCGGCGAAGACATCTCTGAGAAACACTGGCTCACTTTTTTATATTTGGCGACATTAAAGTCTATATTTCAGGTTCTTATTTTTCTCCAATACTGAGTTAGTTTGGTGGGAGGGCACCTGTGTTAAATATTTATCATAGTTGACATCTGTGAAGTTGCAGTTGGCGAAGAAAATTTGACAAATAAAAGTTTGAAATGACAGGAAGTAGAGCTGAGTTCAAAAATGGAATCGCTGTGATGTCATCAAAAAGGGACGTACAGTTGAAAATAAACAGAAGGTTAACACTCGACTGAAACATCTTTCTGACAGTTTAAACGCTCATTTAACAAAACAAAGGTGTTATCAGTCATTATAATTTGTCAAATCATAACTTTTGTGTAATTTATGTGGATTTTGGCCCTTATTTTCAAAATGGTTGTTAGGTAACAGTTGTGGAATTACCTCTACATCCAACATCCAACCAGGAAGTGACATTATAAACTTCACGAAAACTGTCAAACTGGAGACAAATGGGAAAAATGTTTAGGAAAATCTTTCATAATCATCTACACTACGTTTTAGTGAAATGTGTCATCTGACCGTCGTATAGACTTAAAATGTTTTCGTTTGTGATTGTATTTCCTTATTTCAATAAAAATGAAGGGGAGAAAAAGAAAAAGAAGCTTTTCCCGTCATTTTAGAGGGAGTGTATGTTCACAAGAAACCTGCAGGGGTGCTCTGTCGCTGAAGTTTAGAAGCACTTTTCACGGTAAAGCTAACAAACATAAGCATTCTAACGGCGCATTTCCTGCTTCTCGTGGAATAAAACGCTTTGTAAACAGATGTAGACAAAGTGCTGTGTCTCATTTTCACCTGAACAGAAGCTTTTACAATAATCTGAGCTGGACTTTATCACAAACACATCAGGGACATGGACTAGTTTTGTTTGTCACGTTTGAAAACAGTAAAAATCAGGTACAGCCCCTTTAATGAAGCTGATTCACAGAGACTGATTCTACAGGAGAGAGAGAGAGAGTCGGTTAATGTCGCTAATACCATTTTTGGAGCTGATTTAAAAAGGAAGCTCGACCTCAGACGTTTGCATCTGCACTTTTACAAATGACACAGAGTTTATCATTTTGGGAAACTTGACTTGTGTTTTCCATTTCAATTCATTCAGGGGAAGTATTGAAGTTCCTGATAATATTGAATCATAAGTGCGTTGATTTTCGAATGTCAGATTTGTAGATTTTGTTGAATCATTTGCCGTTTTGGAGAGTCCAGAGTAACTTTTTTCAATCGCCAAGACATAAATTAAAGACCCAGACACAGTGGCTCTGACAAGGACAATATTTTCTACATTAAATTACACTTTTTTCTCCTTAAATGTTGTGATTTGATCATATTTTAGTTGGTCGTGTGTCGCTGAGTACTTTCAACCAAATACAGTGTGCCATGACTCAAAAAAGGTTGAAAAACACAGTTAGTGTACTTTATTGGCTGAAGTGTCGCAAAACTCATTAACATCGAATCACAACATTTCGTGAATCGCAATATATTTAAAGTCGATACGACAGGTTAGACAAAACGTGACAAAAACGTACTGAACATGATTTTGTTTCAGATTTAAACATTTGTCCCAGTTTGACAGTTTAAAGTTTATGACGTCACTTCCTGTTGAACATGACACAAATATGACACAGTTAGAGGTGATTCCACAACTGTTACCATAGCAACCAGACTGTAAACAAGGGACAACTGTTACCATGGCAACCAGACTGTAAACAAGGGCCAACAAGGTCCAAATACAATACACAAAACTGACCATAAATAATCCCTGATGACTCCACCTTGTTGTGCTTTTGTCACTTTTAGTTGCTATTATTATTATTTATTTATTTTTGATTTTAGTCACATTTTTGTCAGTTTTTCTCAAGTTTATGTCATTTTTTGTTGAGTTTTTGTCGGTTTTAGTCACATTTTAGTCACTTCTAGATGTGTTTTGTCGCTTTCAGGCACTTTTAATCCTGTTTTTGTCGCTTTTAGTCAAGTTTGGTCATTTTTTTTATCAGGTTTTTGGAGGTTTTGTCAAGTTTTTGTTCTTTTTGTTTGACAGTTTGTGTAAAGTTTATGATGTCACTTCCTGTTGAACATGAGCACAAATATGACACAGTTAGAGGTCATTCACAACTGTTACCATAGCAACCAGGCTGTAAACAAGGACCACATCCACAGACATGACACAATAGTTAGAATTGACATAAATAATTCATGATAAGACTTTATTTTGTAGAATGATGGTTTAAACTGTCAGAAAAACGTGTGGCTGTAAACTGACTCTGTGTTTTCAACGGTACGTCGCCCTTTGATGACATCACAGAGGGATTCAGCTCTACTTCCTGTCATTTAAAACTTTTATTTATTTATTTTATTTCTTCACAAACTGCAACTTCACAAATCTAAAACTATGATAAATGTTTATCACAGGTGCCCTCCCACACGACTAAGTCAGAATCATGAGAACCTTCACATAGACTTTAAATCCTACAAATATCACTTTTGTGACAATTTTTTTGGTTAAAATGTTGGTGTAAATGTTTGGGGCGTTTTTTCTGTTTAAATCGTCTCTAAATCTGTTTTTCTGTGTTTTCTCTGAAAGATGTCGGCTCCGCCTCCTCTGATCCGCGCGCCCAGCCCTTTGCCGTTTCCAGGGGCGACGGAGGACGAGGGCGGGGCAGCTCCACCAGGGGGAGTCGTCTCCTTCCAGATCCAGATCGGACTGAGCCGAGAACCGGTTCTGCTGGACTCTGGAGACCTGAGTCTGAGCCAGGTCCGAGAAGTGGCCTGCTCCATCATCGACCAGAAGGTGAGGCCCACGTGGACCCGGCAGGACCGGGTTTGGACCGGGTTTAGACCGGGTTTGGAGCGGGTTTGGAGCGGGTTTAGACCGGGTTTAGACCGGGTTTAGACCAGGTTTGGAGTGGGTTTAGACCCGGTTTAGTTTGGTAACAGGTTGTGGTTGTTCTCCCTGTGCTTCCTCTAAACCTGCACAATGATCCTGCAGCTGCAGCTCCAACAGGGACGTGTTATTGTTGCTTTTTTTAATCTTCTTCTTAGACACTTGGAGCCTCACTTGGTAAAACTCAGCTGTGCTTTTCTTCAGATGAAGATGTCCAGGGGACATGGTTCATCTTTAATCCTGTCACACGTAGCACTCAGAACTATTTGGACCCAAACCAAAGAACTGATTATAGACTTTAGGCAAAGTAAAAGGGACCACAACCCGAGCATTTTCAGGAGGCACAGATTGTGGAGCTGTAAATATTTGGGTTTTTATCTGAAGGAAAAGAACAGCCTAAATATTATTATTTAAATTAATTAATCATTTTATCAGTTCATAAACTGCCTTTCAAGACATTCAGAGTCTTTACAGGACATTCACTGAATGACCACAGCTGCCCTGGGGCAGAATGGCAGGAGCGAGCCTGACATCGGCAGCGAATAATGACATGTTTCAGATGTTCTCCATAAAGACGGCGATACATGTGATTTTGGTCCGTGAGAGATGTTGTATGCTAGCATTGTTAGCTCTGGTTGTTAGCGCTGGTCTTGGCGCTGGTTTTGGCGCTGGTCATTAGCGCTGGTCTTGTGCTGCATTTATGTGGTCCTCTGCATTTTTCGGATGAGCATTTTCCTGAGGAGCACATGAACACAGCATTAGCTCTGTTGTTAGCTCTGGTCAGTCCTGTAGTCTTAGCTCTGTAGTCGTTAGTGCTATCATTAGCTCTAGTCTTAGCTCTGTCGTTAGCTCTAGTCTTAGCTCAGTCATTAGCTCAGTCGTTAGCTCTGGTGCTAATCCCTCAGCTCGTGTTGTAATCCCGTTTGCCGTGCTGCTGCTGCTGCTGCTGCTGCTGCTCTCGTCCTCGTGTTTAGTTTCAGCTTCATGGATGATCTGTGTTTGTGTTGGGTTGTGTTTGTGTTATTTTAGATCCAAACTCTCTCCTCTCGCTCTCGCGCTCTGCTCTGAGTCACCGATGTTTAAATCTCCCACAAACCATCAATCCAAGTCCAAGTGTTTAGAAACGCTCCATAGCTTCATGTCGTTTCTGGCAGCTGCTTTTCACTTTAACTCGAGCTTTTGTGGAGCTTTTCGGGGTAAAATCAAACTTTGGACGCCGTGTTTCTGCAAAAATTAAACAAAAACATTAATCTGACCAAGACACGTTTGTCGTTTATCAAACTCCAGGACATTTAGCTGAATTAAACATCATACTCATCATACTAAACTGTCTTTTCTAACTTGAACCGACTATAACTTTATTCTAATGCGATGAAATGTTACGCAGTAAGGCTTTAATGTTGTGTCTTCTTCACAAGAATGCCCTGAAAAACATGGATTATTAAAGTTTATATTTCAGTCTTTGCTCCTGGACGAGTTTAAAGTGTGAACTGTAAACTCAATCTGGATTTTAAAGTGATTAAAAAAGAACCAAGAGTCAAAGCGGGACTGGACCAGGACTTAACGAGAACTAAACCAGGACTTAACAGGAAGTATTGAGTGAGTGAAGGTCAATGGAAGGTCACATGTTCTATAGACGATGAAGCCTCAGGAAAAAATCAATATTTATCTATTTAAACTGAACCCTATAGTCCTGGTTTAGTCCTGGTTTAGTCCTGGTTTAGTCCTGGTTTGAGGGAAATAAATCTAACTGAAAATTGGCCTAAAAATGTAATTTACAGAGAGGATTTTGGATTTCTTTTTAAGTTTTTGAGTAAACTAGATCTGACTGAAAATTGGCCTAAAAATTCAAATTTCGCCTTATATATTTTTTTTTTTTACTTTAAACTAATAAATGTGTGTTAGAATCAGACAAAAATGCAATTGGAGAAAACGACCTTTGGAGTTAGTCACTATTAGCACATTTGTGTCGCTTTTTGTCACTTTTAGTTGCATTTTTGTCGCTTTAAATTGTGTTTTTGTTGCTTTTAGTCATGTTTGAGTTGCTTTTTGGTGCTTTTAAGTCACTTTAAGTTGCTTTAATGTCACTTATAGTCAAATTTTTGTAGCTTTTAGCCGTGTTTTTAATCACTTTTAATCAAATCCTTGTGACGTCGTGTCAGACTCTTGTTGAGTCCAGATTGTACAGTTTGTGCAGGAGCTGCTTTAAGGCTCATCACTTTTTGTTGCTTTGTCGCATTTTTGTTGCTTCAAGTTGTGTTTTTGTTGCTTTTTGTCACTTTTAGACACAATTGGTCACTTTTAGTTACGTTTTTGTCACTTTAAAGTCCATATTTCAGGTTCTCAAAATGTTCTAATTCTGACTTAGTTTGGTGGGAGGGCACCTGTGGCAATTGTTTACTTTAGTTTTACATCTGTGAAGGTGCTGTTTGTTAAGAAATTTTGAAAAATAAAAGTTTTAAATTACAGGAAATGACTGAGTTCTAAATCGGAATCCCTCTGTGATGTCATCAAAAAGTGACGCGCCGTGAAGAATACAAATACAATTTACACACAACTGACACAGCTTTTTGATACTTTAAAGTGCCATTCCACAAAATAAAGTTGTTATCAGGTGCTATTATTTATCAAATCATAACTATTGTGCAATTTATGTGGGTTTTGGCCCATATTTTCAAAGTGGTTGCTATGGTAACAGAATTAGCTCTAACTGTGTCATATTTGTTGCTCATGTCCAAACAGGAAGTGACGTTATAAACTTTACAAAAACTGTCAAACTGAGGATAAATGGGCCCAATGTTGAGAAAAATCTTAAATATAATCATGTTCACTACGTTTTAGTGAAATGTGTCGTCTAACCTGTCATGTAGACTTTAAGTTGCGTTTTGTCGCTTAAAATTGTGTTTTTGTCATTTTTAGTCACGTTAGTATCACTTTTAGTCGCTTTTTGTCCCTTCAAGTCACTTATAGTTGCTTTTAATCACGTCTGTGTTGCTTTTAGGTTGTTTTTTTTGTCACTTTTAGTCAAATAATTTTATGTTTGGTCTAAATCTGTTGAGTCCAGATTGTACAGTTTGTGTGGATCTACTTTAAGGCTGATCTTTATGTCCCGAGGGACAAAAATGCGGCGTTTTGAGTTAGTCACTTTTAGTTAGGTTTTTTGCCACTTGTTGTCCAGTTTTTGTTGCTTTCAGTCACGTATTTGTCGCTTTTAGTTCCATTTTTGTTGCTAAAGTTGTATTTTTGTCACGTTTAGTTGCGTTTATGTCTCATTTTTGTCATGTTTTTGTCGCTTTTTATGTGTTTGTCACTTTTACTTGCATTTCTGTAGTTTTTAGTTGCGTTTTTGCCTTGTTTTAGTCGTGTTTTTAATCACTTTTAATCAAATCCTTGTGTCGTCGTGTCAGAATCTTGTTGAGTCCAGATTGTACAGTTTGTGTAGGAGCTGCTTTAAGGCTGATCTTTATGTCTCTGTGGGACAAAAATGCATTTTTGAAAGAGCTGGACATGAGTGCAGCCAAATCTATGGCTGAAGGGGATTCAATGGAAGAATTAAACATCTGCAGGAGCAGATTGGACACATTTGTTGTTGTTGACCAAATCCAACTTGTATTTTTTTTCATTGTTTTTTTCCTGCAGTGTCTGGCCTGATATATACCGTATAAATAAATAAATAAATAAATGAAGGAAGCAGACCCTCTCCATAAATCGCATCACTCACTTTTACTGAATTGAAAATTGCCTGGATTAATTTCAAACCTGGAAGTGTAGATTTTTAAAAAGCGCGTGCTAATGTCGACACTTTGGTGGTGATGAGAGCCCAAAGCGAGCAGCGTCGTCACTAATGGAGCGTTTAACACACGGTGGTGTAAAATCCCACAGCGACGGCGACGACACCTGAAGGCAGCGGGTCACCTGTTCTCACCAACACACCTGCGATCCTGCAAACCTGCAAACCTGCGAGTCTGAGAGCGAGAGCGCAACACCAGCGGTAATTCACACCTGAGACAAATGAGGAACAGAGAGAGAAACGAGGAGCGACGGAGGCTCCACCGAGAGGCTCAGAGTTTACTTATTTACCAAGTTTACACCAGAGAAACCCAACCTTTGACTAAGAACCACTGGGTTTAGTCCTGGTTCAGTCCTGGTCTAGCCCTGGTTCAGTCCTGTTTTAGTCCTGGTTCAGACCTGTTTTAGTCCTGGTTCAGTCCTGGTTCAGATCTGTGTTGGGTCACATCAGGGGGGCGTGGTCTGATGTGGGGAGGTTTCTCTGGTTAAACAGATTGTTCTGATGTTAAACCTCAGCAGGTGGCGCTAGCATCGTGGTAGCATGTAGCATACAGCTAACATTAGCATTCATGGATAAATATAACATATTTTGCCGTTTATTCTTCTACAGATCTTTGTGTTTGACACAGTACAATTCCTAAACTCTTGTAGTTGTTAAAAGAGCTGCTGTTGAACATTAAAATGAGTGGATTGTTTCCCAAACAGAGGTTGGTTTGAGGGCGTTCCTCTGAGGCTGGCTGTATTAATGCTGCTGGATTAGTCCTGTTCTGTGTAAAGGCTGCGTCTTTGTCTTTTTAAACTCAGCAGACACTGGGACGGTCCACACTTGTCTGAGTGAATCAGGCTCTGGCCTCAGTGAGAGGCTGGACCTGTGAGCAGAGGCTAGTGCTACACGCTAGCACGACATGCTAGCTGTGTTTTGTAAAAGTCAATAAATGTGAAGTAAAATAGGAGCTGATCACATCTGAGGTCTGCTGTAACTGTAGTTTAGTTCATGTTTAGTCCTGGTTTAGTCCTGGTTCAGTCCTGGTTCAGTCCTGGTTTAGAGCCTGGTTCAGTCCTGTTCAGTCCTGGTTTAGAGCCTGGTTCAGTCCTGGTTTAGTCCTGGTTTAGAGCCTGGTTCAGTCCTGGTTTAGTCCTGGTTTAGTCCTGGTTCAGTCCTGTTCAGTCCTGTTCAGTCCTGGTTCAGTCCTGGTTCAGTCCTGGTTCAGTCCTGGTTTAGTCCTGGTTTAGTCCTGGTTCAGTCCTGGTTCAGTCCTGGTTTAGAGCCTAGTCTCTGTGCTGTTCTGGTGCGGGTGACAGATTGGTGAGTTTGGCACTTTTTGCCACACTTTGGGGGGGGGGCACCAAACAGACGGGTGAGGTGTGAGTTTGGTTCCTGCTCCGGTTCAAACGTGCCGTCTCTATTTGCAAACTAGCGCGCGCCCTCTCCTCGCGGAACCTTCGGCGACGTCCCGTGCCTTTGTTCGGTTCTCCGCGGGGAGCCGAGCCGTGCCGCACCGTGCCAGAACGACGCCGCGCTTCACCAAAGCGTCGAGGTGTGAAGACGGCTCTCTCTCCAGGCACAGACCAAACAAAACCGCCACAAAAACAGGACAAACGACGAGAGTTTGAGCAACGCGCTCCCATGCGAGTTAGACCGAGTCAGACCGGGTTAGACCGGGTTAGGACCGGGTTTAGACCGAGTTTAGACCTGGTTTGGACCTGATAGTGCTTAAGTCCCATGTACCTCGTTTAGACCTTTGCTGAGGTTTTGGTGAGACTTGGTTTTGTCCTGGTTCAGACCTGGATTAGACATTCTGTAATACTGGTTTTAGTCCTAGTTTTAGCCCTGGTTTTAGCCGTGGGTTAGACCTTGTTTACTTCTGTTTACTTGTGGATTAGATCTGGTTTAGTCTTTGTTTAATCATGAGTTTAGTTTTTTTTTAAATCCTGGGTTTACTTTTAGTTTAATCTTTGTTTAATCCTGGGTTTAGTCTTTGTTTAATCTTTGTTTAATCCTGGGTTTAGTCTTCGTTTAATCTTTGTTTAATCCTGGGTTTAGTCTTTGTTTAATCTTTGTTTAATCCTGGGTTTAGTCTTTGTTTAATCTTTGTTTAATCCTGGGTTTAGTCTTTGTTTAATCTTTGTTTAATCCTGGGTTTAGTCTTTGTTTAATCTTTGTTTAATCCTGGGTTTAGTCTTTGTTTAATCCTGGGTTTAGTCGTTGTTTAATCCTGGGTTTTAATGTTTGTTTAATCCTGGGTTTAGTCTTAGTTTAATCCTGGGTTTAGTTATTGTTTAATCCTGGGTTTAATGTTTGTTTAATCCTGGGTTTAGTTTTAGTTTAATCCTGGGTTTAGTCTTTGTTTAATCCTGGGTTTAGTCTTTGTTTAATCCTGGGTTTAGTCTTTGTTTAATCCTGGGTCTAACGTTTGTTTAATCCTGGGTTTAGTCTTTGTTTAATCCTGGGTCTAACGTTTGTTTAATCCTGGGTTTAATGTTTGTTTAATCCTGGGTTTAGTCTTTGTTTAATCCTGGGGTAGTTCTCATTTAATACTGGTTTTAGTTCTGGTTCAATTTGGTTTTAGTCCTTGCTTGGTCTGGTTTTAATCTTGTTTTTTGTCTTGATTTGGTCTGGTATTAATTCTGGTTTTAGTCTTTGCTTGGTCCAGTTTTTAATCTTGGTTTCTGTCCTGGTTTAAATTGTGGTTTTAGTCCTTTTTTGGTCTAGTTTCAATCTTGTTTATTGTCCTGGTTAGTCTGGTTTTACTCTTTGTTTTTGTCCCGGTTTGGTCTGGATTTAATCTTGTTTTTTGTCCTGGTTAAGTCTGGTTTTAGTCCTTGCTTGGTCTGGTTTTGATCTTGGTTTCTGTCTGGGTTTAATCTGATTGTAATCATGGTTTAGGTTTTAGGTTTAGTCTGGTTTTAATCTTGGTTTCTTTCTTGTTTTAGTCCTGGTTTTGTCTGGTTTTAATTGTGTTTTTTACCTGGTTTAAGACCAACGAATAAATTAAGAACACATTGCTCTTCCTGTTTTAATATTTGTTCATTTCATTGCAACTGTGTTTTACATCTGTGGCTTATAACGCACTGAAATAAGACAAAAAACATCATAAATCTTTACACACGTCGTCAAAAACATCAGCAGAGATTCCAAACTGTTATTCCCATCAACGTGTCGGGAACAAGAGACATTTCCGCCTCTTTTTGCTGCATAAACGCTGTGTTGGATCTAAAGTGTGTCGATTACGCCGTTCTCGCTCTTTTCCATAACGTTTTGTGTCTGTTTTCTACATCTTGTAAAAAAAAAACGCTCCTGGTGCCGTCGAGTCGCTGTGATTTTCCGTGATTTGGAGTGATATTTCTCAGATATTCCGCGGTGTTTTTCTGTATTTTGCGTTCGTCCGTTGCCTGGAAACAGATGATGGCTCTGATTCGAGTGTCCTTCAGAAACCATTAGAGCTCCAGCGTTCAGCTCTTCACACGAACGTGATCCCGAGGATTACACGAGGACGGCCCGACTTAGACCGGATAGAGACCTGGTCTGGACCTGATACAGACCTGATATAGACCTGGTCTGGACCTGGACTGGACCTGGTCTGGACCTGATATAGACCTGGTCTGGACCTGATATAGACCTGGTTTGGACCTGGTCTGGACCTGGTATAGACCTGATATAGACCTGATATAGACCTGGTATAGACCTGGTATAGGCTTGGTTTGGACCTGGTCTGGACCTGGTATAGACCTGATATAGACCTGGTCTGGACCTGATATAGACCTGGTATAGACCTGGTATAGGCCTGGTTTGGACCTGGTCTGGACCTGGTATAGACCTGATATAGACCTGATATAGACCTGGTATAGACCTGGTATAGGCTTGGTTTGGACCTGGTCTGGACCTGGTATAGACCTGATATAGACCTGGTCTGGATCTGATATAGACCTGGTATAGACCTGGTATAGGCTTGGTTTGGACCTGGTCTGGACCTGGTATAGACCTGATATAGACCTGGTCTGGACCTGATATAGACCTGGTATAGACCTGGTATAGGCCTGGTTTGGACCTGGTCTGGACCTGGTATAGACCTGGTCTGGACCTGATATAGACCTGGTTTGGACCTGGTCTGGACCTGGTATAGACCCGATATAGACCTGGTCTGGACCTGATATAGACCTGGTCTGGACCTGATATAGACCTGATATAGACCTGGTTTAGACCTGATATAGACCTGGTCTGGACCTGATATAGACCTGATATAAACCTGGTCTGGACCTGATATAGACCTGGTCTGGACCTGATATAGACCCGATATAGACCTGGTCTGGACCTGATATAGACCTGGTCTGGACCTGATATAGACCTGATATAGACCTGATATAGACCTGGTCTGGACCTGATATAGACCCGATATAGACCTGGTCTGGACCTGATATAGACCCGATATAGACCTGGTCTGGACTTGGTCTGGATCTGATATAGACCTGATATAGACCTGGTCTGGACCTGGTATAGACCCGATATAGACCTGGTCTGGACCTGATATAGACCTGGTCTGGACCTGATATAGACCTGATATAGACCTGGTTTAGACCTGATATAGACCTGGTCTGGACCTGATATAGACCTGATATAAACCTGGTCTGGACCTGATATAGACCTGGTCTGGACCTGATATAGACCCGATATAGACCTGGTCTGGACCTGATATAGACCTGGTCTGGACCTGATATAGACCTGATATAGACCTGATATAGACCTGGTCTGGACCTGATATAGACCCGATATAGACCTGGTCTGGACCTGATATAGATCTGATACAGAACTGGTCTGGACCTGATATAGACCCGATATAGACCTGGTCTGGACTTGGTCTGGACCTGATATAGACCTGATATAGACCTGGTCTGGACCTGATATAGACCTGGTATAGACCGGATATACGACCTGGTTTGGACCTGATATAGACCTGGTTTAGATCTGGTATAGACCTGGTTTAGACCTGCTTTAGTCCTGGTTTAGACATGGGTTAGACCTGATTTAGACTCTGTTTAGTCCAGGTTTTTTAGAGTTGGTTTAGATCTGGGTTAGACCTGCTTTATACCTGGTTTAGACCTGTTTCAGACCCGGGTTAGACCTGCTTTAGTCCTGGTTCACACCTACTTTAGACCTGGTTTAGTACTGCTATAGACCTGATTTAGACCGGGTTTAGACTTCCTTTAGTCCTGGTTTAGACCTGATTTAGTCCTTGTTTTACATCTGGTTTAGTTCATGATTAAGATGTAGTTTTGTCCTGGTTTAGTTCTTTAATCGTGGTTTTAGTCCTGGTTATGTCCTAGTTTTAGTGCTGGTTTAGTTCTGGTTTTAGTGCTGGTTTAGACCTTGTTTACTTCTATTTACATGTGGAACAGACCTGGTTTAGTCCTTGTTTAATCCTGGTTTTAGTTGTTGTATGCTCTGTTTTTTATGGTTTAGACCTGATTATGTCATGATTTAGACCTGATTTAGTCCAGGTTTAGTCCTGGTTTAGACCTTGTTTAGTCCTGGGTTTACACCTTGTTTAGTTCTTAATTATTACGATCTGTTTTTTTGGTAGTTATGTCCTGGTATAGTTTGGTTTCAGATCTTGTTTTATCCTGATTTAATCCAGTCCTGTTTATTTATTTACTTATTTAGTATTACTTATTTAGACCTGGTTTGTAACCGGTCTATAACTGTTTTTTAACACGTAGCGACTCAAACTCACACATCGAGTCAATCAACAACTTTCCCTTCTTTTCTGACTTCAGCTGCTGCCACTGTGTTTCCTTTTGTCAGATTTTTATTTTTTTACTCACTTTTTCCCTCCTCCTTTGTTCTCATTGGTCGGCGGGCACTAACTCCGCCCCTTTATGTTAACGAGAACAGTGTCATTCAGCAAATCTTGGGTTAACGGATACAGATTATAACAAACAAATCACACAAAAGTTAAATACATCACTAAATATCCCTCGTGCTCCGGATAAAAATACTTTAATTTAATGTTTGGTGATGTTTTGGAAAAATCTGTGAAATCAATGAAGTAAAAAATAAAATTAAAATTCTAGATGTGGTTAAATGGAACCGGAGAAAGCGGGACAGTTGAGCCAGAATGTCACGAATTAAAGAACAATTAAAAGTATGTTGAAACCGAAAGAACGTCACGATCAAATAAACTAAAATATGCCGCAATATGTCGCAGTTTAATAACAACACAATACAACTTAAAGTGAGTCGCACATTTCACTAAAACGTAGTGAACCTGATCATATTTAAGATTTTACTCAACATTTTGCCCATTTATCCCCAGTTTTTGTGATGTTTATATTTGTACTTCCTGGTTGGAAATGGGCAGCAAATATGACAGAGGTAATTCTACAGCTGTTACCATAGCAACCAGACTGTAAACAAGGGCCAAAATCTATATAAATCACACGATAGTTATGATTTTTGTATTTTTCATGGCGCGTCGCTGTTTGATGACATCACAGAGGGATTCTGTTTTAGAACTCCTGTCTTCCTGTCACATAACACCGCAAACAAAAACAAATACAGTACATAGTGAACCTCTAGAACTTATTTGGTAAATATCATATTCATAAAGCATGATAGAGTAACAATAAGCCTCCATTTAAATTATTAACAATAGAAATTAACAGACGCCTAGAATCACTAGAACATATCAAGCCAAAAAGCCTCAAAGACACTAAAAATAATCTAAAAATACCAAATGAAATGTTGATGCCTGGTTTCACTGTTCTTGTTTGTCATTATGATTTGAACTGCCTTGTAAACCTCACTTCTAATCTAATTGTTTCTCATCACTTCGAGTAATTCAATGTACTTTCTGTTTTGTAAAATGTTATGATTTAATAAAAAAAAAAAAAAAAAAGAAACCAAACTGCAACTTCACAGATGTAAAACTACGATTTAAAACACGTGGCCACTTAAAAATGTCGCTTCAAAACTACAAACTTCAATACGTTCAAAATTCAAATTTAAAGTACGTCACAATTTAAAGTATGTGGACACTTGAATATTCGCAACTTAAATACATTATATTGCAACATAAAATCAAGTTAAAGTACGCCTCAATTAAAATTATGTCTCAGTAAAAGTACATTGCAACTTCAATATGTTGCAACTTCAATATGTTTAAGTATTATATATTTTCTTTTATATTATTATAATATAAAGTTTTGGGATGAAGCGTTTTATCAGTGTTTTTTGTGGTTATTGCAGGTTTCTCTGTGTCATTCATAGACACTTTCTGCTCCTGGATTTATGTCAAACAAACTCTTCTTCACAAATGAACTGTGACGCAGATCCCCATTTTTAAAGTGTATATAACTTGTATTTCTTGCTATGTATTTATAATATTTACGTCACTTACCTGGTCTTCACGCCAGTCACATTAAAAGAGGATGTTCCAGGTCACGAGCTCAGTTAGCCTTTAGCTTTGGACACTTTCACGCGCTCATTATTATCTAATTAAACACCAGATAGGTTTCCACACTCAGCACTGACTTTTAACGAGGCTCTGAACCCTCGTGAATGTGCTGATGTGGTGGGACCAGCTGACACGCTCTGGATCATTCAGAATGTGCGTGTTTTGCGGGCTAATGCTAACGGCTAATGCTCACGGCTAATGCTAACGGCTATTGGGAAAATACATAGAACTGTAATAAAACCTGGAAGATGAATCCAAGATGGCCATCCTGTTTATCCCTATGGAGAGTGCTCATTGGTTCATGACCCCAAAAAAGTTTCTTACTTCCGCATTTACTTCCTGATACGGAGGCTGACATCTTTGTTTTATTTCCTGATACGGAGGCGGCCATCTTTGCTTTACTTCCTGATACGGAGGCGGCCATCTTTGTTTTACTTCCTGATACAGAGGCTGCCATCTTTGCTTTAGGGCGCCACGTGACGACAATCCCCCACTTCATATAAAAACGGTAATTTCGGGGATTTTAGAAACGGTAGAAAAGAACATTTCCTTCTATTTTATTTAAATACCGATAATAATTCAGTACTGTCTGCAATTATAATGTGCAATTTTAGAAAAAGGCTGGTTCCAAGAGGCTGCAGTACCTCACACGGCCACAAATCAATCTGGGACCACAGACAGAGGGGGCGTACCTTATCCAGTTCATTTAATACATCCATGGGAAAATACAGTAAACAGGCTCCGCTCCTTAAGACCTCACTGGACTGACGCTGATGACGTGAGCCTCGTACGTCTGCTGCGTCACGTCTGCTGCCTCCTCACGTTTCCTCTTCTTGTAACTTGTTCTTGTAACTTGTTCTTCTAATCTCCTTTCAACCTGTAGTTGACGCCCATTGATCCACCGCTGCTCTGTACATGCTCAGTACGTGCTCCGTGCTCGCGCTAGTGATGCATGACGTAAACGCAGTCCCGGGTGTGACGAACATGACCGTTAATGCAGTCTCAAATGTAAAGGTAAATGATTTGACAGATGATATTGTTTCCTATTTCCTTTTGCAGCACGTTGTTTTTTGCGTATTTAACGGAAAATGCATTTACAGTCTTTGGATTCCACGGATTGAGGAAACAAACACTGGAGAAAAACGTGCTTGTGTTTTGGTTTTGGTTATTTTTCAGTGACACAGGTTCCGTACATTGGCCGGGGGCGCCCTCGTGTGGTGGCGCAGTGCTATTGTTTGGTGGCGCACATGGAAATCCAAGATGGCCGAACTGTTGCTGAGTCTGTCGGTGTTGAGTCTGTGTTTCTTTTAAAACAGTTTTTGCCTTGGACTATATTTGTCCGTGAGTATTGTCTTATAAAAATATGAATGCGTGTTTACTTTTATGTAAGTAATAAGAATTGATCAAGCTAAAAGCCAGTTGATTTGTTAGTTAACAATTAGCATGCTATTAGCACATTTTTTTTGCAAAGACAGTAGCTTGGGGCGAGGACAGCACACACATATATATATATATATATATCCTTATCTTTATATATATATATATATATATATATATATATAGATATATAGATAGATAGATAGATAGATAGATAGATAGATAGATAGATAGATAGATAGATATATGATGGACTAGATACATGTCTTTTCTTCACGTTGTTGGATTAATGTGGAGGAATAAACGGGACATAAGTCGATGTAAACCCTCATTCGTCCAGGTGTGTTCCATCGTAGAAAGGGTTTCAGGGGTTGTCATCCGGACACTGTTTGAAGATCGAGGCGTTTGACTTTTATCCAAAAGTCATTGTCCATCGACAATCGTCAATCGATGGACAATGACTTTTGGATAAAAGTCGAAACGTCTCGATCTTCAAACAGCGTCCGGATGACAACCCCTGAAACCCTTTCTACAACGGGACATAAGGCACGTCTTGGTTGTCGTTGTTGAATCTCCGCCCCACGACGATTTTTTTTTTTTTTTTTTTTAATACAGTGGTGGTAATTTGTACAGCTCAGTACAGCACAGTGAGGTAATACATGAGATATAGTAAGGAATTATGCCATACGCAAGGAAATAAAACCAAACACAAAAGACAAAAATAAAGAAAACAAAGAACTTTTATATTGTCAAAATAGTTTAAACACTTGTTCAAGAGATAACGCTCCTTTGTTTCTCGTTTATTTTCATCAGCTCCATCAAACTTTCCAAAAATAATTAAATACTGATAATCTAATTTTGCAGATCGCCAAAACAACAGGTAAGATATTATCGTGATGACGATGTATCGTGCACCTAGTCACAACTTAAATACTTCACAATTTATAGTACGTCAGGCTTAAATAACACAGGTGTCACAACTTGAATACGTCGCAACTTAAAGTATGTCGCGCTTATAACTTAGATACGTGTGAAATACATCGCAACCTAAAAATGTCACAACTTTACGTTTGTCAAAAACTACAGTCGTAAAAATGAAAGGTTGCTTAACGTTTCATCACTTTAGAGCAGGATTAACAAGTCAGAGAGAACACCTTCCATTTAAAGTCATTTGAAGTTCAATGAAGTCGTCCTCAGTCCTGCATGAGATCTTATTTTAGCTTGTTTTGTTCTGGTTCAGTCCTGGTTTAGGTCTGTATCTGGTTCTGCCCTGGTTAAGTTCTGTTTTAGATTCGGTTTAACTCTGGTTTGGGTCTGGTGTTGTCCTGGTTAAATCTTGGTTCAGTCCTGGTTTAGATCTGATTTGGTTATTGTTTTGTCCTCAATAAGAAGTGGTTTAGTACTAGTTTCGTCCGTGTTTAGTCCTGTTTTCGTCCTGATTCAGTCCTGGTTTAGTCCTGTCTTAGTCCACGTTTTAGTCTATGTTTAGTCCATGTTTTTTAGTTTGTTTGTCTTGGTTTAGTCCATTTTTAGTCCCTGTATAGTCCAGGTTTAGTCCTGTCTTAGTCCGTGTTTAGTCCATGTTTAATCCGTGTTTAGTCCTGGTTTAGTCCTGTTTTAGTCTATGTTTAGTCCATGTTTAGTGTTGAGTCAGACCTTGTTTAGTCCATGTTTAGTCCTGGTTTAGTCCTGTCTTAGTCTATGTTTAGTCCTTGTTTAGTCCATGTGTAGTCCTGTTTTAGTCCTGTCTTAGTCCATGTTTAGTCCATATTTAGTCCTGGTTTAGTCCTGTCTTAGTCCATGTTTAGTCCATATTTAGTCCTGGTTTAGTCCTGTCTTAGTCCATGGTTTAGTCCATGTTTAGTCCATATTTAGTCCATATATAGCCCTGGTTTAGTCCAGTCTTAGTCCTCTTTTAGTCCTGTCTTAGTCCTTGTTTAGTCCATGTTTAATCCTGTTTTAGTCTGTGGTTAGTCCTTGTTTAGTCCATATTTAGTCTGTGTTTAGTCCTGGTTCAGTCCTGTCTTAGTCCATGGTTTAGTCCATGTTTAGTCCATATTTAGTCCATATATGGCCCTGGTTTAGTCCTGTTTTAGTCCTGTCTTAGTCCCACTTCAGCTTCTATATAAAGACATCACAAACAGAGAAAGGTGAGATGAAGCTGTGGTCCTCTGCTGCCATGGCGACTGTCGCTGCTGCTGCCGTGGCGACCGCTGCCTCCCGCTGCCGTGGCGACGGATGATGCCCTGCTGCCATGGCGACGGGATGATGCAGGACACGAGGAGGGGGCTTTGTTCAGAGATGAAAGAACTGAGAATGACACACAGAGCGTAATGAGACCACTTACAGGTCCTGGACCAGTCCTGCTGTGGGCCTGGGCCTGCTGCAGGTCTGGTCTAGTCCAGGTCCAGTCCTGGTCCAGTCCTGCTGTGGGCCTGGGCCTGCTGCAGGTCTGGTCTAGTCCTGGTCCAGTCCTGGTCCAGTCCTGCTGTGGGCCTGGGCCTGCTGCAGGTCTGGTCTAGTCCTGGTCCAGTCCTGGTCCAGTCCTGCTGTGGGCCTGGGCCTGCTGCAGGTCTGGTCTAGTCCTGGTCCAGTCCTGGTCCTGTCCTACTGTGGGCCTTGGCCTGCTGCAGGTCTGGTCTAGTCCTGGTCCAGTCCTGGTCCAGTCCTGGTCCAGTCCTGGTCCAGTCCTGCTGTGGGCCTGGGCCTGCTGCCGGTCTGGTCTAGTCCTGGTCCAGTCCTGGTCCAGTCCTGCTGTGGGCCTGGGCCTGCTGCAGGTCTGGTCTAGTCCTGCTACAAGTGTGGTCTAGTCCTGTTTTGGTCCTGGTTTAGCTTCTTTTTTGTCCTGTTTTAGACCTGGTTAATTCCTGGTTTAAGGTTAGACCTGGTTCGGTCCTGGTTTGGTCCTGGTTCGGTCCTGGTTCGGCCCTGGTTCAGTCCTGGTTCAGTCCTGGTTCAGTCCTGGTTTAGTCCTGGTTCAGACCTGGTTTAGTCCTGGTTTAGTCCTGGTTTAGTCCTGGTTCAGTCCTGGTTAAGACCTGGTTCAGTCCTGGTTTAGACCTGGTTTAGTCCTGGTTTAGACTTGGTTTAGTCCTGGTTTAGACCTGGTTTAGTCCTGGTTTAGTCCTGGTTTAGACCTGGTTTAGACCTGGTTTAGTCCTGGTTTACTCCTGGTTTAGACCTGGTTTAGACCTGGTTTAGACCTGGTTTAGTCCTGGTTTAGACCTGGTTTAGTCCTGGTTTAGTCCTGGTTTAGACCTGGTTTAGTCCTGGTTTACTCCTGGTTTAGACCTGGTTTAGACCTGGTTTAGTCCTGGTTTAGACCTGGTTTAGTCCTGGTTTAGTCCTGGTTTAGACCTGGTTTAGTCCTGTGAAGTCTGTGAATAGTGAGTTTGGTGCAGCACAGAACAAGGACAGTTTTACCTTGACTTGTTTCGACGGTGAACGATTGAACAAAACAAAGCAGTTTAAGTTTAAAGTTGTTCATAAAGAATGACTCATAAATGGTTCTCGTTTCTCTCTCAGCTCCCGGAGTGTGGCTTCTACGGGATGTATGAGAAGATCCTTCTGTTCCGTCACGACTCGTCCTCAGAGAACGTTCTCCAGCTGCTGCGCTCGGCCAGTCAGATCCAAGATGGAGACCTGGTGGAGGTCATTCTCTCAGGTGAGACTCACAGACACTCAGCTGTAACAGGCATGAAGCAGAGCCAAGATGGAGGCCACGCTCTCAGGTGTAACAGGTGTGAAACAGAGCCAAGATGGAGGCCACGCTCTCAGGTGTAACAGGCATGAAGCAGAGCCAAGATGGAGGCCACGCTCTCAGGTGTAACAGGTGTGAAACAGAGCCAAGATGGAGGCCACGCTCTCAGGTGTAACAGGTGTGAAACAGAGCCAAGATGGAGGCCACGCTCTCAGGTGTAACAGGCATGAAGCAGAGCCAAGATGGAGGCCACGCTCTCAGGTGTAACAGGTGTGAAACAGAGCCAAGATGGAGGCCACGCTCTCAGGCGTAAAAGGTGTGAAACAGAGCCAAGATGGAGGCCACGCTCTCAGGTGTAACAGGTGTGAAACAGAGCCAAGATGGAGGTCACACTGTCAGGTAACACAGGTGTGAAACAGAGCCAAGATGGAGGCCACGCTCACAGGTGAGACAGATTTCCCCCACAGCAGAAGTGCAGAGTATCCATGCTGTGTTTAACTGTCGGCTCCAGGAGCAGCAGGGAGGGGAGGGGCTGTGTAGGCGCCTATGCTGCAGTGCATTATGGTAGTTGTAGTCTTGACAGGTTCTATGTGTTTTATTGGCGGTCCGTTTGTAATACAAATTAAAAATCATCTAGGGGGCCTCCAGAAATTGCCTTTAGGGCCACATTTGGCCCGTGGGCCGTGAGTTTGAGACCCCTCGTCAGAATTAAACCTTTTTACCATAAACCCCTGCTGGACACATGAGGGATTACAACAACCTCCACTACAAACACAGATCCAACATGGAGACTATAATAATCTACTGAATTAATCCAAGAATCCCACGCCTTTCAGAACAGATTTTCAGAACAGACGACAAAGGGAGGTTTAGTTCTTAAGAACAGGAGATTAATTTAAGAACTGAAGTCTTAATTAATTGTGGCAGTTTGGATTTATTTTTACTTGTTGAATGGACTCAAATTTACTAAACATTCGATTAGATTAGCCTTTATTGTCTCTGTATTTGTCCATATTTGAGCAGAAGTCTCCGAGGACCAGATCCAGACCTTGGCCTGGTCTCGCTCAGGACTATCGCAGCCGGAGTGTTCTATGGAGCGTTTAGTACAGGCTTGTCCAAACTAAGGCCCGGGGACCACATTCGCCCCTCAGACCAATTTTTCTTGGCCCTTAGGCTTCCTGGTGAATTGGCCCACATTGTCCTGAGAAGTACTGTTTACAGAAAATTCCAGATTTTCTACAATTCCAACCTAAATAACTAACATTTTGGTGTAAGACAGACTGAATGTAGATGTGGTGGTACTTAAAACATCAGATAAATGGAGCTTTTCTGAAGGTTTCACAATTGATTTTTGGCCCTCCACTTGGTCTACATTTCAATATGCGGCCCTCGATGGAAAAAGTTTGGACAGCCCTGGTTTAGAGGACACTCAAACATCTGCACAGAAAGACCCTTATCGCTCTTTAAAGAAGGGTTTTCTTCCTGAACAAAAATGTTCTCCTTCACACGTTTTGTTTTAATCGACTGATTCTGTTCAGAGTTTACATTTTAACGACACGTGATAAATATATTTAAATATATTTAAATCCAGGACAGTTGGCTGAGGAGGTATGCACAGATCTAAACCACATCGTCATCTGTTTTTAAGCAAAATAAAACAGGATATTTAGGTAAAACTGGTGGAGTCCTTTCCGTCAATTCTTTCGTTCTTTCTCTCTTTAATCTTGCAGCTCCATCGTTCTGTTTGTGTCTGTGTTTTATTTATTTGCACCGTGCTTTTTATAAACAAGTTAGTTCCCAAAGTGCTGCATCCGATAAATAGAAGCAAATGAAAACAGTACAAAAAAATGAAAGAGAAAGATAAAATGAAATAAATAAACAAACATAAATAAAAATATATATTTAAAAATAAACAAAATAGAACGAAAGAAAGATTAAAAAATAAAAAGAAAGAAAAATAAATTATTGAATTGAAGAAAGATAAAAATAAATACAATACAATTAATTAAAATTATAAAGTAAAATTAAAAAAATGAATAAAATACAGCACACAACTCACACGGTGTTAAAAGCCAGATAATTAAAAATGTGTTTTAATGTAAAAGTCCAAATATTGGCTTTTCATTGAGAAATATCCCCGGGTTAAATGTTGTAGAGAGCGACATAAAACATAAATAAACATAAATAAATCCTAAATAAAACAGAGAATTAAACATGAATACATCTTAAATAAAACAGAATTAAACATAAATCTTAAACGTTGCAGAGAGCGACGGTCCTGAATAAAGCGTGTTCTCCTGCTCTGGTCAGACGCCGCCGGGCCTCGTCTGATTGGTCGACGGCTCCTCTCTCGCTCGCCCCTCCTCCCTCTCCACACAAGCATCCTTCAGCCAAAACGCACCAGGCGCCCAAACAAAAACATAAACAATAATTTTAATAAACACGGTAATTTCCCGTCCGCATAATGTGTAATCAGAGCGCTTTGGAGCGACGCGGGGGAGAGTCTGAGACCAAAGGAAATCTGGCCACAACGACGACTGCGCCACTTTAAACTCTGCACAACTAAACATTTACAAATACAGCTAACAAGATATTCATCAGAGGGAGGGGGGAGGGAGAGAGAGAGAGAGAGGGGAGAGAGAGAGGAGAAAGTGAGAAAGACAAGGAGAGAGGGAGAGACTGAGAGTGAGGCAGAGGGAGAGAGAAGAGAAGGAGAGAGAGGGAGAGAAGATATTCAGAGGGGGGAGGAAGGGGGAGAGCGAGAGGAAAGAGAGAGAGGGAAGAGAGAGGAGAACGTGAGAGAGACAAGGAGAGAGGGAGAGACTGAGAGTGAGGCAGAGAGAGAAGAAAGAGGGAGAGAGAGGAGAAAGAGAGGAGAGAGGGGGAAGATATTCATCAGAGAGGGAGAGAGAGAAAGAGAGAGAGAGAAAGAGAGAGAGAGAAAGAGAGGGAGAGGAGAGGAAAGAGTTGAGAGAGAGAGAGAGGGAGTGGGAAGATATTCATCAGGGAGGGAGGAGGGGGAGAGAGGAAAAAGAGGGAGAGAGGGAAGATGTTCATCAGAGGGAGGGGGAGAGAGAGAGAGTGGAGAGAGAGACTGAGAGAGAGACAAGGCGAGAGAGAGAGAGAAGAGGGACGAGAAGATATTCATCAGAGGGAGGGAGGGAGAGGGATTGGTGAGAGAGGGGAGAAGAAGGAAAGAGAGAGAGAGTGGGAAGGAGGGAGAGGAAGGGAGAAGGGTGAGAGAGAAAAGGAGAGCGGGGAAGAGAGGAAGAGTGGCTAAAGAGAGTGGGAGGCAGTTTTTACATTAAATGCTTTGTTTTTACATAAAAACATTTCTGTGAATGAACTTCAGACTTTTTCTGTTGATGTGTTTGAAGTTCAGATTCTGTTTCACCTGCAGCGTCTCACTTCAACCTCCGTCAATGTCTTAAAACATTGCTCATTTTTTAAGCTAAACATTAAAATGAAAAGTGGAGGATGTCAAGATCCTGCCACAGCTGCCCGGGGCACACGTGGCAGGGCGGTGGCGGTGCTTCCGTGCCGTCGGCATCACTCTTCTCGTTTGTGTCCTCGGGGCACACGTGGCAGGGCGGTGGCGGGGTTTCCGTACCATCGGCCTCACTTCTCTTGTTTGTGTCCTCATCCCTGGGGCACACGTGGCAGGGCGGTGGCGGTGCTTCCGTGCCGTCGGCCTCACTCTTCTTCTTCTCTCGTTTGTGTCCTCAGCCCCGGGGCACACGTGGCAGGGCGGTGGCGGGGTTTCCATGCTGTCGGCCTCACTCTTCTTCTCTCGTTCGTTTGTGTCCTCTGGGCACACGTGGCAGGGCGGTGGCGGTGCTTCCGTGCCGTTGGCCTCACTCTTCTTCTTCTCTTGTTTGTGTCCTCAGCCTCGGCGACGGTGGAGGACTTCCAGATCCGGCCTCACTGCCTGTTCGTTCACTCGTACAGAGCCCCGGCCTTCTGTGATCACTGCGGGGAGATGCTCTGGGGCCTGGTCCGGCAGGGACTCAAGTGTGAAGGTGAGACGGGGGAGACCGGGAGAGACAGGGGAGACCGGGGGGAGAGACCGAGGGGAGACGGGGGGGAGACCAGGTTTAGATCAGGTTGAGACCAGAAAGAGCAGGTTTGGATCAGGTTTAAGCCACATTTAGGTTAAGACCGGCTTTAGACAGAGTGAAGACCGACTTTAGACTGACTTTAGACCGAGTTAAAACCGACTTTGGACTGACTTTAGACCAATGGGTTTAAACGGCTTTGGATCAGGTTTGGACCAGGTACAGGTTCATTCTAGACTGGTCCAGGTTTAGTGCTGGTTTAAGCTTTGTTTAGACTGGATTTAGACCAGATTTACTCCAGGTTTAGACTGGATTTTCTTCAGAATTAGACCAGGGTTCGTACCAGGTTTATGCCTGATTTAAATCCTGAGTTACTTAATCTGGGTAAAGTCTATTTTAGACCAGGTTTAGTCCTGGTTTTGTGTTGGTTTGGACCAGGTCTAGACCTGCCCAGTTGTAGTTCAGGTCTAGTCTTGATTTAGACCTCCTGGGTTTTTCTGGACCTGGTTTAGTCCTTGTTTAGGCCTTGTTTAGTCCTGGTTTAGTCCTGGTTTAGTCCTGCTTTTTCCCTGGTTTTGTCAGGTTTAGTCCTGGTTTGACCCTTGTCTAGTCTTGGTTTAGTCCCTCTTTAGTTCTGATTCTGACCTGTTTTAACCCTGGTTTATTCTTGGTTTAATCCCTGTTTAGTCCTCGGTCAGATCTGGTTTGACCCTGGTTTTAGTCTTGGTTTAGTCTCAGTTTAGTCCTTGTTTAGTCCTGTTTTTTGTTTTAGTCATTCTTTAGTCTTTGTTCAGACCTGATTTGGCCCTGGTTCTTCTCTGGGTTTTATTCCTTGTTCTGACCCAGTTTGGACCTGGTTCTGGACCTGGTTCTGTCCCGTTTTGTCCCTGTTCTTGTCTTGGTTTAGTCCTTCATTAGTCCTTTTTATGCCCTGGTTCGTCCCTGGTTCTGACCCGTTTCCCTGGTTCTGGACCTGGTTCTGACCCGGTTCGTCCCTGGTTCTTGTCTTGTTTTAGTCCTTGTTCTGACCTGGTTCTGGCCCGGTCCGTCCCTGGTTCTGACCCGTTTCCACGGCTCTTGCAGGTTGCGGGTTGAATTACCACAAACGCTGTGCCTTTAAGATCCCTAACAACTGCAGCGGCGTCCGGAGGCGTCGCGGGTCAAACGTGTCCCTGGGCGGCGGTCTGGGCCTGGGCGGCGGTCTGGGCCTGGGCGGGCTCGGGCTCGGGACCCGGCCGCTCTCGGCAGAACCGTCCCCTCCGCACTACAGCGACGACGCCCTGCTGGTCAGTGCGGGCGCTGCGGGTCGCTCAGTGTCGCAGAGTTTGAGTTTAACGTGTGCCTTTTGTCTTTTGTCCTCAGAGCCCCGTCAGCCCCAACATGGAGGTGAGTGCGACCCAGTGCCGGGTCAGGCGTCGTCCTGGGTCTTTGTCCGCGGAGTTCAGTCACAGGACATTTAAAAACATTTAACTTTCAATAAATCAAATGTTTAGTTTAGAAAAGTGGCAGTGGCCTTCATTTTTAACTGTAAAAATCCCTTGTAAACTCATATTTGTATTTATGTTTATGCACCCACTTTGACCCACTTTTTGTCCTGTTTTTACCTTATTTTGTCTTTGTTTTGACCATCGTTTGTACCAATTTTGAACTTCTTTTCTCCTTAAACTTTTCTTCTTTTTGACCTTCTTTTCTCCCTCTATTTGATCCTCTTTCCCCCCTTGTTTTGACCCTCTTTCCTCCCTGTTTTGACCCTCTTTCCTCCCTGTTTTGACCCTCTTTCCCCCCTGTTTTGTCCCTCTTTCCCCCCTGTTTTGACCCTCTTTCCCCCTTGTTTTGTCCCTCTTTCCCCCCTGTTTTGACCCTCTTTCCCCCCTGTTTTGACCCGCTTTCCTCCCTGTTTTGACCCTCTTTCCTCCCTGTTTTAACCCTCTTTCTCGTGTGTTTTGACCCTCTTTCCCCCGTTTTGACCCATTCTCCCCCCTGTTTTGACCCTCTTTCCCCCCTGTTTTGTCCCTCTTTCCCCCCTGTTTTGACCCTCTTTCCCCCCTGTTTTGACCCTCTTTCCCCCCTGTTTTGACCCGTTCTCCCCCTCTTTCCCTCAGAAGTCTCCCATGGACTTCCTGCCCGCTCGTGAGCGCAGGGCCAGTTGTCAGTCGTACATCGGGCGGCCGATCGAACTGGACAAAATGCTCCACAGGATCAAAGTCCCGCACACGTTTCTGATCCACTCGTACACTCGACCCACTGTCTGCCAGTTCTGCAAGAAACTGCTCAAAGGGCTCTTCAGGCAGGGGCTCCAGTGTAAAGGTGAGAGTTAAACCTCAGAGTTAAACTCCAGTGTAAAGGTGAGAGTTAAACCTCAGAGTTAAACTCCAGTGTAAAAGTGAGAGTTAAACCTCAGAGTTAAACTCCAGTGTAAAGGTGAGAGCTAAACTTCGGAGTAAAGGTGAGGAAGTTAAGCTAAGATAGTTCCTCCAGTGTAAAAGTTTAAATAATTTGTGTTTCCTCCCTGTTGTGACCTTCTTTTCACTCTCTATTTGACCCTCTTCCCACCCTCTTTTTGACTCTCTTTCCTCCCTGTTTTGACCCTTACTTCTCCCTTTTTTGACCCTGTTTTCGACCTGTTTTGACCCTCTTTCCTCTCTGACTTTGAGCCACTTTTTGCCCTCTTTTTTCCCCTCTTCCCTCCGTGTGTTGACCCTTTCCTCCCTCTGTTTGCCCCTCTTTCCTCCCTCTTTTTTCCCCTCTTTCCTCCCTCTGTTTGCCCCTCTTTCCTCCCTCTTTTTGACCCTCTTCCCTCCCTGTTTTTCCCCTCTTTCCTCCCTCTGTTTGACCCTCTTCCCTCCCTGTTTTTCCCCTCTTTCCTCCTTCTGTTTGACCCTCTTTCCTCCCTGTGTTGACCCTCTTTCCTCCCTGTGTTGACCCTCTTTCCTCCCTGTGTTGACCCTCTTTCCTCCCTGTTTTGACCCTCTTTCCTCCCTGTGTTGACCCTCTTTCCTCCCTGTGTTGACCCTCTTTCCTCCCTGTTTTGACCCTCTTTCCTCCCTGTGTTGACCCTCTTTCCTCCCTGTTTTGACCCTCTTTCCTCCCTGTGTTGACCCTCTTTCCTCCCTGTTTTGTTCTTTTTTGTTCCTCAGATTGCAGATACAACTGTCACAAACGCTGCGCTGCCAAAGTGCCCAACAACTGTCTGGGAGAAGTGTCCAGGAACGGAGGTGATTTAACCCCAAACCTGCCTCAGGCCTCCAGACTTTAGACCCCCCCCCAGACCAGACTTTAGACTCCCCCAGACCCTGACCAGACTTTAGACCCCCCCCCCCCCGACCAGACTTTAGACCCCCCTGACCAGACTTAAGACCCCCCTGACCAGACTTTAGACCCCCCCTGACCCTGACCAGACTTTAGACCCCCCTGACCAGACTTAAGACCCCCCTGACCAGACTTTAGACCCCCCCTGACCCTGACCAGACTTAAGACCCCCCTGACCAGACTTTAGACCCCCCCCCGACCAGACTTAAGAACCCCCCTGACCCTGACCAGACTTTAGACCCCCCCAGACCCTGACCAGACTTTAGACCCCCCCTGACCAGACTTTAGACCCCTCTGACCAGACTTTAGACCCCTCTGACCAGACTTTAGACCCCCCTGACCAGACTTTAGACTCCCCCTGACCAGACTTTAGACCCCTCTGACCAGACTTTAGACCCCTCTGACCAGACTTTAGACCCCCCTGACCAGACTTTTGACCCCCCTGACCAGACTTTTGACCCCCCTGACCAGACTTTAGAGCCCCCTGACCTGGTCTAACCCCGGTGCAAACGGGCCATGTGACTCGTTGTCGAACTGTTTCAGAGCTGCTGAGCCCGGGGGCGGAGTCAGATGACCACGACGGCGGCAGGAGAGCCAGCCTCATGGACGACATGGAGGAAGTGATGTCATCAGAGGGCGCCCTTCTGCTGGAGACCGGGGCCAGCGACGATCTGGACCTGGACGAGTCCAACCGAGCCATCAGGTACTAAACCAGGACTAGACCAGGACTAGACCAGAGCTAGACCAGGGCTAGACCAGGGCAAAACCAGGTCTACACCAGGACTAAACCAGGGCTAAATCAGGGCTAAACCAGGGCTAAACCAGGACTAAACCAGAGCTAGACCAGGACTAAAACTAGACTAAACCAGAACTTAACTAGGACTAAAACAAAGCTAAACCAGGACTAAATCAAATCAAACCCGACTGTCAAAGCCTCTTGGATAATAATTTAGTCCAGACTTCTTTCGATCCTGGTTCCATCCTCACTTTTGGCTGTTGTTGTGTCCTTGACCCAAACACCTTATATTGTCTGTTTTTCAGCCCCTCGACGAGTAACAATATCCCCCTGATGAGGGTCGTCCAGTCGGTCAAACACACGAAGAGGAAGAGCAGCAACGTGATGAAGGAGGGCTGGATGGTGCATTTTACAAGCAAAGACACACTGGTAATGTTTAGTTCTATAAATGACTGAAACACATCCATAAAACCAGCCATAAAACTCAACAAGATCCAACAAAACCCACCATAGCCCAATGAAATCCAGCAAAACCCATCAAATCTTAACAAAGTCGACCAAAACCTGACGAATTCCATAAAAATCCATCAAAACCCAAATAAAACCCACAAAATCCACCAAAGTCTTACAAATCTCAACAGATCTCCACAAAATCCACCAAAACCTGACAAAATCGAATGAATGTACCAAAACCTAGCAAATTCCATGGTACCAAATCTCAACAAACCCAACAAAACCCTAACAAAATCTTACAAAACCCAACAAAATCCACCAAAACCATACAAAATCCAACGGATTTACCCAAATCCAGCGAATTCCATGGCACCAAATCTCAACAAACCCAAATAAAACCTTATAAAACCCAACAAAATCAACAAAAACCCAACAAACTTACCTAAACCCTGCCAAATCCACGGCAACAAATCCCACAAAAACGCAAGGAAATCCACCAAAACCTGACAAAACTCAATATAACCTAACAAAACCCAACAAACCCCAACAAAATCCACCAAAAGTCAATAAAACCCAACAAAATCCAACAAAGTCTTAAAAGCCCAACAAATCTCAACAAATCCCACAAAAACCCAAGGAAACCCACCAAGATCCAACAAATTCCAACTTTGTTCATGAAAACCCATTAAAACATTGACCTTTCTTCTCGTTCTTTTGGATTTCAATGAATGAAATGTGGAATCAGGAACTAAACGCAGATAGATTCAATCAACCACTGAAGATTTCACTCAGAATTTACCATTTTATCACATTCTTTTTTGTGTTTTTTGTCTTTCAGAGAAAGAGACATTACTGGCGCCTGGACAGTAAATGCATCACTTTGTTCCAGAACGACACCAGCAGCAAATACTACAAGGTACAAAAATTACTACACACAAATACTATAAGATTTTCTGAAAAATATACAATGTACTTTGAAATACTCCAAGATACTTTTAAATTCTACAAGGATTTTTTGGAGCTGAGATCATAATTTACATTTTGATCACGATCCACACCGTCAGAACCTGTTTCTCTGACATTCGGAGGCGACTAAAGCGCTCGGCTTCTTCTGAGAGCTCACACTTCACTGTGATTGGTCAGATGCAGCTGTCACTCAGAGCAGGACAGAGGCTGAACTCATGCAAGAGCGGAAGAGGAAAGCTGTCCGTTAGGGCTGTAGTCGTTTAGTCGATTAATCGATTGATGGCGTCTTAGTCGACCAACATTTTTATCAGTCGACCAATTATTTTATTTCAATTAAAAAGATTTATAGGAAAAAACTACAAAAAAAGTGAAGATATGGAGTGAGTTAGCTAAAGATCTTGGAGTGAATCATGAGTTTAATCTAATTTATATACATAGAAATACACTGTTTCCTAGTACTTTTCTGTATAATTTTTTTTTCCCACAAACTCCAGTGCAGTTGTGTTGTTTTTTTCTGCAGTTTGGGTCAGATACACAGATATTCCATAGTTTTGCCACACCGCCTTTTTAGTCGACTAATCGGCCCAAAGGACAGGTCTTTAGTCGATCAAGGATTTCTTTAGTCGACTACAGCCCTACTGTCCGTGTTATATTTACAAGAACTCCACCCTCCTCTTGTCCTCCTGGAGCCGGCTCAGAACTTCTCGCTCGTCCCTGATGGAGCTAATCCTCTTCGTTTATGTCTTTATTTGTTTATTTGTTGTTTATCCTGAAGGAGATTCCCCTGTCCGAGGTCCTGACGCTGGATCTCAGAACTTCTCGCTCCTTCATGTGTTTGTTTGTTTGTTTTTTTCTTCAGGAGATTCCTCTGTCCGAGGTCCTGACTCTGGAGCCGGCTCAGAACTTCTCGCTCCTTCCTGATGGAGCAAACCCTCACTGTTTCGAGATCTCCACCACAGCCCTGATTTATTATGTGGGAGAAAACCTGTCCAGAAGTGAGTGCGGCCTGAGCGGGAGCAGCCTGCTGGTGAGACACACACAAAAACAGAAACACACATTCAGCAAAAACGTGAATGACATCTTTCTGGTTGTAAATCACTTCACACCAGGAGATTCTTTAACTGTTCTCTAGCAACCATGTGGTAACAATGTCAAATATTAAGGGCCAAAAGTCCTCTGGAGAACAGCTCTACTTTATTAACTTCGTTCCAGACTTTTGTCTTGAGTCTCACAGCGTGACGTCTTCAGGTTCTAGAACTCTGCTCTTCTTCCAGTCACGTTTTTCTTCACAAACTCACACTTGATTGATTTGATTTGATTTGATTTATTATTTAAAGGACAGTGTGCAGTTACATTTAAAAGATGGCTGCACCAGATTTAGGAAAAATGCTAATTTCCATCTGTAGTCCTTGACAAGTAAAAGCAAACAACATAAAAATACATATTTACAACATTACAGTACCTGGTGTAACATCTGATAGCTCTGTACCTGATGGTATTGTCAATGAACAAGGTAATATTATTACACTATTGGTCTGGTAATCTGGTGGCCATCAGGTGATACACACAAGGGTAACATCTGATGGAGAGATACCCGCTTGGTATTGTTAGTGTGAGCAAGTTTGGTGCTCCAGAATCCAGTTTTTGACGGCCCGAGAGAAGCGGTAGAAATCGGCCAAATTCTTGAGATTGTCTGGCAGCCCATTCCATTCCTTGGTGGCTTTGTAAGAAAAGACTGATTGGGAAAAGGCAGACTTTCTTTTAGGAATATTACAATCACCTCTAGACACAGATCGTAACGCACTTGTGAGTTGAGAGCGAGGCTGTATGTAGATCTTAAGAGGAGGCGGGGCGGCGTCATGTAGAATTGTTGTAAAACTATTATATATTTACAACCAGTATTATCCAACCAAAGTCAGAACTAGAGAACCGTAAATAACCGGTCATACACATTTAAACCCTACATTTAGAGATATCAATTTGAATTTTGTCAACTGTAGTTTGCTCACATAAATGTAAGAAAAAATTTTTTTACAAGTGTTTCTTCGTGTCATGTTTTCATGTAAAAATAAGGCATTTTGTGTAAAAACGGCCAAAATGTCAGAAAGTCAGAAAAATTGACAGAATGATTTCTTTGCTTAATTGCTTTTTTTCCCCTCTTTTTTTTTAGACTTAAAACTGTAATAAATGCGTGTTAGAATCAGATTTGAACAAATCCTTGTGTCGTCGTGTCAGAATCTTGTTGAGTCCAGATTGTACAGTTTGGTGCTAGAGCTACTTTAAGGTTGTGGGACAAAAGTGCGTTTCTGAGAGAGCTGGATATGAGTTACAACGTCCCAGATAAACCTATGACTCTATGAACTTTAAACCTCTTCAGTGCAGCCTGTAGAGTGAACCGGCCCTGAATGGACTTGTTTGGCTGCAGGTGAGTGGAGTCGGGCAGGACGTGGCCCGGATGTGGGAGATGGCCATTCAACACGCCCTGATGCCGGCCGTGTCCACAGGAGTGTCCCACAACAACCACCAGCACAGTGAGAACCCTCCGTCCGGCCTCACACACTCTGTTTGGTGAACGTGAACAAACGCATCATTTAAGACACATTCATTAACAAACACCATACTTGAACCAGTGCTTTGCGTGTGGTGTTTAACGATGGAATAATAAAAGAAAAACTTAAATAAAACAAAAATCTTTCAAAAAAATCATGTAGAACAAAATAATTAAATAAATGTGTTGATCCACATTCACAGCCGGGTCTATTTTATGGATTAGACTCTGAGAGAACGGCTGGGGTTAAATTAAAGTGTAAATTAAGTATTTATTTCCTCACATTATGTTTGACTTTTGTTTGAGTTTAGTTTAGTTTAGTTTAGTTTTTATTTGAAGGGACAATGTACAAAGACGTTAAGTTAATGCTTCATCTGTGTTTGTTGAATCTGTCCTCATAAAATAAACAGTAAATAAATAAATAGTAAAAATGTTCCACACCAGATTAGAGCTACTCGGACTTCTCCTTTGCTCTTCTCCTCTGACTTTCTGATCTTCTCCTCGTCTTCTCTTCTGCTCTTCTCCTCTGATCTTCTCCTTTGACCTTCTCCTCTGACGTTCTGTTCTTCTCTTCTTCTCCTCTGACCTTATCTGCTTCTTCTCCTCTGACGTTCTGTTCTTCTCTTCTTCTCCTCTAACCTTCTCCTCTTCTTCTCCTCTGACGTTCTGTTCTTTTCCTCTTCTCTTCTTCTCCTTGAACCTTCTCCTCTTCTTCTCCTCTGCTCTTGTCCTCTGACGTTCTGTTCTGCTCTTCTCCTCTGACCTTGTATTATTCTCTTCTTCTCCTCTTCCTCTTCTCTGACCTTGTATTATTCTCTTCTTCTCTTCTCCTCTGACCTTCTGTTCTTCTCCGCAGCTGAAGTGTCCATCAGCATCTCTGTGTCCAACTGTCAGATCCAGGAGAATGTGGTGAGTCTCATTTTAGACAGATTTTATCTCATTATTGCTCCAGTTTAAAGTTTTAGAGACTAAATTAAATATTCCTTATGATGCTGTTTATGTTAAATTGCTAGAAAATCTCACCACACACTGAAAAAACCTTACAGACTATATTTTCCATGAACAGGACATAAACTCGGTGTACCAGATCTTCCCTGACGAGGTTCTGGGCTCAGGGCAGTTTGGAATCGTCTACGGAGGTATTTTATCGTTTGTTTTTGGTGGAACAGCAGCAGATTCACTAGATACTCTCTGACCCGGTGTGTTTTACTTTGAAAGGGAAGCACAGGAAGTCGGGTCGAGACGTGGCCATAAAAATCATCGACAAAATGAGATTCCCAACGAAACAGGAGTCGCAGCTGCGTAACGAGGTCGCCATTTTACAGGTAACGTCTGCGTGCAGGAGGCCACAGCTAGGGGCAGTGTTGAGTCACTGAACACGTGCCGAAAATACACATCAGAAAACTGTTTGGAGAAACCGTTTTCCAATAAAAAAACCTCTGCTCTTGAAAATCAGATTACAAACTTTTTTGCCTAAAATGAGACGCCACGTGTGAATAAGAAAGACATTTAAGTTTAAACATAGAAATCACTTAAATGTAAGAAAAACGTATTACAAGTTTTTCATCGTGTCATGTTTTCATGTAGAAATAAGACATTTTATTTTAAAATGGACAAAATGTTACATATTTGTGACATTTAAATCTGAAAAATGGACAGAATGAGGTTAAATTTCTTGGTTCATTTTGGAACATATTAGTTATAAAAATGTACAGAGGGGATTTGGATTTATTTTTGAGTTTTTGAGTAAACTAGATCTGACTGAAAATTGGCAGAAATATTCAAATTTTGCCTAATTTTTTTAAACTTAACACTTGAATAAGATTCAGATGTGACAAATCCTGGTGTCGTGTCAGAATCTGATTGAGTCCAGATTGTACAGTTTGGTGCAGGAGCTGCTTTAAGGTTGATTATGTCCCAAGGGACAAAAATACATTTGGAGAAAACAACCTTTGAAGTTAGTCACTTTTATTGTAGAAAGGGTTTCAGGGGTTGTCATCCGGACGTTGTTTGAAGATCGAGACGTTTCGACTTTTATCCAAAAGTCATTGTCAATCGTCAACCATTGACAATGACTTTTTGATAAAAGTCAAAACGTCTCGATCTTCAAACAACGTCCGGATGACAACCCCTGAAACCCTTTCTACGATGAACCACACCTGGACGAATGAGGGATTACATCGACGAATTAGTCACTTTTAGTTGCATTTTTGTCACTTTCAGTCATGTTTGTGTGGTATTTAGTCACTTTTTGGTGCCTTTAGTTGCATTCTTTTGCTTTTATTTGCGTTTTTGTCACTTTCGGTCATGTTTGTTGCTTTTAGTCACATTTTTGTTTCTTTTAGTTATGTTTTTTGACATTATTAGTTGCATTTTTGTTGCTTAAAGTTATGTTTTGTCACGTTTTTGTCACTTTTTAGTTGCGTTTTGTGTCAGAATCTTCCAGATTGATTCAACTCCAAGTGAAGTATTCTTAGTTTTCAGATTACAGTTCTCTGATGTAATGGAACATCTGCAAAATACTCTTCACACAGAGTTAATGCAGGTTTTAGCAAATGAAATTTTATTCTTTTTTATGTCACCTTCTTTAAGATTTTTAATGCCAAAATTTACATTTACTTTTTTAATTATCAATCAAAATTACTGCCTTGCAACTATTCCATTGAGCAGCAGAATGATGAGAACAGAATAAACTACTTTATAATATTATCAAATCTAATTAACATTACATTTAAACCTTTCAAATATATTTTAGTTTCTGCAATCATTATTTTTATTACAAGTTTGTTTAGTGTGGTATTTATTAAAACGAGGATAACATACAATAAACTAAAAGGAAAGATGCAGTGAAGCTGGTTGAAGCAGAAGATGCTAATTGTTTCGATGGATAAATCTTTTTGTCAAATAAAAATTTAGATTTAATGTCTGTGGGAATTGAATTTAAGTTTTTTTTTTTATGCATTTCATGGCCTTTGTTGTGGCTCAATGGTGCGGATCCAAAAAGGACACAAGACTTAGAAAACAAAAGATTTATTGACCAGTACTGGAAGGTTCAGTTCTTTATGAAGTCCTGGGTTTGAAGTAGTGCAGAGAAGTGGAGCAGGCGGAATAGCAGGCAGGAGCAGGCTGGACAGAGGAGCACAGGTAAGTACCGGGACAGCAGGCGGGAGCAGACTGGACCAAGGAGCACAGGTGAGTATCAGGATAGCAGGCAGGAGCGGAAGCTTGAAGTTCTGTGACAAAAACAAATCTCAATTACGGAGTTCAGGGACAAGATCAAAAAATTCAAAAGCAGCGCAGCCAAAATTCACCGTCAGGTAGACTAATAATCTGGCGTCGACTGGTTGGAGAGCTGGGCCTTAATAGTCCCCTCAATCACTGGAAAGTGAAGCCAGGTGAGTAGAGGCAGGAACAATCTCCGCCCAGCAACAGCTCCCAGCAAAGCTCCGCCCACACACACAAAGGAAAGGGGGAATAGTGGAGAGAGAGGAGTCACAGGCAGGGCCATGACAGCCTTATTTTTACCAACATGTGTTCAATTACTTTCTCTTCAATTCCTTGCTGTGTTCACAGCTGAAGGGCTCTAGTGTCATTTTATCAAACTGTTATAATCTCTTCTTTGCTTTGTCCCATTGTTGTTGTTTGTTATTGTTTGTTGTTGTTGTTGTGTGTTGTTTGTTTTTGTTGTGTGTTGTTGTTTGTTATGTGTTGTTTGTTGTTGTGTGTTGTTGTTTGTTGTTGTTGTTATGTGTTGTTTGTTGTGTGTTGTTTTTTGTTGTTGTTGTTTGTTGTTGTATGTTGTTTATTTGTTGTCATGCATTGTTGTGTATTTGTTGTTGTTGTTTGTTTGTTGTTGCTGTTTGTTGTTGTTTATTTGTTATTGTTTATTTGTTCTCGTCGTTGTTGTTGTTGGTGTTGTTGTTGTTGTTGTTGTTGTTGTGGTTTGTGCCAGAGCCTGCACCACCCTGGTGTGGTGAACCTGGACTGTATGTTCGAGACTCCGGAGCGAGTGTTTGTGGTGATGGAGAAACTTCACGGCGACATGTTAGAAATGATTCTGTCGAGCGAGAAAGGACGACTCCCTGAACGCATCACCAAGTTCATGGTCACTCAGGTGGGACTGAACTGGGACCAGACCGGGACTGGAACTGGACCAGGACTAGACCAGGGCTGGACCGGGACCAGACCGGGACTGGACCAGGACTGGGACCGGGGCTGGACCGGGGCTGGACCGGGACTGGGCCGGGACTGGGCCGTGACCGGGCCGTGACCGGGCCGGGACCGGGACTGGACCGGGACAGAACCGGGCATGAACCGGGACTAAAACAGGACCAAACCGGGACTAAAAGAGGCCTAAACCAGGACTAAACTAGGACTAAACATGGACTAAACAAGAATTAAACCAGGCTTAAATGAGGTCTAAACGAAGTCTAAACCAGAACTAAATCAGGGTTAAAGGAGGTCTGAAACAGGTTTGAATCAGGACTAAACCAGAACTAAACCCGGACAGAATCGGGACCAAACTAGGACTAAAGGAGGTATAAACCGTGACTAAAGGAGGACTAAACTGGGATTAAACCAGGACTAAACTAGGCCTAAAGGCAGTCTGAACCAGGACTAAACCAGGGCTAAATCGGGACCGGACCAGGGCTAAAGGAGGTCTAAACCAGGACTAAACCGAGACTAAACCAAAATTAAAGGCGATCTAAACCATGACTAAACTGGGATGAAATCAGGACTAAACCAGGACTAAACCAGGACTGAAAGAGGATTTAACCAGGGTTTAACTGACACTGAACTGGAACTGAACGAAGACTAAATGAGGATCAAACCGGGACTGAATCAGGACTTAACCTGGACTGGACCAGAACTAAACTGAGACTGAAAGAGGACAAAAGGCGGACTGAGCTGGGACTGAGCCAGGACTAAACTACAAAAGGAGGACTTAAGAGGCTATAATACCTTCACCTAAGTCTTCATCGTTGGTGTTTGTTTCAGATCCTGGTGGCTCTGCGACATCTTCACTTTAAAAACATCGTTCACTGTGACCTGAAGCCTGAGAACGTCCTTCTGGCCTCAGCCGACCCTTTCCCTCAGGTCAGACCACGCTCCGCAGACAGGGGGCGCTAGCGTTGTCCACCAGGCTTGAACCTAAAGGACGTGCTTTTCCAGGTGAAACTGTGTGACTTCGGCTTCGCTCGGATCATCGGCGAGAAGTCGTTCAGGCGCTCGGTCGTCGGGACTCCGGCGTATCTCGCCCCCGAAGTGCTGCGCAACAAAGGCTACAACCGCTCGCTCGACATGTGGAGCGTCGGCGTCATCGTCTACGTCAGGTAAATATGGAGCGTCAGGGTCTACGTCAGGTAAATGTGAAGCGTCAGGGTCTACGTCAGGTAAATGTGAAGCGTCAGGGTCTACGTCAGGTAAATGCGGAGTGTCAGGGTCTACGTCAGGTAAATGTGGAGCGTCGGCGTCATCGTCTACGTCAGGTAAATGTGGAGCGTCATCGTCTACGTCAGGTAAATGTGAAGCGTCAGGGTCTACGTCAGGTAAATGTGAAGCGTCAGGGTCTACGTCAGGTAAATGTGAAGCGTCAGGGTCTACGTCAGGTAAATGTGGAGTGTCAGGGTCTACGTTAGGTAAATGTGGAGTGTCTACATCAGGTAAATGTGGAGCGTCAGGGTCTACGTCAGGTAAATGTGGAGCGTCAGGGTCTACGTCAGGTAAATGTGGAGCGTCAGGGTCTACGTCAGGTAAATGTGGAGCGTCAGGGTCTACGTCAGGTAAATGTGGAGCGTCAGAGTCTACGTCAGGTAAATGTGGAGCATCAGGGTCTATGTCAGGTAAATGTGGAGCGTCATCGTCTATGTCAGGTAAATGTGGAGCGTCAGGGTCATCGTCTACATCAGGTAAATGTGGAGTGTCAGGGTCTACGTCAGGTAAATGTGGAGTGTCTACGTCAGGTAAATGTGGAGCGTCAGGGTCTACGTCAGGTAAATGTGGAGCGTCATCGTCTACGTCAGGTAAATGTGGAGTGTCAGGGTCATCGTCTACATCAGGTAAATGTGGAGTGTCAGGGTCTACGTCAGGTAAATGTGGAGTGTCCACGCCAGGTAAATGTGGAGCGTCAGGGTCTACGTCAGGTAAATGTGGAGCGTCATCGTCTACGTCAGGTAAATGTGGAGCGTCGGCGTCATCGTCTACGTCAGGTAAATGTGGAGCGTCAGGGTCATCGTCTACATCAGGTAAATGTGGAGTGTCAGGGTCATCGTCTACGTCAGGTAAATGTGGAGTGTCTACGTCAGGTAAATGTGGAGCGTCTGCGTCATCGTCTACGTCAGGGAAATGTGGAGCGTCAGGGTCTACATCAGGTAAATGTGGAGCGTCATCGTCAGGTAAATGTGGAGAGTCAGGGTCTACGTCAGGTAAATGTGGAGAGTCAGGGTCTACGTCAGGTGAATGTGGAGAGTCAGGGTCTACGTCAGGTGAATGTGGAGCGTCTACGTCAGGGAAATGTGGAGCGTCAGGGTCTACGTCAGGTAAATGTGGAGAGTCAGGGTCTACGTCAGGTGAATGTGGAGAGTCAGGGTCTACGTCAGGTGAATGTGGAGCGTCTACGTCAGGGAAATGTGGAGCGTCAGGGTCTACGTCAGGTAAATGTGGAGCGTCAGGGTCTACGTCAGGTAAATGTGGAGCGTCAGGGTCTACATCAGGTAAAATGTGGAGCGTCAGGGTCTACGTCAGGTAAATGTGGAGTGTCATCGTCAGGTAAATGTGGAGAGTCAGGGTCTACGTCAGGTAAATGTGGAGCGTCTACGTCAGGTAAATGTTCACAGACGGCTCTGACAATGAAGTACACACAGCTGACTGTAGGGGGCAGTGGATCCACATCTGAACAAATGATCCATTCTGTTTCTTTTTCTGTTTCTGTTTCTCTTAAAACAAAAGACAAACATTACATGAAGTGCCAAAGACAGGAAGTGACCCCAAACAGCACAATTAGGACTGAACTCACTCAAACCTGACAAAGTCCACGCTGCAAAACCCTCAAAGATAATCTGCCTCAAAACACATCAGGATTAACAGTCTCTTTGATTCGTGGATGTTGGTCCCACTTTCACAGCAGCTGCTCGTCTGAATCCGACCTCCACCGTTTCCTCTGATCTCTGCTCTCATCGCAGACGGTCATTAAACCCCTCATTTTATTTATTTATGTTTTAAAGGATTTTTTGGCCCGGAGGTTTTATTTGACAGGACCGGACCGGGCAGCAGTGGAACGAGGGCGAGAGCAGGGGCCGACATACAGTAAACCCTCTGTCCACGGGACCTCGAGCGGCTCGGGGGGTTTGTGTTCAGCGCCGAGGAAACGTGGAAAAATGTCCCAGAAATCAGGAGACGGGAAAAAAATCACTAGGTCCAGCCCCTTTTGAGTCGGTCCTGCCGCCCAGAGCGGAGCCCCCTGGTGGTCAAAGAACAGCAGATACTTGATGTTTTAAATTACTGTCTTTTTTTTCTGAAAGTTCTGAAAGTTTCAGGGGGCAATTTTTAGAAAGTTTCTTGAGTTTTAGCTCGGACCAAACCTGGTTTTAAAGAGTCTTTTCTGTCGTTTCAGTTTGAGCGGAACTTTTCCTTTTAACGAAGACGAGGACATTAACGACCAGATCCAGAACGCTGCCTTCATGTATCCACCGCACCCCTGGAAGAAGGTCTCACAGGAAGGTACTGTCCTCCAAGAAGACCGGACCAGGACCAGACCAAGACCAGGACCAGACCGAGAGACCAGGACCAGGACAAGACCAGGACCAGACCGAGAGACCAGGACCAGGACAAGACCAGGACCAGACCAGGACGAGAGACCAGGACCAGACCAGGACGGGACACCAGGACCAGACCGAGACCAGGACAAGACCAGGACCAGAGACCAGGACCAGACCAGGACGGGAGACCAGGACGGGAGACCAGGACCAGACCAGGACGAGAGACCAGGACCAGACCAAGACCAGGACCAAGACCAGGACCAGACTGAGACCAGGCAGAGACCAGGACCAGATCAGGACCAGACCAAGGCCAGGACCAGACCAGACCGAGACCGAGACCAGGACCAGACCAAGACCAGGACCAGGACCAGGACCAGGACCACGACCAGGACCAGGACCAGGACCAGGACCAGACCAGGACCAGACCAAGACCAGGACCAGACCAGGGCCAGGACCAGACCAGACCAGCCCGAGACCAGGACCAGACCAGGACCAGGACTAGATCTGGCACACTGGTCTAGACCGAGACCAGGTCCAGGCCAGTTTAGCCCGGACTGTAGGGGCTGAATGGACAGAAATAAATCAACCCTCAGCTGCAGAGAACAGAACGACAGGGTCAGTGCAGTGACAGGACCAACCATACCATCAAACAATCTTAGGTTTAATTTAGATTTAAACAGATTTAAACTAAGGAATGTGTTAAGTACAACGTTAATCCTGACACAAACTCTGATCGTCTGAAACATGTGCAGAGTCCGAGCATTAAATTAGATCTTAAATTTCACACAAACATTGAGGAAATAGTAGTTTACTTTTCATTATTTGTTTTAAAAAGCTAAGAAGCACAAGAGAAATGATCTTCTGTCTTCGAGATCCAAGAAACGTTTTATTGTTGAACATCAATTATTGTTGTGTCAGTGTTTGGCCCCATCTGAGCAGGACCTGGTTTGGACCTGGTCTGTAGCCTCAGACCTGGTCCTGGTCCTGGCTCAGACCTGGTCCTGATCCTGGTCCTGGTCTGGTCCTGGTCCTGGCTCAGTCCTGGTCCTGGTCCTGGTCTTGGCACAGATCTGGTCCTGGTCCTGGTCCTGGTCCTGGCCCTGGCCCTGGCCCTGGCCCTGGTCCTGGTCTTGGTTCAGACCTGGCCCTGGTCCTGGTCCTGGTCCTGGTCCTGGCTCAGACCTGGTCCTGGCTCAGACCTGGTCCTGGTCCTGGCTCAGACCTGGTCCTGGTCCTGGTCCTGGCTCAGACCTGGTCCTGGTCCTGGCTCAGACCTGGTCCTGGTCCTGGTCCTGGCTCAGACCTGGTCCTGGCTCAGACCTGGTCCTGGTCCTGGCTCAGTCCTGGTCCTGGTCCTGGCTCAGTCCTGGTCCTGGCTCAGTCCTGGTCCTGGTCCTGGTCCTGGTCCTGGTCCTGGCTCAGTCCTGGTCGTGGTCCTGGTCCTGGTCCTGGCTCAGTCCTGGTCCTGGCTCAGTCCTGGTCCTGGTCCTGGCTCAGTCCTGGTCCTGGTCCTGGTCCTGGCTCAGTCCTGGTCCTGGTCCTGGTCCTGGCTCAGTCCTGGTCCTGGTCCTGGTCCTGGTCCTGCAGACACTGAAGGACTAAAGTGTGTTTTCGTTGGAGACGTGTTCAGTTTGACAGCTCCGCTTTGACCCGAGTTCTTTGAGACGCCGCGTGAGCAGAAGGAATGGAGCCCCTCCCCAGACGCTTCCCCCTCCTCACCCCCCCCCCCCTCTCTCTCTCTCTCTCTCTCTCTCGTTCCATATTGTTCTGATTGGCTCCTGACTCATTTACCCTCAGAGTCAGTTTGGGCTTTTGAAGCTAATTTCACACAAAAAAGTTCATGCAGAATCCATAGAAGTCCTATTATTGTTATTGTTATTATTATTATTATTATTATTATTTTTTTTTTTTTTTTTTTTTGTATTTCAGGGTAATTATTTTCTTATTCTGTTGGTGGGTTTGGGTACAAACTGACAGAAAAGTGGATTTGACTGGAAATAAAAGCGTTACAGCTTTCTTTTTATGTCCAGCAGCTGGACATAACAGCTGTTTCCTTTCATCAGATGTGGACCATAAAGAATAAATGAAGAAAAACAGACTCTGTAAGAAACAGAAATGTTACTGTGTCAAATCCTTCAAATCAGGACAGAATCTTTACGACTGAAACTCAATAAAATGCCAATATTTTTTAGTAAACAGCACAGACAAAACTTTTTTTTTAATCTATGTATTCTTCCATTGAATCCGCTTCATCGATAGATTTCTCTGGACATTGTAACTCAGACCCAGCTCTTTCAAAGAATGCATTTTTGTTCCACAGAGACATAAAGATGAGCGTTAAAGCAGCTCCTGCACAAACTGTACAATCTAGACTCAACAAGATTCTGACACAACGTACACAAGGATTTGTCACATCAAATTATAAAACTGATTTATACGAGTTTAATTTTAAAATTGAAAAAATGAGGTGAAATTTGAATATTTAGGACAATTTTCAGTCAGATCTAGTTTACTAAAAAACAAAATGTAAAAATCCAAAATCCTCTCTGTACATTTTTATAACTAATATTTTACAAAATGAACCAAGAAATTTAAACCTGGTTCTGTCCATTTTTAAGATTTAAATGTCCCAAATATGTGACATTTTTGGCAATTTTTTTTTAAATAAAAACGTATTTCTGCATGAAAACTTTACATGATGAAAAACTCGTAATACATTTTCTTCTTACATTTATGTGAGTAAACTACAGGAGAAGTTTCATTCATTTGTTTAAATTTAATATTTTTTCCTGTTTCACCTGCAGCGTCTCACATTAAATAGAATCATACTCATGTGTTCTTTTTTCTGGTCTAAACTGTCATTAAACAGTTTAAGGAGCGAGGAAGTGAGTTCGGTGTATTTGGATTGCGCCCCTGCCCCCCCCTCCTCACCCCTCCTCCCCCTCCCCCGGCGCAGTCATGTGGAGGACTCGGGGGCCTCTCTCTAAAGCACAGACGCACTGACCCTTCGCTAACGTTACACTCATGTTAGCTTTGCTCATTAACCTCTGCTGGCCTCGCTCTGCAGGGGGCGCCTGTCGGGGGAGGGTGGGCGGGGGCGGCCAATCAGGAGCGAGAGGGAGGGGCCGGCCAATCAGAGAGCGGCGCGGAGACAGAGCGTCAAAACACAACTGCAGAACGTCAGAGAAATGAATGTGAAAAGTGAAACGACTCTCGACCAATCAGCATTAAGACGTTCATATAAAGACACTCTCTCTCCCCGACTGCATTTAATGTGAGACGCTGCAGGTGAAACAGAAAAAATCTAAAATTTAAAGATATCAATGTTAAACTCCTCCTGTAGTTTTCTCACATAAATGTAAGAAAAAATGTACTACAGTATTTTCATGAAGAAATAAAGCATTTTATGTAAAAACGGTCAAAATGTCACATATTTGTGACATTTAATTCTGAAAAATGGACAGAACCAGGTTTAATTTTCTTGGTTCATTTTGTAACATTTTAGTTACAAAAAACTTTACAGAGGCGACTTTTGATTTTAGTTTTTAAGCAAACTTTTGATTTTAGTTTTTAAGCAAACTAGATCTGACTGAAAATTGTCCTAAAAATTCAAAATTTGTCTCATTTTTTTAACTTAAAACTTCAATAAGTCACTTTAAGAATTGGATACCAAAAAATCTTTCTGTATGTTTCGTCAAAATCTCAAAACTTGAGTCCAGATTGTACAGTTTGTGTGGGATCTACTTTAAGGCTGATCTTCAAAAATGCGTTTTAGGGTTAACCTCAACCCTTTGGCCTGGTTTTGTGTTTGGTTTGTTTTTGCAGCGATCGATCTGATTTCAAACCTGCTACAGGTGAAGATGAGGAAGAGATACAGCGTGGACAAAACACTCAGCCACCCCTGGCTCCAGGTACTGACACCTGACAGGTACTCCCCTGTCAGGTACTGACACCTGAAAGTACTCCCCTGACAGGTACTGACACCTGAGAGGTACTCCCCTGTCAGGTACTCCCCTGTCAGGTACTGACACCTGACAGGTTCTCCCCTGTCAGGTACTGACACCTGAGAGATACTCCTCTGTCAGGTACTCCCCTGTCAGGTACTGACACCTGACAGGTACTGACACCTGACAGGTACTCCCCTGTCAGGTACTCCCTGCTCTGACAGGTACTGACACCTGACAGGTACTCCCCTGTCAGGTACTGACACCTGTCAGGTACTCCCCTGCCAGGTACTCCCTGCTCTGTCAGGTACTCCCTTGTCAGGTACTCCCCTGTCAGGTACTCCTGACTCCACTTTTAAGACTTTAGCGTTTCACAAAAAAGAGTAATTCCAAGTTTGTGGCTGTTTTTGTTGCTCTTAAGACACTTTTAACACAACTGAAAGTGTCAAAAAGTGTCAGAAAGTGACAAAATCGCAACCAAAAGTGACAAAAACTAGACCAAAAGTGACAAAAACGTGACCAAAAGTGACAAAAACAATTCCAAAAGTGACAAAAACAAGACCAAAAGTGATAAAAACGTGGCCAAAAGTGACAAAAACAAGACCAACAGCGACATAAACATGAGTAAAAGTGTCAAAATGCCTTTTCAGACGCTTTTGTGTTGTTTGGGCGCAGGATTACCAGATGTGGCTGGACCTGCGCGGGCTGGAGATGCGCATGAACGAGCGCTACATCACCCACGAGAGCGACGACATGCGCTGGCTGCACCACGCCCAGCTCAACGGTCTCCACGGCGACACCCCTGACCGCTATGCCGAGGCGGAGGAGGAGCTGGAGACGCTGAGCGAGAAAGTCAGCGAACTGTGACGCTAATGCTAACGCTAACACTTACGATTGTGAAAAATGTTTTGTTTTATTTAAAAGTAGCATTTTAGAGTTTTAGGTTTTTAATTCTACGTAAATCACTCGAGGTACAAGCGCTGGGACTCTCTGTGGACGGAAATCGACAGAAACGGGATGGTCTGTTCTCCTTAAAACAAACACAGTTGAGACTCCGACCTGTAGGGGGCGCTCTACTGAGGACAGAGCCAATAACACACGTCCTTCCTTTGGTTCATGTCGAGTTCCGCCGAGAGTCTCTGGTTCTTCTTCAGACAATCAAACTTTTATCTTCTCAGTTTGGTCCTTTCTGCTCTGAGCCGTTAGCCTCGTTAGCCTCGTTAGCCTCGTTAGCCTCGTTAGCCTCAGTCATTGCCCGATTTGACACGCCCTCTATTAAACTGGTCTAATTCTTAACAGTTTTTTTCAGTCGCTTTGGGCTCTGATGTTCACACACTGTGGAGCACTTTTTCAATTCCTAAAATACAATAAACTGAACACAGACTGTGACACTTACCACAATCCGCCAAATATTTAGTCGATAACGTTTGCCATTAAGAACTCTGAACTTAAGTCCAGTAGTTTGTTTGCACACGCTAAAGTGAAAAACAAAAACACACGAGCGGGTCTTGGGTTTGATCCCCTCGCTCTGAAGTTTATCTGAGCGGGATTTGATTTGATTTCTTGGTTTCTTTGGTCAGGACAAACATGTTAATGAACACAGGCTGTTTCTCACTCACCCTGCTGTGCACAGACACAGGCAGAACATGCAAACTCCACACAGAGGCCCCAGGACCGTCCTGCTGTGAAGGGGGAGTGCTAATCACCGCATGTGCAGAGTCGGTGCTCAGTGGATCCTCTGATGGAGTTTAACGTCTGATCATCACAAACATGAAGAGCCTCAGACTCCGACTGTGTCTAAATCTGGTCTGAAGTGACTTGCTCGAGGGCACAGAGGCGCAGGCTCCACACAGTGACTCCAGTGTCTTTGAGGCTGTTGTCCTCAAACATCCAAAACAAACTCTGGGCCTGGTCCCTGTCGAGTCCCTGACGTGTGGAGCATGAACCGAGACGAAGGAGCCTCATGCTCCACACGTCTGGGACACACCTCCGCACAGGAGGCGGGGCCAGTCACACTGAGACACGCCTCTGCACGGGGGGCGGGGCCAGTCATCCTGAGACACGCCTCTGCACGGGGGGCGGGGCCAGTCACACTGGGACACGCCTCCGCACGGGGGGCGGGGCCAGTCACACTGGGACACGCCTCCGCACAGGAGGCGGGGCCAGTCACACTGGGACACGCCTCTGCACAGGGGGCGGGGTCATACTGGGACAGGAGGAGGATGATTCTGAGGAAGTGACAGATTCTCAACGAAACATCAAAAACTCTTCAAACAAAAGTAAAAGTCTTGAAGCTGGTTGGATACATTCATAAATCCTTTTTACAACAGAGTTTAAGTTTTATTCACGACGTTAGATTCTTCAAACATTCTGCACTGTTTGTGATTCAAGTGAATAGTTTTTTAAAGTTTGCGGCAGATTTTCCAGATTCATGAAAAGTTTCAGAAAATGCCAAAGCGATTGAAAAAAACAGTAAACCTGTTTGTTCTGCTTGTTCTGCTTGTTCTGTGGCCTCAGGACGTGTTCGTTTGAGTTCTGTCAAAGTTTAACTCTTTAATTGAGTTAATTCTTGAAAAGTGAAACAACAAATATGTTTTTTACATTTAAATTCATTATTTTTTGGACTTTGAGCAAGAATGTTTCAGTAAAACAGTTTTTATTCCAAGAGTAAATTTGATCAAACAAATCTCCATGAGGTCCGTCCCACGTTTCTATAGCAACCAGTGTTTGTCCGAAACGCTGCGTTCATGTGATCCTCGAGAACTCGGTTTGTCTTCTGTTTGTTCTGCTGCATCTTCTGTTTGTTCTGCGTCTTCTGTTTGTTCTGCTGCATCTTCTGTTTGTTCTGCTGAGTCTTCTGTTTGTTCTGTCTCTTCTGTTTGTTCTGTCTCTTCTGTTTGTTCTGCTGAGTCTTCTGTTTGTTCTGCTGCGGCTTCTGTTTGTTCTGCGTCTTCTGTTTTTTCTGCTGAGTCTTCTGTTTGTTCTTCGTCTTCTGTTTGTTCTTCCACGTCTTTGGTTTGTTTCTTTGGTTTGTTCTGCTGCGTCTTTTGTTTGTTCTGCGGCGCTCGTAAACATCAAACTCGTCAATTGCGTCCGTTTTTAATTATTTATTCGCATGAATAAAGGCTTTAACTTTAACAGCCCTGGGCCAAACAGTGCAAATATCGGCCCAATATATCGGCCCACTGTTAGGCTTAACAATAACCGGCTCATTCAGGGAAATCTTGTGGAACTACGGCCCAAATTATGATACAGTTCTGTTCTCTGATCTCAAACGTATTATTACGATAGAAAATACACAAACTACAAATTATAATCACTATTTTTGGGTCATATGTGGATAATAATTTTCCTCTTAAGGCGAGGCACTGCAGGAAACACTATTGTTTTGTTTTTTTGTCACTTTTCTCTCGACTTCATGTGAAAACAACAAACGTGTCCAATCTGCTCCTAAAGATGTTTGATTCTTCCATTGAATCCACTTCATCCATAGATTTCTCTGGGACGTTGTAACTCAGGTCCAGCTCTCTCAAAAATACATTTTTCTCCCTCGAGACATAAAGATCAGCCTTAAAGTAGATCCAACTGTACAATCTAGACTCAACCAGATTTAGACCAAACAAGGATTTTTAATATCTCATTTTAAAACTGATTTATTTAAGTTTTAAGTAAAAAAAATTAGGTGAAATTTGAATTTTTTTTTGACAATTATCAGTCAGATCTATTTTACTTAAAAACTAAATAATAAATCCAAATCCCCTCTGTACATTTTTATAACTAATATGTTACAAAATGAACCAAGAAATTTAAACCTGATTCTGTCCATTTTTCAGATTTAAATATGTGACATTTTTGGCATTTTTTTTTCACATAAAATGCCTTATTTCTACATGAAAACATGACATGATGGAAAACGTCTAATACATTTTTTTCTTACATTTATGTGAGTAAATTACAGGGGACGTTTACACTTCTTATTTATCTTTAAATTTAAGATTTTTTCCAGTTTCACCTGCAGTGTCTCACATTAAAAATAAAAGTCTGACGGCCCCTTCACACATAACTGCTTAGGACTTTACTCCACATTGTATTTTATTTTAACAAAACACATTAAATTGTACAAAAATGCAACAAAGAACCATCACATGCTTTCGAGGCCCCTCCTGCCCTGGGCCCCCTTTACCCCCCCCCAGTCCGACGCCCCTGTTTCTGACCCGAGTCTGGAGGAGCACACGAACGCAGCACGAGGCGTTCGAGAAAAGCTGTGAAATCGGGCAAAGACGGCGCCGTTAGCCACTCGCTCGTCGTGTTCTACGGGAAACGCCTGATGTCGCTCCGCTCGACCCATCGCTCAAACGTCTGGATCTTCTGTGTCGATTAATATGCTTCAAACGTCGCAAATTATTCAGAAAATGTGCCAAAAATGGTAAAAAAAAAGAATGATGTTTTTGTGATTTGTGAATCTAAGGGTTGCATCACTGCTCCAGCTTGAAGAGAAGGGGTTAAGTTTGGAATAAATTAAACAAAAATGCACAAAGTTTTAGCATCAAAAAGGACATTTAGAGACACTTCACTTGTGCGACGTGTGTGTGACATTTAAGGCAAAAAAAAAAACAACAACTAACCAACACCAAAAGTGGCAAAAATGAGACCGAAAGTGACAAAAACGAGACTGAAATGACAAAAATGAGACCAAAAGTGACTGAATTATACTTTTTAATCCTGGGGTCGATGTCAGCGATTCACAAAAAGACATTTAATAATAATTTGTGTTCGTGAGACGTGGCTAAAGCTAAAATAAATGGGAAACTACTTCCTGTTTGTCTTTTTCTGCTTTTATTTCCTTCTGCAAAGACTTTACGCTGTGTTTGAATCTCTTTATGTCTTTTGATAATGTCAGATGATTATGACCTGATCAGATTTTGGTTCAAAGCCACAAACAGGAAACAGCTGATGCTAATGTGCTTTGCTAGCTTTGTTTTGCTAAAGGCTCAACATCGTTAGCATCAGTGGAAATACAGCGCTTTATCACAAGATCAAGTCAGAGTTTGAAGACATGAAGATGAAGTGTCTGTCACTTTTAGGCGCTTTTTTGACACTTTGGGTCACATTTTGTTGCTAATAGTCACTTTAAGTCGCTTTCAGTCATGTTTTTGTAGCTTTTAGTCACTGTTTTTTCACCTTTTGTTGCTTTTTGTTGCTTTTGTTTTGTTGTTTCTGTTTTGTGCGTCTTGTTTGAGTCTGAGTTCTCTCTGATCCAATCATCTGCTGGAGACCAGAACCTCTCAGGGTCCAGGTCTGATCCAAGAAATGGTCCAGACCAGAGACTTAAGACACACTTTAGGACCAACAGAACAAACAGAATCAGGAAACACAGAGACATTTCACCTGTAAAGCCAAAACTTTGTGTATTTTTGGTTTTATTAAAACCATTTTCCATAATTCTGACAAAGGGCTGTCCTCGTCTCGTGCCTCTGAACTCCCTGTTCAGTCCTGACTGAGCCCGGGCTTAGTTCTGGCTTAGTCCTGGTTTAGTCCTAATTTAGCCCTGGTTTAGTCCTGATTTGGTCCTGGCTTAGTCCTGGTTTAGGCCTGGTTTAGTCCTGGTTTAGTCCTCACTTAGTCCTGGCTTAGTTCTGCTTTAGCCTTTTGTACAGTTGTGCGTTCATGAATATTAATATTCAAATTATTCAATAAAATAATAACCACTTATAGATTTACTGTGATCGCTCCGTGGCACAAACCCTGAGTCCAGGTTCAGTCTTTAATCAGACTTCGTTTAGACTGGATTTGGTCCCAGGGTTTAATCCTGTTTAGTCCTGGCTTAGTCCTGGTTTAGTCCTGTTTTAGTCTTGATTTAGTCCTGGTTTAGTCCTGGTTTACAGACCCTTTTAAAGTTCAGTTGAATGTATTTAATGCTTAAAACAAAATCAGAATGTATTAAAAGCAGCTTCAGAGTAAAAGTAAAAATAAGTTTTAAAAAATCTTTAAACTAAAGCTCTTCGTCGTCGAAGACGAGGCTCAGGAGCAAACACTGAACACGACTCGCTTTTTCTTTTTTAAACTTACTTTAAAAACAGTCTTTCAGAGTCTGACCTGCTTTTTAGCTCCATCTCGTGTAACTGACTTTTATTCATCTTCAGTGAGTCACTTTCAGCGTCTTTTTAAAGTTTTATGTTCATTTGTTTGACCAAACACTGAACTCTCAACGTTTAATGTAAAACCACAAGAATGAAACAAAAGGATGTTTTTTCTCTTTTGTCACAAAACAGTTTAAAGACAACAGCATTTATTAAACTAGAAAACTGCATTTCCTGCATTTACAGCTGCAGAGTGTAATAACGACACAAAATAATAACAATAATAATAATGTCACTTCATCAAGTCATAAAACCACATTTTATAAAACATGTCATTATATAAAAAATAAAACAAAATGTGTGTGTGTGTGTGTGTGTGTGTGTGTGTGTGATACATTTTTTTCACCAAAGTGTAATAATATGTAATAACCACACGTTTGATTATGAGTTTGATCAAAAACAGTAAAAGTTTAAATGAGTTAAAATAACACGACGCTTCAAACAACAAACAAGGCAAAAGACAAAGTGTAAGAAGAAGAATTTCAGGAGAAATGGTTTAATACATATTTAATAATTCAACATGTAATAACTGTGGAACATACTGCAGTGTGTTATTACCGTGTTATTACATGTGAGATTATTACGTGTCGTTTTCAGCGTTTGCTCTGAATGTTTTTGAGTCACATTTGACCCTTTAAAGAGACTTTTATTGATCCTCGACATTCGTTTTGTGACGTGTGAAAAACAGAAGCCATTTTCCCCAGAGCTTTAAGAAACTGTGCGTCGCTCTTGACTCCGTCTGCTGGTGAAAAGTGGTACTGCAGGTCTGAGACTTTGTACGAAAAGTGTCCAAAGTGTCCTTGTTCTGTGTCAAATATAAAATATGAGCTCAATCTGAGGTTTGAACAATCTGCAAATGATCAACAGAAACGTTCAAAAATGTGTCAATGTTTCAGTGTCAAAACGTAAAAACACACACGTTCGAATAAAACAGTTCATCCGTTGTACAGTTTGAGATGAAATGCAGAAGAAAAAAAAAAGATGGCGTTCTGTTTTGTTTGACACGTTGTTCAGAATTTCAGAATTGAGGCAGTAAACATTTTATATTTGCAAATATTAAACTGAAATCTTGTTGAAAGTGTTTTGTCGTTGCCTGAAGTGCTCTGTGCCGCTCAAACTTGAAACATTTCAGCGTCATCTTTAAATAAATTATTCAAAAAGCAGAAATGTGTCTTTTGTCCTTTTAATGTTTGTGGATGTGGCCCTTGTTTACAGTCTGGTTGCTATGGTAACAGTCGTGAAATTACCTTAACCTTTAATGTCATATTTGTGCTCATGTCCAACAGGAAGTGGCGCTATAAATTTTACACAAACTGTCAAAGAAAGCAACAAAAACTTGACTGAGAGCGACAAAAACTTGACAAAAACTGTCAAAACTTGAGAAAAACTGACAAAAACGTGACTACAACGGACAAAAACACAACTAAAAGTGACTGAAAGCGAGAAAAACACAACTAAAAGTGACAAAAACGCAACAAAAACAACAACAAAAATGATAAACTTGAGAAAAACTGACAAAAATGCGAGTAAAAGCAAAATAAAAATTAAATAAAACGTAACTAAAAGTAAAAAAAGCAACAAAAATACAATCGCAAAGTATTTTTATTTTATTTTGTCTGACAAAAATGCGAGTAAAAGCAAAATAAAAATTAAATAAAACGTAACTAAAAGTAAAAAAAGCAACAAAAATACAATCGCAAAGTATTTTTATTTTATTTTGTCAGTTTTCTTTCACACCTGGACTTTCACCTGAAACAACAAACGTGTCCAATCTGCTCCTGATTCTTCCATTGAATCCACTTCATCCATAGATTTCTCTGACATTGTAACTCAGCTCCAGCTCTCTCAAAAATGCATTTTTCTTCCAGAGCGACATAAAGATCAGAAACTAAACACAGCTAAAAGTGACAAAAACTTGACAAAAAGAGACAAACTCCAAAGGTCGTTTTTTCCAAATGCATTTTTGTCCCTCGAGACATAAAGAAGCAAATCCCACACAAACTACAATCTGGACTCAACCAGATTCTGACACGACACAAGGATTTAAGATCTGATTCTGACACGCGTTTATTAAAGTGTTAAGTTAAAAACAAAAGTAAAAATTAGAATATTTTGGAAACATTTTCAGTCTAATCTAGTTTACTCAAAAACTAAATAATAAATCCAGTATTTTTCACTCATTTTTCTGAATTTTTCCAAAAGAATCTGGTTCTTCGTCCTTCGCTGTCGACGCAGTTTGAGCAGAATCGACAGGTGAGGAAGAGGAGGAGGAGAGGAGGAGGAGGAAGAAGAGAGGAGGAGGAAGAGTATGAAGAGGAGGGGGAGGAAGAGGAGGAGGAGGGAGAGGAGGAAGAGGAAGAGTAGAACAAGGAGGAGGAGAGGAGGAGGAGGAAGAGAGGAGCAGGAAGAAGAGGAGGAAGAGTATGAAGAGGAGGAAGAGAGGAGGAGGAAGAAGAGTATGAAGAGGAGGAGGAGAGGAGGAAGAAGAGGGGGAGGAGGAGGAAGAGTAGAACAAGGAGGAGGAAGAGTATGAAGAGGAGGGGGAGGAAGAGGAGGAGGAGGAGGAGGAGGAAGAGAGGAGGAGGAAGAAGAGTATGAAGAGGAGGAAGAAGAGGGGGAGTAGGAGGAGGAGGAGGAGGAGGAGGAGGAGGAAGAGAGGAGGAGGAGAGGAGGAAGAAGAGTATGAAGAGGAGGAGGAGAGGAGGAAGAAGAGGGGGAGGAGGAGGAAGAGTATGAAGAGGAGGAGGAGGAGGACAGGAGGAGGAAGAAGAGAGGAGGAGGAAGAGCAGGAGGAAGAGGAGGAGGAGTATGAAGAGGAGGAGGAAGAGTATGAAGAGGAGGAGGAAGAGTGTGATGATTTGAAGTGTGTTTCTGTTTTCAGGTTCATGTGTCAGTCTCTCGGCCGCCTGTAGATGCCGCTGCCGCTCTTCTCCTCCCTCTCTCTCCCTCTCTCTCTCTCTCTCTCTCTCTCAAACCTCTGCTCCTCCTCCCCCTCCTCCCTCCTCCTCCCCCTCCTCCCCCCTCCTCACCCTCTCCCTCGCTGCTGTATTTCTGCCTCGCGTCTCTTATTTTCGTGTGTTTTCTTGTATTTTGTTATTTTTGCCGCGCGGTGGGACGCGGTGGGACGCGGCAGAGAGAGAGAGAGAGAGACAGCGCACACAAACAAACAGCGGCGCAATCTGGCAATTAAAGCCGCACCGGGCGGCGCGCGCGAGCCTAACGAGCCGCTAATCTGCGCCAAATCTGCGTCAGGACAGGACTCTGCGCAAATGTGTAAATATGAACAATAATCTGTGTAAATATGAACAATAATCTGTGCAAATATGAACATTAATCTGTGTAAATATGAACAATAATCTGTGTAAATATGAACAATAATCTGTGTTAATATGAACAATAATCTGTGTAAATATGAACAATAATCTGTGCTAATATGAACAATAATCTGTGTAGATATGAACAATAATCTGTGCAAATATGAACAATAATCTGTGTAAATATGAACAATAATCTGTGCTAATATGAACAATAATCTGTGTAGATATGAACAATAATCCGTGTAAATATGAACAATAATCTGTGCAAATATGAACAATTATCTGTGTAAATATGAACAATAATATGCATAAACAGTGCAAATATGCCCAGGAATCTGCACAAATATCTATATAAATATGAACAATAATTTGTGCAAATGGCTGCATAAATATAACCAATAATCTGCGTAAATGTCTGCATAAATAAGACCAATAATTTGTGTAAATATGGAGCAGTAATCTTCTTAAATATGTGCAAATGTCTGAATAAATACGGACCAGGGATTTGTTTAAAAATGTGTTTAAATCTGTTTAAATATGAACAATAATCTGTGTTAATATGAACAATAATCTGTGTAAATATGAGCAGTAATCTGTGTAAATATAATGATTGCTTCCATTGAACACTGAGATTTTTAAAACACATTTTTTTAACCAAATAAAGATTGAACTCTGAGGCTGAAGGATCCAGAGACAGAATCATTTTAATAAAGTATTGACAAAAACCCAACATTCTGCTTTAATAACATCACTGTCTGTTTAATAAATACAGAGACTAAAACTGTTTTACAACAAACCCAGGTCTAAACCAGGTCTAAACCAGGTCTAAACCAGGTCTAAACCAGATCCAAACTGGACCTAAAGCCAGACCAGGCCGTGCTCAGACTTGTCTTCATTTGGACCTAACTTGAGCCGGTTTTAGTCCCTGATCTGGACTTGCTTTGGTCGTGTTCCAGTCCTTGGTTAGTCCTGATCCAGTCCAGGTTTGGGTTTGGGTTTAGTCCTGGTTTAGTCCTGGTTCTGATGTGGTGAATGTGAACAATACGAGGTCTAAACAGAGAAACAGGGCCAAGACAAAACCAGTTCTAAACCTGGTCTAAAGGTGCTCTAAATCCAGCTCTAAACCAGCTCTAAAAGCAGTTCTAAAACTGGTCTAAACCATGTCTAAAGTGGGTCTAAAACCAGTTTCAAACCCAGTCTAAACCTGCTCCAAATCTTGTCTAAAACGATGTCTATACCAGTTGTAAACCGGATCTGAATCCTGCTCTAAAGCCTTTGTAAAACCTGCTCTAAATCTGGACTAAACCCAGTCTAAAACCATGTCTAAACCAGTTCTAAATCCTGGTGTAAAACCTGGTGTAAACCCAAGTCTAAACCCAGTCTAAATTCAGTTCAAAATCTGTTCTAAACCTGGTCCAGTATAAAACCAATTCTAAACCCAGTCTAAAGAAGCTCTAAACCCTTAAACCTGGTCTAAGCCTTGGTCTAAATCCAGAGTAAATTAAATGTAAAACTAGTTCTAAACCAGCTCTAAACCCGGTCTAAGACTGGGCTAATCCCGGTCTAAGGCTGGTCTAAATCTGGTCTAAACCCTGGTCTAAACCCTGGTCTAATCCCGGTCTAATCCCGGCTGGTGTCAGACTCGGGTCTCGTTGAGAGGATGATGTCGTCGCTGATGGCTCTGTTGCCGTAGAAACGCCTCCAGCTCCTTCAGCTTCAGCTTCAGTCACGCTTTTCCCACGACAGAAAAACCAGCAGCTTCACCTGGAAACAAAGCGTGTCCCATCGACTCCTGAAGACGGTTTTATTTCTTTGATTAATTCATTCTTTCATTGAATCCACTTTGATTTCTCTGGACATCGTTTTTGTCAAATGTATTTTTCTCCCAGAGACAAAAAACTGTACAATCTTCTACTCAACACTGACAGATTGTACTGAATTTAAATGAAATTCAGATTTATTCCAGTTTTAACTCCAAAAAATAAGACAAAATTTGAATTTTTACACCAATTTTCAATAAGTATTATTCCGCTTTCAACCAACAAGATCCACAGAATTATTAATATTTTTTTTTTTTTACGTTTGTTTATGTCAATAAAATTAAATTAGAAGTGATTAAACTCTGGTTTTGGAAGGATTTGTGACATAGAAGCTTGAACTCAAACAAATGAGGTGGATTTTTGCCGATTTTTAGTTTACTCAAATGTAAAAAAAAAACCAAATCCAAAAATCCTCTGTAATTAATTTTTTTTTTTTACTCATTAAACACTTTACTTCTAATGAAAAACTGGTCAAATATTTGTATTTTAGGTTTAAAAAGTGAATTAAAGAAGAAAAATCAAATGTAAAACACTAAATGTAAGATCTCCAAAACCAACAGGACCAAACCAGGACCAAACCAGGACCAAACCAGGACCAAAGACTAAACCAGGACCAAACCAGGACCAAACCAGGACCAAACCAGGACCAAAGACTAAACCAGGACCAAACCAGGACCAAACCAGGACCAAAGACTAAACCAGGACCAAACCAGGTTTAAACAAAGACTAAACCAGGACCAAACCAGGACCAAACCAGGACTAAACCAGGACTAAACCAGGACTAAACCAGGACTAAACCAGGACTAAACCAGGACTAAACCTAGATTAAACCAGGACTAAACCAGGACTAAATCAAGACTAAACCAGGACCAAACCAGGACTAAACCAGGACCAAACCAGGACTAAACCAGGACTAAACCAGGACTCAACCAAGAATAAACCAGGACTAAACCAGGACTAAATCAAGACCAAACCAGGACTAAACCAGGACCAAACCAGGACCAAACCAGGACTAAACCAGGACTAAACCAGGACTCAACCAAGATTAAACCAGGACTAAACCAGGACTAAATCAAGACTAAACCAGGACCAAACCAGGACTAAACCAGGACCAAACCAGGACTAAACCAGGACTAAACCAGGACTAAACCAGGACTAAACCAGGACCAAACCAGGACTAAACCAGAACTAAACCAGGACTAAACCAGGTCTAAACCAGGACTAAATCAAGACTAAACCAGGACTAAACCAGGTCTAAACAAATACTAAACAAAGACTAAACAAAGACTAAACAAAGACTAAACCAGGACTAAACCAGGACTAAGTTAGGCCTGATTAATGTCTTTTTCCTGTAAATAAAATGAAATCAGATGAACCCAGGACTGGACCAAAGTTAAATGTGTTTTTGTGACTTTCTTCTTCTTCGTTTAATCCTTGACGACATTAACCCTCGGCGGCTCAAATGCGACTCTCGTCCTGAAAAAGAAACCTAATTCAAACATGATTTTCTCATTTTTTGTCAGAAACGAAATGATCCAAAAACATTTCCTCCTCGAAGTCCATTATTTCAGACGAGGCTGTTTGGGACGGCGTTGCCGCGGTAACGGCCCGCTCTAAAATAAGACCTTATTTTCATTTTAACGTCGGCAGAAACAAAATTAACTCTTGTCTCCAAAAAACAAAGACTGTTGTTTCACTTTTGTCTTTATCTGGGACATGGAGCCTAATGTGGGCCAGTGTGGGCAAATGTGGGCCAGTGTGAGCTAATGTGGGCCAGTGTGAGCTAATATGGGCCAGTGTGAGCTAATATGGGCCAGTGTGAGTCAATGTGGGCCAGTGTGAGTCAGTGTGGGCCAGTGTGAGCTAATATGGGCCAGTGTGAGTCAGTGTGGGCCAGTGTGAGTCAATGTGGGCCATTGGGTGCCTATTAGGTGGAAAAGCGCTCTATAAATAAAAATTCTTCTTCTTCTTCTTCTTCTTCTTCTTCTTCCTCTTCTTCTTCTTCTTCATTGTGAGTCAGTGTGGGCCAGTGTGAGTCAGTGTGGGCCAGTGTGAGTCAATTTGGGCCAATGTGAGTCAAGTGTGAGTCAAGTGTGAGTCAATGTGGGCCAGTGTGAGTCAATTTGGGCCAATGTGAGTCAAGTGTGAGTCAAGTGTGAGTCAATGTGGGCCAGTGTGAGTCTATTTGGGCCAATTTGGGCCAATGTGGGCCAGTGTGACTCTGTTTGGGCGAATGTGAGTCAATTTGGGCCAGTGTGGACACCTATGGGCCACAGTACAGTTACATTATTTACATTAAAGACAGATCTACGGCAACATCACACGGACAAACTACATCCACTGACAAACTTACTGATGTCTTTTGATGATGAAATTGGAGATACAGCAGCAAAAGTTTATAGTTTTTATATTTTTAACGCTTTGAATAACCTTTAAAAACTACGGATAAAAGAAACAGAAGTGTCACAAAATCATTTTTAGAGAGAAAATTAATGAATTATGGTCCGGGGCCTGAGGCTGGAGCTGAGGGTCCTCCTGTGGCCCCTGAGGCCCAGAACCAGAAAGAAACTCAGGAACCAAAGAAACTCTACAAGAACAAAAGAAACATTATGAACTTTTCACAAACTGGACAAAAAGGACAAATGTTTAAATCTCAAACAGAATCAGGTCCATTACATTTAAATGAGTCGTTGAAGATTTAAATACCTCTTCCAATCCCTGGTCTTTGGGGGCGTCGCTCTCTCTTTGGGGCGTCGCTCTCTTTGGGGGCGTCGCTCTCTCTTTGGGGGCGTGGCTCTCTTTGGGGCATCGCTCTCTCTATGGGGGTGTTGCTCTCTTTGGGACGTCGCTCTCTCTATGGGGGCGTCGCTCTCTCTTTGGGGGCGTCACCCTCTTTGGGGGCGTCGCTCTCTCTTTGGGGGCGTCGCTCTCTCTTTGGGGCGTCGCTCTCTCTTTGGGGGGGTCGCTCTCTCTTTGGGGGCGTCACCCTCTTTGGGGCGTCGCTCTCTCTTTGGGGGCGTCGCTCTCTCTTTGGGGGCGTCGCTCTCTCTTTGGGGGCGTCGCTCTCTTTGGGGCATGGCTCTCATCGGGGCGTGGCTCTCTTTGGGGCATCACTCTCGTTGGGGCGTCGCTCTCTCTTTGAGGCGTCAGCTCTCTTTGAAGCGTTGCTCTCTCTTTGGGGGCGTCGCTCTCTCTTTGGGGGCGTCGCTCTCTTTGGGGCATGGCTCTCATCGGGGCGTGGCTCTCTTTGGGGCATCACTCTCGTTGGGGCGTCGCTCTCTCTTTGGGGCGTCACTCTCGTTGGGGCGTCGCTCTCTCTTTGGGGCGTCGCTCTCTTTGGGGGCGTTGCTCTCTCTTTGGGGGCGTCGCTCTCTCTTTGGGGGCGTCACTCTCGTCGGGGCGTGGTTCTCTTTGGGGTGCCACTCTCGTCGGGGCCATAGACTGTAGATATCAGTGGACCATGTTAGCATGCTAGCCGCCGCGTTCCAAATAGGAGGCAGCTATGGAGGAGCTCCTTGCTCCATAAAGCCGAGCTGCCATTCACTTTCTATTGGGACACTGGTGCCCTTTACTCTGTAACTGTTTCTGTCAAGCTCACCATCTTGGAACTAAAACGTCTGTTTTGACACACTCTACATGAATTGGGTGTTTTTTTTCTCGTTGGTTGTTCATAAATCAAGTTATTAGCAATAATAACTGACCGATCAGGTGCTTCCTTTTCCAGGGGCCGTTTTCGCTCGTGTTAGCAACAGGTTTGATTGACAGCTAGCGCCGCACGTTTCCGCCAGGATACCGTTAGCAACCGCGCTCCTGATTAGTCCGTGTGGTTGCCACGATACGCACTCGTATTTCCAAATATGGAGTCTGGCTCCGCTTTAGCTGCTATAACTGCTAGCTCCACTTTAGCCGCTATAACTGCTAGCTCCACTTTAGCCGCTATAACTGCTAGCCACGATTGGCTTCATTTGGCTGTAGCCAAACGCTATGGGTGACGTCACAATCCCATAGTCCACTGATGTACAGTCTATGGTCGGGGCGTCGCTCTCTTTGGGGCGTGGCTCTCTTTGGGGCGTCACTCTCGTCGGGGCGTCGCTCTCTTGGGGGCATCGCTCTCTCTTTGGGGGCGTCACCCTCTTTGGGGCGTCGCTCTCTTTGATGAGATGATTCTGGTCATTTTCTCGTCGCCGCGGGAGACGCTCCAGACGCACATCATTTGGTTCTTGATTAACGTTTCCACGGCAACGACTGGCCGCAAACCAGGAAGCGGCTCGATCTGCGCCCGTCCACGATCCACCGTGTTCACCCAATCACAGGCCCAGGAGGGAGGGCATCTGGCACAATCAACACGGCCTCTCGACTGAAATGAGTCTAACAGAAATCAGGAATGTGTTTCTTCATATTTTTAACCAAAACTAAGACCAAAAAAATCCAAAACCAGGACCAAACCAAGACCAAACCAAGACCAAACCAAGACTAAACCAAGACCAAACCAAGACCAAACCAAGACTACACCAAGACCAAACCAATACCAAACCAAGACCAAACCAAGACCAATACCAATACCAAACCAAAACCAAACCAAGACCAAACCAAGACCAAGACTAAACCAAGGCCAAACCAAGACCAAACCAAGACCAAACCAAGACTACACCAAGACCAAACCAAGACCAAGACCAAGACCAAGACCAAACCAAGACCAAGACCAAACCAAGACCAAACCAAAACCAAACCAAGACCAAACCAAGACCAAGACCAAACCAAGGCCAAACCAAGACCAAGACCAAGACTAAACCAAGACCAAACCAAGACCAAGACCAAACCAAGACCAAACCAAGACCAAACCAAGACCAAGACCAAGACCAAGACCAAGACCAAACCAATACCAAACCAAGACCAAACCAAGACCAATACCAATACCAAACCAAAACCAAACCAAGACCAAGACCAAGACTAAACCAAAGCCAAACCAAGACCAAACCAAAACCAAACCAAGACCAAACCAAGACCAAACCAAGACCAAGACCAAACCAAGACCAAGACCAAACCAAGACCAAACCAAAACCAAACCAAGACCAAACCAAGACCAAGACCAAACCAAGGCCAAACCAAGACCAAGACTAAACCAAGACCAAACCAAGACCAAACCAAGACCAAACCAAGACCAAACCAAGACCAAGACCAAGACCAAACCAAGACCAAACCAAGACCAAGACCAAGACCAAACCAAGGCCAAACCAAGACCAAACCAAGACCAAGACCAAGACCAAGACCAAGACCAAACCAAAACCAAACCAAGACCAAGACCAAACCAAACCAAACCAAGACCAAACCAAGACCAAGACCAAGACCAAGACCAAACCAAAACCAAACCAAGACCAAACCAAGACCAAACCAAGACCAAGACCAAGACCAAGACCAAACCAAGACCAAACCAAGACCAAACCAAAACCAAACTAAGAACAAACCAAGACCAAGACCAAGACCAAACCAAGGCCAAACCAAGACCAAACCAAGACCAAACCAAGACTAAACCAAGGCCAAACCAAGACCAAGACTAAACCAAGACCAAACCAAGACCAAGACCAAACCAAGACCAAACCAAGACCAAGACCAAACCAAGACCAAGACCAAGACCAAGACCAAACCAAGGCCAAACCAAGACCAAATCAAGACCAAGACCAAGACCAAGACCAAACCAAAACCAAACCAAGACCAAACCAAGACCAAACCAAGACCAAACCAAGACCAAGACCAAACCAAGACCAAACCAATACCAAACCAAAACCAAACTAAGAACAAACCAAGACCAAGACCAAGACCAAACCAAGGCCAAACCAAGACCAAACCAAGACCAAACCAAGACTAAACCAAGGCCAAACCAAGACCAAGACTAAACCAAGACCAAACCAAGACCAAGACCAAACCAAGACCAAACCAAGACCAAGACCAAACCAAGACCAAGACCAAGACCAAGACCAAGACCAAGACCAAGACAAAGACCAAACCAAAACCAAACCAAGACCAAGACCAAGACCAAACTAAGACCAAGACCAAGACCAAACCAAAACCAAACCAAGACCAAGACCAAGACCAAACCAAGACCAAACCAAGACCAAACCAAGACCAAACCAAGACCAAACCAAAACCAAACCAAGACCAAACCAAGACCAAACCAAGACTAAACCAAGACCAAACCAAGACCAAACCAAAACCAAACCAAGACCAAGACCAAACCAAGACCAAACCAGGATCAAACCAAGACCAAACCAAGACCAAGACCAAACCAAGACCAAACCAGGATCAAACCAAGACCAAGATCAAGACCAAGACCAACATAAAACAAAACCTTAAACCGAGACTAAACCAGGATTAAACAAGGACGATATAAAAGACTAAACCAGGAACAAACCTGGACTAAACCAGGACTAACTCATGTCATAATCAGACACAAAGCCTGAATCATTCTCAATAAATGACGTGTTTGTGATAAATGAAGTATTTTTTTCGTGTTAATGAGACTGTTATAAACAATGTATTCATAATAAAATGTTACAGAATGTTTTTGCTAATGTTTTCCTCTTTTCTTCGTTAATGTTTGATGTCGTTGTAGATTTGGACGTGATTTTCTCGTTCGTGAAAAGCCGAGCGTTTGAAATGCTTTTCTCTGACGCTTTAATGACTCCATTAAACTTAAACACACTGCATTAAGAAACACTGGGCCTGTAAATCCACCAATCAGCAGCGTCTGACCCCTGGACTCGGCCAATCAGACGGCCCGCTTGACCCGCCGCCTCCGGGACGATTAGACGTGATTGACAGCTCCGGGCGAGCGAGAGAAAAGGACACGAGGAGGAGAGCGAGGAAGGAGAGGGAGGGTTTAATGTTTGTGAGGAAACAAGGACAAAATCAGGACTAAAACAGGACTAAAAGAGGTCTACAACAGGGCTAAAATAGGGCTAAAACAGGTCTAAAACAGGACTAAAACAGGGCTAAAAAAGGGCTAAAACAGGACTAAAACAGGACTAAAACAGGGCTAAAATAGGGCTAAAACAGGACTAAAACGGGACTAAAACAGGACTAAAACAGGACTAAAACAGGACTAAAACAGGACTAAAACAGGATTAAAACAGGTCTAAAACAAGTCTAAAACAGGACTAAAACAGGGCTAAAACAGGACTAAACCAGGTCTAAAACAGGACTAGAACAGGTCTAAAACAGGACTAAAACAGGGCTAAAAAGGGCTAAAACAGATCTAAAACAGGACTAAAAAAAGGGCTAAAGCAGGACTAAAACAAGGACTAAAAAAGGGCTAAAACAGGACTAAAACAGGACTAAAACAGGTCTAAAACAGGGACTAAAACAAGGAATAAAGCAGGACTAAAACAGGTCTGAAACAGGACTAAAACAGGTCTAAAACAGGTCTGAAACAGGTCTAAAACAGGACTAAAACAGGTCTAAAATAGGACTAAAATAGGTCTAAAACAGGACTAAAATAGGTCTAAACAACGCCTAAAAAAGGATTAAACCATGTCTGTAACAGCTCCAAAACAGGGCTAAAACAAGGACTACATCAGGACTGAACCAGGACTAAAAAATGTTTGAAACAGGGCTAAATCAACACCAAACCAAGACTAAACCAGAAGGACTAAACTAAATGTGTAGATAAAAATATTAAAAGTGATTTACAAAACAGAAAAGACACATTTAAATCACAAAACAAACAGATCAAAACATAAACAATCAAATTAAATGTACTTTAAAAACTCGAGTAGATATTAAACAGAAGAGGTCCTAAGATCGACCCTTGGGGAACCCCACAAGTCAGAGCCACATACTGTGTCTTCTACACGACATGCACCAGTTTAGACAACATTCTGGATCTTTTTCCTGACCTTAAACCTCGGCAGACATCTTGGTTCTCCCTCTGACTCTTTCACCTCGGCAGACATCTTAGTTCTCCCTCTGACTCTAAACCTCGGCAGACATCTTTGATCTCCCTCTGACACTAAACCTTGGCAGACATCTTGGATCTCCCTCTGACTCTTTCACCTCGGCAGACATCTTGGATCTCCCTCTGACTCTAAACCTCGGCAGACTTCCTGGATCTCCCTATGACTCTAAACATAGGCAGACATCTTAGTCCTCACTCCTTACTCTAAACCTCGGCAGAACTCTTGGATCTCCCTCTGACACTAAACCTTGGCAGACATCTTGGATCTCCCTCTAATTCTTTCACCTCGGCAGACATCTTGGATCTCCCTCTGACTCTAAACCCCGGGAGACATCTTGGTTTTCCCTCTGACTCTAAACCTCGGCATACATCTTGGTTCTCCCTCCTGACTCTTTCAGCTCGGCAGACATCTTGGTTCTCCCTCCTGACTCTGAACCTCGGCAGACATCTTGGTTCTTCCTCTGACAGCTTGAATCTCTCCTTCTTCACAGTTAACCTCGGCAGACATCTTGGTTCTCCCTCTGACTCTAAACCTCGGCAGACAGCTTGGTTCTCCCTCTGACTCTTTCACCTCGGCAGACATCTTGGATCTCCCACCTGACTCTTTCACCTCGGCAGACATCTTGGTTCTCCCTCCTGACTCTAAACCTCGGCAGACATCTTGGATCTCCCTCCTGACTTTAAACCTCGGCAGACATCTTGGATCTCCCTCTGACTCTAAACCTCGGCAGACATCTTGGTTCTCCCTCTGACTCTAAACCTCGGCAGACATCTTGGTTCTCCCTCTGACTCTTTCACCTCGGCAGACATCTTGGATCTCCCTCTGACTCTAAACCTCGGCAGACATCTTGGATCTCCCTCTGACTCTAAACCTTGGCAGACTTCCTGGATCTCCCTCTGACTCTAAACCTCGGCAGACATCTTGGATCTCCCTCTGACAGTCTGAATCTCTCCTTCTTCACAGTTAACCTCGGCAGACATCTTGGTTCTCCCTCTGACTCTTTCTCTTTGGAAGACATCTTGGATCTCCCTCTGACTCTTTCACCTCGGCAGACATCTTGGATCTTCCTCCGGACTCTTTCACCTCGGCAGACATCTTGGTTCTCCCACTGACTCTAAACCTCGGCAGACATCTTGGTTCTCCCTCTGACTCTAAACCTCGGCAGACATCTTGGATCTCCCTCTGACACTAAACCTCGGCAGACATCTTGGATCTCCCTCTGACACTAAACCTCGGCAGACATCTTGGTTCTCCCTCTAACTATTTAACCTCGGCAGACATCTTGGTTCTCCCTCTGACTCTAAACCTCGGCAGACATCTTGGATCTCCCTCTGACTCTAAACCTCGGCAGACTTCCTGGATCTCCCTCTGACTCTAAACCTCGGCAGACATCTTGGATCTCCCTCTGACAGTCTGAATCTCTCCTTCTTCACAGTAAACCTCGGCAGATTTCCTGGATCTCCCTCTGACTCTAAACCTCGGCAGACATCTTGGATCTCCCTCTGACAGTCTGAATCTCTCCTTCTTCACAGTTAACCTCGGCAGACTTCCTGGATCTCCCTCTGACTCTGTGATTAAACTCGTGGAAGTATCAGGCGCCGCGTAAATGTCACATGTTTTAAAGGTGGCAGCGCCGAGTCTGATCCGAAATAATGAAATGATCAAATATAAAATTAAAAAGATGTTCTCATTTATGCAGAAGGTCAGAGAGTCTCAACTTGAACTTTAAGAGAAAACCACATCAACACGAGACACTTAATAAGGGCATGATTCCTCTAAAGGTCCAGTCCTGGTTTAGACCTGGTTTAGACCTGGTTTTGATCCAAATTAGCCGTAAACACAGACCAAGAACGTGCAGTGCAGCCCAAAGACCACCAGGGGGCCGGGATTATGTGTGACTTTGGGAGGTTTTCTGCAAATTTCTTGAGAAGTGATTAATGACAGTTGACTTTGTGCAAGAATTTCAAAGTCAGAAGAAAAAAACAAAACAAAAAAACAATAAAAAGGCATAGGACCAGAGAGCGCACAACAGACGAAACAAGAATAAAAATGTGAAAAGACGTCCAGAGGAAAACACACCTGAACACGTGGTCCAAAGGCTTTCAAATTTGTGACTGATTTATTTTACATTCATTTTATTAATCTCTTTGTTTCATTGTTTGTTTTGGGAAAAAAACTCTTTCTGACTTTTGTTTGGTTTGTGTCCTTTGCTGTTGAAGGTTGTGAGAAGAAATCAGACCTGTTTTTGGCCTGTTTTGGACCTGTTTTAGGACCAGGACCGGGACTGGTCCTGGTCCTGGTCTTGGTCCTGGTCCTGGTCCGGGCCCGGGTCACATGCAGCAGGTGTCAGGAGGAGGTGAGATCCTGAAGCTCCTGAAGCTCCTCCGGACGCTCGTATCTGTCATGAACGACACAGACACGACACACAGAGGGTCTGAGTGTTCTCCCTGTGTCTGTGTCTGACACACAGAGGGTCTGAGTGTTCTCCCTGTGTCTGTGTCTGACACACAGAGGGTCTGAGTGTTCTCCCTGTGTCTGTGTCTGACACACAGAGGGTCTGAGTGTTCTCCCTGTGTCTGTGTCTGACACACAGAGGGTCTGAGTGTTCTCCCTGTGTCTGACACACAGAGGGTCTGAGTGTTCACCCTGTGTCTGTGTCTGACACACAGAGGGTCTGAGTGTTCTCCCTGTGTCTGACACACAGAGGGTCTGAGTGTTCACCCTGTGTCTGTGTCTGACACACAGAGGGTCTGAGTGTTCTCCCTGTGTCTGTGTCTGACACACAGAGGGTCTGAGTGTTCTCCCTGTGTCTGACACACAGAGGGTCTGAGTGTTCTCCCTGTGTCTGACACACAGAGGGTCTGAGTGTTCTCCCTGTGTCTGACACACAGAGGGTCTGAGTGTTCACCCTGTGTCTGTGTCTGACACACAGAGGGTCTGAGTGTTCTCCCTGTGTCTGTGTCTGACACACAGAGGGTCTGAGTGTTCTCCCTGTGTCTGACACACAGAGGGTCTGAGTGTTCTCCCTGTGTCTGACACACAGAGGGTCTGAGTGTTCACCCTGTGTCTGTGTCTGACACACAGAGGGTCTGAGTGTTCTCCCTGTGTCTGACACACAGAGGGTCTGAGTGTTCTCCCTGTGTCTCCCTGTGTCTGACACACAGAGGGTCTGAGTGTTCTCCCTGTGTCTGACACACAGAGGGTCTGAGTGTTCTCCCTGTGTCTGACACACAGAGGGTCTGAGTGTTCACCCTGTGTCTGTGTCTGACACACAGAGGGTCTGAGTGTTCTCCCTGTGTCTGTGTCTGACACACAGAGGGTCTGAGTGTTCTCCCTGTGTCTGACACACAGAGGGTCTGAGTGTTCTCCCTGTGTCTGACACACAGAGGGTCTGAGTGTTCTCCCTGTGTCTGACACACAGAGGGTCTGAGTGTTCTCCCTGTGTCTGTGTCTGACACACAGAGGGTCTGAGTGTTCTCCCTGTGTCTGTGTCTGACACACAGAGGGTCTGAGTGTTCTGCCTGTGTCTGACACACAGAGGGTCTGAGTGTTCTCCCTGTGTCTGTGTCTGACACACAGAGGGTCTGAGTGTTCTCCCTGTGTCTGTGTCTGACACACAGAGGGTCTGAGTGTTCTCCCTGTGTCTGTGTCTGACACACAGAGGGTCTGAGTGTTCTCCCTGTGTCTGACACACAGAGGGTCTGAGTGTTCTCCCTGTGTCTGTGTCTGACACACAGAGGGTCTGAGTGTTCTCCCTGTGTCTGACACACAGAGGGTCTGAGTGTTCTCCCTGTGTCTGTGTCTGACACACAGAGGGTCTGAGTGTTCTCCCTGTGTCTGTGTCCTGACACACAGAGGGTCTGAGTGTTCTCCTGTGTCCTGACACACAGAGGGTCTGAGTGTTCTCCCTGTGTCTGACAAACAGAGGTTCTGAGTGTTCTCCCTGTGTCTGACACACAGAGGGTCTGAGTGTTCTCCCTGTGTCTGACACACAGAGGGTCTGAGTGTTCTCCCTGTGTCTGACACAGACACAGGGAGAACACAGACTTCACTGGAGCGTCGCAGTCTGGAAGATTTGAGTGTTTTGTTTATTTAAATAAGTTTTTAAAAGTTTATTGATTTTTTGACATGTTTGAACTGAAAAAGTCTAACTTTGAGCTAAACTAAAAACCTTATTTGAGTTTTTACAGCTAAATATTTTAGTTAAATCATTTTAAAATAATTTTTAAAGTAAACACTGGACACAAAAGTGACGCATTTAACACCAGTGAGTGTGAACGTGAAGGACAGGTTTAAAGTGAAACTGAAGCGCTGTGTTTAACCCTGAAGCTCCTGAAACTTCTCAAAGTCTGTTTCTCTGAAGGAAACTCAAGTGTTTGAACTCTTCTTCTGGAGGAAACACGAGTGTTTGAACTCTCCGTTTGCCGCTCGACGAAGCAGACTCCAAATATTTTCCAGCATTTTCACTCTTCGTCCAAAGTAAATCTGCAAACGTCGTGTCGTGTTTCTCACTTGGATAAAAGTGTCACAACACGAGCCGCTGAAGGTGTGAGACCAACCGGAGCCGACCAATCACAGCGCAGCGTTCAGCCAGGGCCAATCACAGCGCAGAGGCCCCGGGTCATGTGACGGGCCAGAGTTCAGGACCACGAGACCCGCTTAATCCAGACCAGGACTCTGGGAGGTCCTCCAAGTCTGGTTACAATCCACTCAGACTCGAACTGTGAGAGGAGCAAGTCCAGACCTGGTTTAGACCTGGTTTAGTCCTGGTTCAGACCTGGTTTAGACCTGGTTTAGTCCTGGTTTAGTCCTGGTTTAGTCCTGGTTTAGTCCTGGTTTAGACCTGGTTTAGTCCTGGTTTAGTCCTGGTTTAGACCTGGTTTAGACCTGTTTTAGTTCAGTTTTAGAGCTGTTTCTGTCCTGGTTTTAGTTCAGTTTTAGTCCAGGTTTAATCCTGTTTTAGACCAGGTCCAGTTCTGTTTCAGTCCTGTTTTTTTTCACTTTTAGACCTGTTTTTGTCATAAACATATTATTTTAAAGATATTTTTGGATTGTTATTATTTGTTGTTGTTAAAGTGATATTTCGTCTTGTCTGGTCTTTTTCCTCTGAATAAAAATACACTTCTCTTTCACATGTCTTTACCTCGAGTGTTTGTGTGTGTTTGTCTGTGTGTGTGTGTGTATATATATAATAATACATGTAAATAATACACTTTATTAATAAATATTCTGTGTCTAGAAGCTTCAGTCTCATATTTCCACATTCATTTGGATGAAAATGTGTTTAAAAAGTCCCAGAATTCCCCTTTAAGTTGATTATTTTGAAGAAACGTTACTCTTGTTTGAGCCGCTCACCTTTAGTTTCTGTATTTTTTACTTTTCTTCACAAACTGACAATCCACTGATGTAAAATGATCAATATTCATATTCAGTCATAATTAGAAAAACATTAAAACCTTTAAACTTGTATAAACTCGTTTGAACGACATTCTGTTTCATTTGGATGAATTTGTGTCATCATGTTCAAAACCCAGTGCTATTGTTAATGTTTTGTTTTTTTGTTTTTTTTTAACTTTTCTTTCTCTGTGACACTAAAATTAATCTAAATTAGTTTTTAATCATTATCTTCTGAATTCTAAAACAGTTTTTATGACAAAAACTGCAACTTTATAAAATCAAAATGTCAAAAAATACCAAACAATTTCATATTTTCATGAATAATACACTTTATTCATAAATATTGTGTCTCTAGACGCTTCAGCGTCATATTTATAAACTTATTTGGATGAAAATGTGTTCAAAAAGTCTCAATATTCCACTTTAAGTACATTATTTTGAAGTAACATTTCCCTTATTTGAGCTGTTTAATTTGGATGAATTTGTGTCATCATGTTCAAAACCCAGTGCTATTTTTTGTATTCTTTCATTTTTCTTTCTCTATGACTCTAAAATGAATCTAATAAAACACAGATTTACCCGTTTTATGACAAAAACTGCAACTTTATTAAATCAAAATATCAAAAAAGATCAAACTATTTCAGATTTTCATAAATAATACACTTTATTCATCAATATTCTGTGTCTAGAAGCTTCAGTCTCATATTTCCACATTCATTTGGATGAAAATGTGTTTAAAAAGTCCCAGAATTCCCCTTTAAGTTCATTATTTTGAAGTAACGTTACTCTTGTTTGAGCCGCTCGCCTTTGAGTTTCTGTATTTTTTACTTTTCTGCACAAACTCTTCGTCTGATGTATGAATATTATCCCGTCAGACTTGAGTGTCATCGGAGCGTGATTTGCTCTGAATTTCGCTTAAATCGCGGTTCGTTCGTTCGTTTTGCTGCTCCTCGTGTCGTTCAATCAGAAAAGCCCGGTCCTCGAAAGCGGCCGCGACCCAATCACTCGCCGCGCGTGTTTACGTCGGCCGCCGCCAAATCAGACTCAAGAGGCCAATCACAGGCCGGGGACGCTCATCAGGGGCCAATCACAGCGCGCCGCCATCAGGAGCAGGAACTAAAAATACAAAAGGGTTCAGAGCGACGAGTGAGCGTGTTTCAGATCAAACACCAGCTCCGACGGCAGCCGGAGAAGCAGGGAAGAAACGGGGAAGAAACAGGGAAGAAACGGGGAAGAAACGGGGAAGAAACGGGGAAGAACTAGGGAAGAAACAGGGAAGAAACGGGAAAGAAACCGGGAAGAAACAGGGAAGAAACGAGGAAGAAACAGGGAAGAAACAGGGAAGAAAGAGGAAAGAAAGAGGAAAGAAACGGGGAAGAAAGAGGAAAGAAACGGGGAAGAAACAGGGAAGAAACGGGGAAGAAACGGGGAAGAAACAGGGAAGAAACAGGGAAGAAACAGGGAAGAAAGAGGAAAGAAAGAGGAAAGAAACGGGGAAGAAAGAGGAAAGAAACGGGGAAGAAACAGGGAAGAAACGGGGAAGAAACAGGGAAGAAACGGGGAAGAACTAGGGAAGAAACAGGGAATAAACGGGAAAGAAACCAGGAAGAAACAGGGAACAAACGGGGAACAAAGGGGGAACAAACAGAGAACAAACAGGAAAGAAACAGGGAAGAAACAGGGAAGAAACGGGGAAGAAACAGGGAAGAAACGGGAAAGAAACGGGGAAGAAACAGGAAAGAAACGGGAAAGAAACAGGGAAGAAAGAGGAAAGAAACAGAAAAGAAACAGAAAACAGGAACCAGGTCTGAACCAGGTCTGAACCAGGTCTGAACCAGGACTGAACCAGGACTGAACCAGGTCTGAACCAGGTCTAAAGGAGGTTTAACCCTCTCAGGACCAGACGAGGATGTGCTTGTGTTTCATCCAGGTCCAGACCAGGTCCAGACCAGGTCCAGACCAGGTTCAGACCAGGTCTGGGCTCAGGCTGGGTCCTGGTGTCGTCCTTAGAGCTTCATCAAATCTTCATCAAATCTCAAATGACTAGATGAGCTCATCACTTTTTAAACCTCTGTCAGAAAAACAAAATTAACTCAGACTAAAAATCTTAGAGTTTGTACTTTCAGCCCCTGAGTTCATCAGAGAAACATCTGCTTCTGCTTTTGGCCAAAGTTGAATATCCTTTAGTTAAAATATTGATAGTTATTTTCTCTCTCGTTTGTGAAGCTCCTTTGTTAGCTAACAGTTGTTCTCATGCTAATGTTGCTAACGAGCTAACTCTAATAAAGGCAGATATTCCCTCTCGGACGTTGCTTTATCACAAACATAATCATGTGACACTCGCAGGTTGATAAATGAACTTAATTTGATCCACATTTGTCTGATTTGAGCTCGTTCCTGGTTTTTATGACGTGTTTTGAGTCTTTAATGAACTTAAACTCTGACGACGCTGTTGTTTTCCCGACGCTAAAACACAGACTCACCGAGAACGACCTCCAAAAACATCAACATCTGATGAACTAAAGAAGTTTCAGGCCCGAGAAGCACACGGCGCTCTTTAACACCGAGTTATTTGTATTTTATGATTTTTTCGGTGAAATTCGCCGGTGTTGTCGCTGGAGTTCGTCGCATTTGTGTCAGATTAACCCCTTCCTCTCCCCTTTGTCTCTCGAGCGTGATTCTAATGGTGTAATCTTCAGAGGACACTGTTTTTACTCCTCTCGTGGGACAAAGGCCTGATTGGCGCGTCCGCCGGAGCGCGCGTGCGTCCCGGTGATGAGAACGTGACCCGAAACGCCAGATCCGCGCCGTCCGAGCCGAGCCGTCAATCACGCGCGCGGGGTTTTATTAGCGGTTCGTTAGCGGCCGGTGCCACGAGAGGAACACACGTTTGAGCGGGAATCTGCGGCGCGCGCGACACTGATTGAACCGACGCCGCGCTGAATGCGGTAATCACTCACGACTGATTTGAGACGAGACGAGAGCGCTGATTAAAAATGATTTAGAGAGGGGGGAGAGAGTGAGGAGAGCGAGGAGAGGAGGGGGGAGAGAGAGGAGCGAGAGAAGAGGAGAGAGAGAGGGAGAGTAAAGATGGAGAGCGAGGAGAGGAGGGGGAGAGAGAGGGGAGCAGGGGGGAGAGAGAGTTAGAGTAAGGATGGAGAGTGAGGAGAGGAGGGGGAGAGACAGAAGAGGAGAGAGAGAGAAGGAGAGAGGGGAGAGAGAGGGGGGAGGAGAGGGGGGAGGAGGGAGAGGAAGGGGGAGAGATAGGAAAGGAGAGAGAGGGAGACAGAGGGAGAGCGAGGAGAGGAAGGGGGGGAGAGGGGAGAGTAAGGATGGAGAATGAGGAGAGGAGGGGGAGAGAGAGAGGAAAGTGGGGAGAGAAGGAGGAGGGGGGAGGAGGAGGGGAGAGAGCGAGGAGAGAGCGAGGAGAGGAGAGAGCGAGGAGAGGAGGGGGGAGAGAGAGCGAAGAGAGGAGGGGGAGGAGGGGAGGGAGGGGAGAGAAGAGAGAAAAGATTGAGAGAGAGAAGAGGGGAAAGGAAAGAGAGAAGAAGTGAGGTGACTTAGAGTTTAATCAGAGCGAGAAGAAATGGGGGAGAGAGGGGGAGGCAAACGGAGGGAGAGAGTTACACCTGCCACAGGAAAATGTCTCCAGAATGTGGGAAATACAGCAGATTTCACTCTCCTGAACATTGTTTGTTTGTTTGTTTGTTTGAGCTCGTCCATAAATCAAGTCTCATTTTAAAATCTGTCATTTACAGATTATGACACAAAACGCTCTGGAGACGCTTCAGTTCCATCAGAGCAGGACGAAGGCTTCAGTGACGACAGAAGAAAAACAAACCATGACAAATAGTTCCTGATGTTTTAGTGACGTCACTGAAGCTGGTCCTGGAGCAGACGAGTCACATCAGACTCTGAGGCTCAGGGTCAGCTCTTCACGTTACGGAGGAAGAACCTGGACATTAAAGGAAACATCTGATGCATTTTTTGTTCTGTTTTTAGCCTTTAAACCCGCTCTACAGTCTTCTGTTTGCAGCTCTTTCTCAGGAGTCTGGAATGACACCTGGTGCCTCCGGCCTGTAGATTTTTTAAATTTATTTTATTTTATTTATTTAAGGAAAGGAAAAAGGGGGAACAATGCATATTAATGAACATTTACACAAACGTAAATATGCCAGATTATAGCCCAAGGCTAATTTCCATCTGCAGACCCCCTGGCAGGTTAACAGAAAGATAAAGATGGCGCCAAGTGCTTTAGCTTTATTATCCATATAGAACGTGAGGCAATGATCAGGCAGCAGCAGCGATCGAGAAGAAATACTGAGTCTGAGATGATTAAGCTTAAAACAGCAGAACATTCTCAGATAAATGATGTAGATCAGTGGTTCCCTGCTTTTCTGTCTCGTTTAGCCCCTCCCCCTTGTGTCACAATCAGAGCCCTTTAACTCGAGTTTCAGGCAAATAAACGGGTTTGAATGTAGTCAGCTCTTTTTTTTTTTTTTTTTATATTAATGTCTAAGATGCTCCAAAAAGGTGCTAAATTTACAACTAATGACATTTTTAGTCAGATAAAAGTACATTTAATCTTCTTTTCAAACCTGACACCATGCTGGTCCCCTGGTAACTCCTCATGTGCCCCTGGTAACTCCTCATGTGCCCCTGTGGTCCCCGCACCCCTGGTTGGGAAACACTGACGCTGATGATCTGAAAATACGTCACTGAAGCAGGAAGTGCAGCAGGACGTGTGTTTGACGCTTGGAGGGAGAGGATTTTCTAATGAACATTTATTCTACGAGAAACAGGAAGTGCGGCGTTAGCATGCTATTGTTTGTTAGCTTTAGCGTTCTGGTGAAAAGGGCTTTAAACCATGGATGTATTAAATTAACTGGATAAGCCCCGCCCCCTCTGTCCGTGTCCCAGGTTGATTAGTGGCCGTGCGAGGTACTGCAGCCTCTAGGGCCCAGCCTTTTTCTATAATTGCACATTATAATCACAGACAGGACTGAATTATTATCGGTATTTAAATAAAATAGAAGGAAATGTTCTTTTCTACCGTTTCTAAAATCACCAAAATTACCGTTTTTATATGAAGTGACGTCACACAAACATGTGCGAGTCACGTGAACGAGCGTCGGACGATACAAACAGAAGCTCGTGGAAAAGGCTCGACTAGAGATACCTGTAAGTTGTATTTTATTTCATTTCAGACGCTTTCACGTGTGTCTAACATGAAGAACACAATTACAATCACACAAGCTAACGCTAACACAAAAACTTGCAGCTGCTGGTCGCTCAAAGCATCATGGGGGATTGTGGTCACGTGGCGTCCCTAAAGCAAAGATGGCCGCCTCCGTATCAGGAAGTAAAGCAAAGATGGCCGCCTCCGTATTAGGAAGTAAAGCAAAGATGGCCGCCTCCGTATCAGGAAGTAAATGCGGAAGTAAGACATTTTTTTGGGGTCATGAGCCAATGAGCTCAGGCCACAGGGCGGAACAGGGCGCCATCTTGGATTCATCTTCCAGGTCTTATTATAGTTCTATGCTTTAAACTCATGAGGGGAACATTTATGACGCTGGGACTGGATTAAAGTGAGAGATACTTTGAAGAGAAGTGAGTTCTTAAATTCAGGGGCAGGACCGCACCTCCCCGCACCTGCCCCGTCCCGCCCGGCAGACAGTCGACTGAAGCCTCCGAGCCGCTCTCCCAGTCGTTCATCATCTTCGTGCAAATTCTGCATTCGATCGTCACATTTTATTCATTGCCTTTCCTTACATTCCAAAGTACAACTCCTTTAATCCACAGGACGGACGTTTCTATCTGTTCCACTCACAGTTCAGCACAAACGATCTGTCCTGATCGTGTGACGGCTGAAACGAGCTGCACAAACACGGCCTCGACACTCGTCCACCTCCGGCTCATTTAATTAAACCCCGCCTCCTGACGCTAAGCTATAGTTTGGTCTGACTCGAACATAAAACTCAAGTAAGTTCTGAATAATTATAATAATAACAGTATCCAGCCCAGCGTTCATTTGTTTCGTTTTAATGACTGTGGTTCACCTGCAGAGCTCCAGAGCAGGGGCCGGTCCCGCTCGCTCTCCCCAGGGACAGGCTCTGCTCCTGGGCCTCGCTCTGCTGTGTCCCTGGTGTCTGTGGTTCACCTGCAGAGCTCCTTCAGGTGTGGCGTTTTCTAGTGTTTCCGCATTTTTTTGCGTCTTTTTTGTCATGTTTTCCCATATTTTGCTTTTTTTTCCCTTCCATTTTCTCAATTTTTCATATTTTTCTTGCGTTTGCTCATATTTTGTTTCTCGTGTTCCTCTGAGATTCTTCTGCTTGATGTTGATGTTTCTCATATTTGCTCATGCTTTTTCAGTTTTTTTTTTTTTTCCTTATATTTTTTCCTCAGATTTTCAAGACATTTGTGTGTTTTTCTTTTTTTTCTTGTGTTTTCAGGTGTTTTGTCATGTTTGCACATGTTTTTCCATTTTTTTATTGGGTTTTCTTGTGTTTTCTCACTTTTATTTTCTTCTACTTCTCTCATACTTTCTTGTTTTTTCTTGTGTTTGTTCATATTTTATTATGTTTTCTCGCGTTTTCTTTCATGTTTTCTCATCTTTTCATGTTTTTTTGGTTTTTAATATGGTTGACTCAAACTCTGCTGTGTCTCTGGTGTCTGTGGTTCACCTGCAGAGCTCCTTCTGGTGTGGTGTTTTCTAGTGTTTCCTCATTTTTTAGTGTGTTTTGTCATATTTTCTCTTTTTTTTTTTCTTCCATTTTCACATTTCTCATATTTTTCTCATGTTTTCTCATATTTTTCTTGTGTTTTCTTGTTCTTTTTCTTGCATTTGCTCATATTTTGTTTCTCGTGTTCGTCTGAGGTTCTTCTGCTTGATGTTGATGTTTCTCATATTTTCCTCATTTCCTCATTTTTTAAATTTTTTTATTTATTTTTCTTATGTTTTCAGGTGTTTTGTCATGTTTGCTCATTTTTCCATATTTTATTGGGTTTTCTCACTCTTTTTTCCTCTACTTCTCTCATATTTTCTTGTTTTTTCTTGTGTTTTTCATGTTTTCTTGTGGTTTCTCGCGTTTTCTCATCTTTTCATGTGTTTTCTGGTGTTCCTCTGAGGACTAATATGGTTGACTCAAACTGGGGAATGACTTGGGCTCCGGATCTGCAGATTGAACCTTCTCTCTGGGCCTCGCTCTGCTCTGTCTCTGTGGTTCACCTGCAGAGCTCCAGAGCAGGGGCCGGTCCCGCTCGCTCTCCCCAGGGACAGGCTCTGCTCCTGGGCCGCTCTCTGCTCTGTCTCTGTGGTTCACCTGCAGAGCTCCAGAGCAGAGGCCGGTCCCGCTCGCTCTCCCCAGGGACAGGCTCTGCTCCTGGGCCGCTCTCTGCTGTGTCTCTGTGGTTCACCTGCAGAGCTCCAGAGCAGGGGCCGGTCCCGCTCGCTCTCCCCAGGGACAGGCTCTGCTCCTGGGCCTCGCTCCGCGCTCGTCTCTGGGTGTGAGAACTGTGGCCTGGAGCCGCTCTCACGGAGCATCTGTGTCAAACCCAAACCAAAAGAGCAGCGGACGCCGAGACTTAACCGTCGTTTAAGTTTCACACAAACCACAAATGAACGAGGAGCCACTAATGAGCCGCGAGAAGAGAAGCCTCCACGGGAAAGTCATGGACAGTCAGTTTATTTTAGAGGTTTCCATTTGATATTTGTAATAATTAGATCACAATTAACATCTCACGGTTTAAAATGAAGATGTGTTTACCTGGTTTATGGTTCATATTTCTGTAATTCCTGGGCCTTTCCACAAAAAAAGACACAAAGTTTGACGTTTTCTCTGTCAGCAAAAATAAATAAAAGTGAAATTATTTGTTCTCATCAGTTAAAACTATCATTTCATGGTGAACGTCATGTTTAAACTCTGCATTTTCTGATCGTTGTGAGAGGCTCCACAGTAAAGTCGATGGGCTGAGAGAGAAAACTGACCAAAAAACAAAAATATAAAAAAATAAAAGGAGTTCTGCCAGTGTGTCGCTGCCGTGTGAACGATGTGAACATTTGTTGCACGTTAAATCTGACAATATTCTGTTTTTTAACACGTTAGAGATGTTCATAAACAGTTAACGTTTCATTACCCTGCGCGTTAGCATTAGCGTTAGCATTAGCCGCGTTGGTTACATTTGTTTAAAACAGTTTAGAGTTTGGTTTGAGTCTGTGTTTCCCCAAAGAACGACCTGTTTATGTCTCAACAGCTCTCAGAGGACAGATAAGTGTTTGTGGGCGGGGCTTAAGTGCAGGTTAGTGTTTGTGGGCGGGGCTTAAGTGCAGGTTAGTGTTTGTGGGCGGGTCTATGTTTGTGTTGTTGTTTTTTTATACTTCGGGAGTAAAAACACAGGACTCTCTCCTCTGTGTTTTTGTTTCTCTTTACTCACATGTTTTCTTATTCTGTCTCATATTTTCCCATGTTTTTCTCACCCAGAGCCTATGATTTTGTTCATGTTGGAGACAAAACCTGTATAATAAGTGGATTATAGTTCTGTAGATTTGGAGGAGAAAAGATGGAAATGAGCTTCAAAAACATAAAATCTACTTTAAAGGAAACAATATTATGCTTTTTTTGTGTTGTTTTTAGCCTTTAAAGCTGCTCTTCAGAGCCTCACATTTTCCATCTCATGTTTTGAAACTAAAAGAATATTTATTATTAAATAATTTGTGTTTTCTTCTGGAGTCTGGAAAGACACTTTGTCTATCCAGCCAGCAGAGGGCACTAAGCACTTTTGCTGTATTATTTTTATACACGCTAATATCATCTACAATAAACCAGGACTAAACCAGGTCTGAACCAGGTCTGAACCAGGTCTGAAACAGGTCTGAACCAGGACTAAACCAGGTCTGAACCAGGTCTGAACCAGGTCTGAAACAGGTCTGAACCAGGACTGAACCAGGACTAAACCAGGTCTGAACCAGGTCTGAACCAGGTCTGAACCAGGACTAAACCAGGACTAAACCAGGCCTGAACCAGGTTTGAACCAGGACTAAACCAGGACTGAACCAGGTCTAAACCAGGACTAACCTAGGAGTGAACCAAGTCTAAACCAGGTCTGAACCAGGTCTGAACCAGGTCTGAACCAGGACTAAACCAGGACTAAACCAGGACTGAACCAGGACTAAACCAGGTCTAAACCAGGTCTACCCCAGGTCTACCCCAGATCTACCCCAGGTCTTCCCCAGGCCCACGCCCGTTCCTCTCGGCTGACTCTCCCACGCTCCTCGGGGTCTCAGGTTGAACCTGGAGGCGACACCTGTTAGTCCCGCCCCCTCCTGTGATTGACAGATGGCTGCTCCATTAGCTGCCTGATAAGGACTTCCTCTTGACCTTTGACCCGGGCCCTGATGAGGTCACAGACAGTGAAAGCTCCGGCTCCTCGTCGTGTGATCCTTCAGTGTTTAAGGAGCTTCTGTTTCTGCAGCAAAGGCCTTTGTTTGTGTTAAATCTGAGCCAAACTCAGAAACACATCGAACGGTGAATAAACCTGAGGAACATCAGGCGAGTCCACTAAATACTTCACAGATTTGACAGATTCGTATCCAAATGAAATGTTATGCAACTTTCTTGACAAAATCTGTTTAACTTAAATCAGTGGCTCTCAAACTTTTTCAGTCGCGACCCCCAAACACAAAAAATAAGCAACACGCAAAGTGACTAATTAGCCTTATATCTAATATCTTGTCTTAGCTCCTTTTATTCACCTTATTCCGGAAGTTGCCTTACGCGCCGCTGTCTTGTTTCCGTTGTATTATTTTACACGGAGCAGATGAGCTCAACAGAAAATAAGTTCTACTCGACTAAAAAGCCGTTTTCAGACTGACCAGGAAATCGGTGCGTTGTGACTTGTTGTTGCTCGTGTTCATTAAACATTTTACACAAATCAATCTACTTTATGTAACATTTTAGCGGCGAGACTTTTCCCTCGTTCATCATTAGCTTTAACGGAGTTCTCATCAAACGGAAGTGCGTTTACAACAAAAGTGCAAAAAACAGCAAAAGTGGGCGGGGCCGAATAAGGTCAATAAACTTATTTAAAAGTGTATTAGCTTTACTAGGTGTAAATTGTTCTAGGATTTTTTAACAACTAATACTGTAATCTTAACTTTAAGGTGCTCGTGTCTGCAATGAACTTCGATGTTAAGATAATATTGATGATGATGAAGTGTGAGTGAATGATCGAGTGTCAGAGACTGTATGAAAACTGTTGCACTGTAAATAATGCACATCCTCCTCCCGTCCCTGACCCAGGACTGCAGATGGAAATGGGCTTGCACAGCTATAATCTGGTGCAATCATCTTTGCCCCCGAGCATAATGTCATTGTACATGGTCCTGTTAAATAAATAAATAAATAAATAAATAAATAAATAAATAAATAAATAAATAAATAAATAAATAAATAAATAAATAAATAAATAAATAAATAAATAAATAAATAAATAAATAAATAAATAAATAAATAAATAAATAAATAAATAAATGTTTGATTCTTTTTTTTGTTGAGAATATAGACCTAGAAGAAGGACTTTAATGGACGACAAATAGGAATCTACATTTACCAACAGCATTTGAAGGGCGTCCAGCCTTGTTTGAGACGATTGTACACATTTTTCCTCTTCATCTGGGGCCCCAGGACATCATTTCGTGGCCCCCAGTTTGAGAACCACTGAGCTAAAGCTACAACCGACAGAAAACACTTTTAACTGTTTCAGGAGTTTTAAATGATATAAATACTCGAGCTAATGATTCAAACTGGGAAACGACCGGCACAATATCTGTATCTGCACTGATGCTAACTTATACGGGCTAAACAAGGCTAGCAAAGCACGTTAGCACCAGCTGTTTCCTGTTTATCGACGCACGGCACTCACTTTCACCCAGAGTCTGATTCGTCTGAACATCATCCAGAGCCAAAGGATCAGGTTTTTGTCGCGTTTTTGTCTCACTTTTTTGTGTTTTTGTTGATTTTAGCATCAGCTGTTTCTAGCAACAAGCTCTGAGACCAGGGCCGGTCCAAACGTGGGACGAGGGCCGGTCCAAACGTGGGACGAGGGCAGGTCCAAACGTGGGACGAGGGCCGGTCCAAACGTGGGACGAGGGCCGGTCCAAACGTGGGACAGGAGCCGGTTCAAACATGGACCGGTCCAAATGTGGGACTAGGGCCGGTCCAGATGTGGGACAAGGGCCAGTCAAGACGTGGGCCGGTCCAGATGAGGGCCGGTCCTGACGCGGGCCGGTCCAGACATGGGCCGGTCCTGACGAGGGCCTGACGTGGGCCGATCCTGACGAGGTCCAGTCCTGACGAGGGGCCGGTTCAGACGTGGGCCGGTCCTGACGTGGGCCGGTCCTGACGTGGGCCGGTCCAGACGTGGGCCGGTCCAGACGTGGGCCGGTCCAGACGTGGGCCGGTCCAGACGTGGGCCGGGCCTGACGTGGGCCGGTCCAGACGTGGGCCGGTCCAGACGAGGCTGCGGCGCTGATTGTGTTGTTTGTTTGTGAGTTTCTGCGAGGAATAAACGACAAACAACAGACGATAAACAAAGCACGGCCCCCGACAGCGACAGAAACGAGAGCCGCGTTTACTCAATCACCCCCTCCCCCCTCTCTCTCCCTCTCTCCCCCGCTCTCCCTCTCTCTCTCTCTCTGTCTGTCTCCCTCTCTCTCTCTCCCTGTCTCTCCCCCTCTCTCTCTCTCTCTCTCTCTCTCTCTCTTTCTCTCCCTCTCTCGTTCTCTCTCTCTCACTCTCCCTGTCTCTCCCCCGCTCTCTCTCTCTCGCTTATTTGCTGCGTGTCATTTAAAACACTCCACTCGTCGCCGCGGTGATATTAGGGCCCTCAGAACAATAACAATAAACAGGATTATTATAATTATCCACAAGAACAAGAGGCAGGTACAAGAGAGAGAGAGGGGGGAGGGAGAGAAGGGGGGAGGGAGGGAGGTAGAGAGAGAGAGAGAGAGGCAGGTACAAGAGAGAGAGAGGGGGGAGGGAGGGAGAGTGAGTGAGAGAACAAGAGGCAGGTACAAGAGAGAGAGCGGGTGAGGGGGGGAGGGGAGGGAGGGAGAGAGAGAGGGGGAGAGAGAGAGAGAGGCAGGTACAAGAGAGAGAGAGGGGGAGGGGGGAGAGAGAGGGGAGGGAGGGAGAGAGAGAGAAAGAGAGAGAGAGGCAGGTACAAGAGAGAGAGGGGGAAGGAGGAAGAGAGAGAGAAAGGGGGGGACAAGAAGTACGTTCAAGAGAGAGAGAGAACAATAGGCAGGTACAATAGAGAGAGGGGGAGAGGGGAGGGAGGGAGGGAGGGAGGGAGAGAGAGACAACAAGAGGCAGGTACAAGAGAGAGAGAGGGGGAGAGAGGAGGGAGAGGGGGGAGGGAGAGAGAGAAAGAAAAAGAGAGAGTGAACAACAGGCAGGTACAAGAGAGAGAGGGGGAGGGAGAGAGAGAGGGAGAGAGGGAGAGAGGGGGAGGCGGGCAGGTAAAAGAGAGAGACAGAGAGGAAGGAGGAAAGAGAGAACCGAGGGAGAAAAAAGGTCGGAAAAGAGAGAGGAGGAAAAAGAGGGGGAGGAGAGAGAGAAAAAGACAGACAGAAAGAGACAAAGAGAGAAGAGCAAAAGAGGACAGGCAGGGTAAAAGAGAGGAAGGAAAAGAGGGAGAGAGAGAGAACAAGGGGCCAGAAAAGAGAGAGAGGCAAGAAAGAAAGAAAGAAAGAAAGAACTGAACTGAACTCATTGAACTGAAACACAGGAAGATAAAGATATTTACAGTATTTTTGTGCAAATTTTATCCTTTTTTGTCTGTAATTTTACTTCCTGGTTGTAACTGATGACGTCACACTGAGAAATAACTACATTATCGAATGTATTTTGATATTTTCGTGTCAAATTGTGAGGGACATTTCAATCTTCTCACACTTTTTCAAAAATAAAATGGATTTCTAAATAAGTAAATAAACAAATGAATGAATAAGTGAATAAAAGAAATAAAACCTGACTAAACTTGGTAAAAAGGTGAGTCCTTCAGCAGAACGTGTGACTCTGAAACAGAAATGTGAAGCACTCTGAGGGTCGTGACCTCCTGACCCCGTGTGACCCCTGCTTTGTTTCACACTCGACTTTAGACCCTCAGCTTCCTCTGCTGGACCTGAGACCTCGTCCAGACCTTGTCCAGACCTGGTCCTCAGCCTTTCAGAGCCGCTGGAGCAGAGAGACCCTCTTTAGACCCTTTGTAGACCCTTAGACCTGGACCAGACACTTAGACCTGGACCAGACCCTTAGACCTGGACCATGGACCTGGACCAGACACTTAGACCTGGACCAGACCCTTAGACCTGGACCATGGACCTGGACCAGACACTTAGACCTGGACCAGACCCTTAGACCGGGTTTAGACCTGGACCAGACCCTTCTCACATTTAAAAAGGACAAAAAAGCAAACTCTGCTCAATGAGACACCACCAGGACACTCTGAGAACTGCAAGCACCGGGACACAGTCTGTCCACAGGGGCCCACACAGGGGCCCACACGGGGGCCCACACAGGGCCCACACAGGGCCCACACAGGGCCCACACAGGGCCCACACAGGGGCCCACAGGGGCCCACACAGGGCCCACACAGGGCCCACTGGAGGCTCACACAGGGCCCACACTCGACAGGCCCCAAGGAGGAGGTTTGTCCTGAGGATGTTCTCGGGAGCGGCACTGGTCCGGTCTGGTCTGGTCTGGTCTGGTCCTGGTCTGGTCTGGTCTGGTCCTTAGCTCCTCTCGCTCCTCAGCTCCTCTCCCTCCTCAGCTCCTCTCGCTCCTCAGCTCCTCTCCCTCCTCAGCTCCTCTCCCTCCTCAGCTCCTCTCGCTCCTCAGCTCCTCTCACTCCTCAGCTCCTCTCGCTCCTCAGCTCCTCTCGCTCCTCAGCTCCTCTCGCTCCTCAGCTCCTCTCACTCCTCAGCTCCTCTTCTCGCTCCTCAGCTCCTCTCGCTCCTCAGCTCCTCTCGCTCCTCAGCTCCTCTCACTCCTCAGCTCCTCTCGCTCCTCAGCTCCTCTCGCTCCTCAGCTCCTCTCGCTCCTCAGCTCCTCTCGCTCCTCAGCTCCTCAGCTCCTCTCGCTCCTCAGCTCCTCTCGCTCCTCAGCTCCTCTCACTCCTCAGCTCCTCTCACTCCTCAGCTCCTCTCGCTCCTCAGCTCCTCTCACTCCTCAGCTTCTCTCACTCCTCAGTGACAGCTCGTCTCGCTCCTCAGCTCCTCTTCTCGCTCCTCAGCTCCTCTCGCTCATCAGCTCCTCTCGCCTCAGCTCCTCTCGCTCCTCAGCTCCTCTCGCTCCTCAGCTCCTCTCGCTCCTCAGCTCCTCTCGCTCCTCAGCTCCTCTCGCTCCTCAGCTCCTCTACTCGCTCCTCAGCTCCTCTCGCTCCTCAGCTCCTCTCGCTCCTCAGCTCCTCTCGCTCCTCAGCTCCTCTCGCTCCTCAGCTCCTCTCGCTCCTCAGCTCCTCTCGCTCCTCAGCTCCTCTCGCTCCTCAGCTCCTCTCGCTCCTCAGCTCCTCTCGCTCCTCAGCTCCTCTCGCTCCTCAGCTCCTCTTCTCGCTCCTCAGCTCCTCTCGCTCCTCAGCTCCTCTCGCTCCTCAGCTCCTCTCACTCCTCAGCTCCTCTCACTCCTCAGCTCCTCTCGCTCCTCAGCTCCTCTCACTCCTCAGCTCCTCTCACTCCTCAGCTCTTCTCGCTCCTCAGTGACAGCTCGTCTCGCTCAGACTCCAGGGACAGCAGCAGATGGAGGTCACAGTTTAAGAAGAAAGTTCCATTTGTGTAAAAATCATCTTTTTATCGTCGAGTTCAGGTTCGTCTCATGAGACTCAAAAAACACAAAAAACCATCAGCATTTTAATAAAAAGTCCAGGCCCCTCCCCAGAGTCCGACCGAGTCTAAAGGAGGACCAGGACTGGACCAGGACTGGACCAGGACTGGATCAGGACCAGGACTGGACCAGGTCTGAACCAGGACTAAACCAGGACTGAGCCAGGACTAAACCAGGACTAAACCAGGACTGAGCCTGATCCAGTCGTTTCGATCATTTGAAGAATCAGATCTGAATTTGTTGTTTTTGTTGAACTTGAAGCTTTTGTCGTTAAATGTCTGTAATTTCAGTTTGTTTGTCAAACTGTGGGACGTTATTAACTCCACATGAGCACAAAGAAAAGAAAAGAAAAGAAAAGAGAAAAGAGAAAAGAGAAAAGAGAAAAGAGAAAAGAGAAAAGAGAAAAGAGAGAAACAGTCGTATGATTCAGTAGAAATGACAGTTTTGTTCCACACTGAACTCAAACATCGTCTCGTCGCTGAAACAAACAATCAGGACCTGCTCTGGTTTAACTTCAACAAATGGATCCTTCATGAGATTAGACCCACAGCAGGACTAAACCAGGACTAAACCAGGACTAAACCAGGTCTAAACCAGGTCTATGGTCTAAACAGGATTATGACCCAGGACTAAAAGAAAACCCAAGCAAGGTCTATCACGACTAAAGTTGGACCATCACAGGACTGTCCCAGGTCTATCCCAGGACTATCCCAGGACTGTCCCAGGTCTATCCCAGGACTATCCCAGGACTGTCCCAGGTCTATCCCAGGACTATCCCAGGACTGTCCCAGGTCTGTCCCAGGACTATCCCAGGACTGTCCCAGGTCTGGTCCAGGACTGTCCCAGGACTGGTCCAGGTCTGGTCCAGGTCTGGTCCAGGTCTGATCCAGATCTGGTCCAGGACTGGTCCAGGTCTGGTCCAGGACTGGTCCAGGTCTGGTCCAGGTCTGGCTCTTTTTTCTCGAGGGTCACGTCAAAGGAAAAGTGTGAGAAAGCGTCTTCTTTTGTCGAAGGTGTGAACGAATCGAAGTCGAAAAAAGAGTCCAAAAGAAAAGCCCAGAGTGGATTTAAAAAGACAGATCCCCTCTCCCCCCTTGCTCCTCCCCTCCCTCCTCCCCTCACCCCCCGGGTCCCAATTAGACAAACATTAGCTTCAATTAGCGGCTCTGTGCGCTAACACCGGCACGGATAATGGCCCTAATGTTCTGTCCTTTCTGTGGCTCTTCAGAGCGGACCGGGCTTTTCTTTGGACCCAATGTGTTAAACAAACTCCCGCGGGGGGGCGGGGGAGGCCCAGGGGGGAGAGGGGGAGTCCCAGGAGGGAGCGGGGGGGCCCAGGGGGGTATTGTGAGCCTCGACAGGTCGTTGAAAAAGCCCCACGTCTGAATGGAAGTCTATTGGACGACAAACACAAGACGAGTTCCCACAAAGAGGGAGGGAGGGGGGAGAGGGGGGGAGAGAGAGAGGGAGAGAAGGAGAGAGAAGGGGAGAGGGGGAGAGAGAAAGAGAGAGAAAGAGAGGGAGAGAAGGAGAGAAGGAGAAAGGGGGAGAGAGAGAGGGGGAGAGAGGGGAGAGATAGAGAGAGGGAGAGAGAGAGAGAGAAGGGGAGAGGGGGGAGAGACAGAGAGAGGGAGAGAGAGAGAGAAGGAGAGAGCGAGGGAAAGAGAGAGAGGGGGGGAGAGGGGAGAGATAGAGAGAGGGAGAGAGAGAGAGAGAGAGAGAGAAGGGGAGAGGGGGAGAGACAGAGAGAGGGAGAGAAAGAGGGGGAGAGAGAGAGAGAGGGAGAGAAGGAGAGAAAGAGAGAGAAGTGGAGAGGGGGGAGAGAGAAAGAGAGACAAAGAGAGAGAGAGGGAGAGAAGGAGAGAGATGCAGAGAGAGGGAGAGGGGGAGAGACCAGGTTTAGATCAGGTTTAGACCTGGTTTAGTCCTGGTTTAGTCCTGGTTTAGTCCTGACAGATTTTTTGCTTTTGACTTTTTTTTTTTATCGTCGATGTATTGTTTATCTTTTCTTTCTTTCTTTTGAGTCTCATTAAAGTCAGATTTGAGTCTTTAATTTCAGAGTCATTTGTCGTTTTAAATGTTTTCTGTGTCGCTCGTTCTCGTCCCGTCGCTTTGACCTGAAAATCATATGAATCATATAAATATAAATCATACAAAGTCTGTTTGATGTTTCTGTGTTGTTGTTTTTTTTGTTAAAGGTTGAGTTTTCACAAACTTTAAATAAACACGTTTAAAGTTAAAAGTCGTGTTTAAGACGTCAAAGTTTGTCGTCTCAAGTCAGGCCTGTTCAACTACAGGCCCGGGGGCCACATCCGGCCCTCTAGACTCTCTGCCACGGCCCATGACCCACGGCCCAAATGTGATAAAATATAAATCTTTTCTTGGGTTTTGTCTGTTCTGGTTGGTCTGTGTTTAGTCCTGTTTGGTTTTTGTCTTGTAGAAAACCCTGGTTTAGTCCAGTTTTTAGTCTTTAGTTTTAGTCCCTGTTCAGACCGGTTTTTGGTCTTGGTATAGTCTCGGTTTAATCCTGGTTTGGTCCATGTTCAGTCCTTTATTTGGTTTAATTTCAGTTTTTGGTTTTGGTTTAGTCCAGTTTGAGTTTTGTTTTTGTTATTTTTCCTTTGCTTTTAGTCCAGTTTTAGACCCCTTTTAGTCCTGTTTTTCCTCTTTGTTTTGATTCTTCTTTTATTTTTATTTTTTTGTTTTCCCTCTTGTTTTTCCCTCTTGTTTCAGTCCGGTTTAGACCCTGGTTTAGTCCAGTTTTCAGTCTGAGTTTGGTCTTATTTTATACTTGTTTTATTCTTGTTTTCCTCTTGTTTCAGTCTCATTTAAACCCTGGTTTGGTCCTGTTTTCAGTCTTTGTTTAGTCTTGTTATATGCTTCTTTTCATTTTGTGTTATTCTAGTTTTATTCTTCTTTTATCCTTGTTTTCCTCTTGTTTTAGTCCAGTTTAAACTCTGCTCAAACACTGGTCTTGAATCCTCCAGGGCCCCAGTCTCGGTCTAAGTCTCGGTCTAAGTCTGGGTCTCGGTCTAGGTCTAAGTCTAGGTCTAAGTCTCGGTCTAAGTCTCGGTCTAAGTCTCGGTCTAAGTCTCGGTCTAAGTCTGGGTCTCGGTCTAGGTCTAAGTCTAGGTCTAAGTCTCGGTCTAAGTCTCGGTCTAAGTCTCGGTCTAAGTCTCGGTCTAAGTCTGGGTCTCGGTCTAGGTCTAAGTCTAGGTCTAAGTCTCGGTCTAAATCGTGGCGTGTTAGGAATGTCCCGGCGCCGCGCTCTGATTGGCCGGCGCGCTCGGGGTCGGGGGTTAAACTAACGTCCTCGGAGCGTTCTTTGTGTCCTCGTCACGGCTCCTTGTGTCCTTGTCGTGGCTCCTTGTGTCCTTGTCGTGTCTCCTTTTGTGTCTTTGTGCGGCGCGAGTGTCCTCTCCACCAGGCACTTCCTCCTCGTTAAAACCGGACCAGGACTTGACAAAGACCTCGTTCAGTCCAATCAGGTCCGGGCCGGGACTAAAGCCGGGACTAAAGCCGGACTAAAGCGGGTCTGGAGAGGGTCTGAGGGGGGTCCCGCTCTGAAGAGGACAGACTGCACTGCTTTGGGCTCAGGAATTTCTCTTCAGCTTGTTCCTTTTAATGTGGGATTTTTACACATTTTTTAGAAAAACCTTTATGTTTGAAAATTTAAATGAAACTCGGTCTGAAAATAATTAATCAACACAAATTAGATTTAAAGACTGTTGAAATTAAACATTGTATTTGTTGTTAAATTTCCACACATCAGTTTTTAATGTGGGATTTTTACACATTTTTTAGAAAATCCTTTATGTTTGAAAATTAAAATTAAAATTAAAATTGGTGTTAAAAGTAATTAATCAATAAAAATAAGAAATATTGAAATTGTGTGTATTTGTTGATGAAATTCCAGAATTATTCAGTTATTAATGTGGGATTTTTTATTTTTTTTTAAATAAAACCCCTTTCTGTATATTTTTTAGAAAAACCTTTTTGTTTGAAAATTTAAATGAAACTTTGTGTAAAAAAAAAACATCATAGCAAATTAGAACTAAAGAATATAGAAATGAAACATTGTATTTGTTGAGGAAAGTCCATAAAGTTTTTAATGTGGGATTTTGAACATTTTTTAGAAAAATCTTTTCATCTGAAAATTTTAATGAAACCTGCTCTTCAAAATAATGAATCAACTAAAGAATAGTGAAATGAAACAAGGTATTTGTTGATTAAGTTCCAGTTATTCAGATATTTTTCTATATTTTTTAGAAAAACCTTTATGTCTGAAAACTAAAATGAAAGCTGGTCTTAAAAATAATTAATTAACCCAAATTAAAACTAAAGAATATTGAAATGAAACATTGTATTTGTTGATAAAGTAATACAATTATTCATTTTTATTACAATGTTCATTTTTGAATTTTCTGAAGCCTTTACTGAAGCATGATTTTACATTTGTGTTGCTGTCGTGTCATTTAAGGATTAAGTCTATTTTTACATTTATATAACTCTCATTCTTCAAATTCTACAAACTAGAAAAGGATAAAAATAATTAAAACGCTAATTTTATCACAAGAAATGAAGAACGATTCTTTTTTTTTTCCCCCAAATGTTAAAATTCCAGTTCTCTCAAAACTGTAAATTACTCAAAGTTTCTGAGTATTTCAAAATGTCTATCCTTTTTTTTTTTTTTTTTTTGTGTGAACAGGAGATCATGAGGTGAAGTCACTTTCATGTGAAAAAAAGAATGATTCCTGTCTTTATTATTTTTTGTCAGCAAAAAACAAAAATTTAGAATTTTCAGATTTTTGAGAAAAAGAAAAGAAAAAAATAATTTATAATTTTTATTTTATTTCAGATTGGGCCGATATAGATTTTTTTTTTTTGAGCCGATACTGATATCCAATGTTTATCCGATATCAATTATTATTATTATTTTTTCAATGTCGACCATTTTCTGATTCTGGACCTAATAAATGCCTCATGCCTTATTTTTCTGAACTTTTTTTCGTGTTTGTAAAAATCTGTTGAGAATAAATCTGAATTATTATTATTATTATTACATTAACATCATTACAATTACATTAAAAAGAGGCAAACAAAATACAAAACGATTGATCAATTATTTTCATTAAAAGGAACAAATAAAAACATCGAAAAATATTGGAAAATATAACATATACAACTTGGGCCTGTTTTGAAATGAATGAAGCTCAGTTTAATTGAGTTTAATTTAAAGATGTTTCTTTCCCTGAAAACATGACTTTGTGAATAATTCAGATCAAAGTGGAATAAATAAACTAGAAATGATTTAACGACAAACAACATCGAAATAAATTACAGCCAAAACTGAGTCCACGTTAAATGTTCTGAGATTTATGTAAATGAAGGGTTTGTCCAGAGTTTGAACGTGTTGAACCGTCTCTGAGAATAAACAGATAAACAAATAAACAAACAAATAGTACATTATCATTATTTTACCTTTTGAGGCCTTTTTGAATGACCTTTGACCTCTGCTCCCCCCTTCCTCTCTCTCTCTCTCCATCTTTTCCTCTCCCTCTTCCCCCCCACCCCTCTCTCTCCCCCTCTCTCTCTCCTCCCCTCTCTCTCTCTCTCTCTCCCCATCTTTTCCTCTCCCTCTTCTCCCCCACCCCTCTCTCTCCCCCCCTCTCTCTCCTCCCGTCTCTCTCCCTCTCTCTCTCCCCTCCCTATCCCTCTCTCTCTCCCTCCCTATCCCTCTCTCTCTCCCTCCCTATCCCCCCTCTCTCTCGCTCTCTCCCTCCCCCCTCTCTCTCCTCCCCTCTCTCTCACTCTCCCCCCCTCTCTCTCCTCCCGTCTCTCTCCCTCTCTCTCTCCCCTCCCTATCCCTCTCTCTCTCCCTCCCTATCCCTCTCTCTCTCTCTCCTCCCTATCTCTCTATCCCTCTCTCTCTCTCCCCTCTCTCCCTCCTCTCTCTCTCCTCCTCTCTCTCTCCTCCCTCCTCTCTCTCTCTCTCTCTCTCCCCATCTTTTCCTCTCCCCTCTTCTCCCCACCCTCTCTCTCCCCTCTCTCTCCTCCGTCTCTCTCCCTCTCTCTCTCTCCCTCCCTATCCCTCTCTCTCTCTCCCTCCCTCTCCCCCCTCTCTCTCGCTCTCTCCCCCCCTCTCTCTCCTCCCCTCTCTCTCACTCTCTCCCCCTCCTCTCCTGCAGGGGGCAGTGTCACTTCAGCAGGAAACACAGGCAGAACAAGCAAACTCCAGATAAAAGCCTAAACACAAGAGAAATGTGTTTTTACTAAGCTCTTAATATCGATTCATTTGTATGTATTTATTTATTTAATCTTACTAACAAAACTAAAATGGAAAAAATATGTAAGTTTAATTTTGGACTTGATTAAAGTATTTTCTGACTGTAATTGTTTTTTTTATTTTTTTTATTTTAGAATGATGAAAAATTCACCCGGTTGCCATGGTGACTAACGAGCAAACACAGAGCAATGGCGTAGCCCCGGTTGTCACGGTAACGACTGAACCTCCGCCGCTCCCTTCAGGCCCGGGCCGTGAATCCAGAGTTTGTGTCGTCTCCAGAGTCAGTCGTCCGTCACAAACAGTTAGACTTTTACACTTTTACAGTTTGAGCTGAAATGACAAAAACTATTACTGTTACGACAAAAAACTATTACGACAAAAAAACACAAATAAATCTGTCAAAATATGATTGTCTGAAGTCAAGCCATTTTATCTGAGCGTTTGAAGAAGAAAAAGTAGAAGAAGAAGAAGCAGAAGAAGAATAAGAAGAAGAAGAAGAAAAAGATAGAAGAAGAAGAAGTAGAAGAAGAAGAAAAAGAAGAAAAAGAAGAAATAGAAGAAGAAAAAGATAGAAGAAAAAGAAAAAGAAGAAGAAAAAGAAGTAGAAGAAGAAGCAGAAGAAGAATAAGAAGTAGAAGAAGAAAAAGATAGAAGAAGAAGAAAAAGAAGAAAAAGAAGAAGAAAAAGATAGAAGAAGAAGAAGTAGAAGAAGAAAAAGAAGAAGTAGAAGAAGAAAAAGAAGAAGAAAAAGAAGAAGAAGTAGAAGAAGAAAAAGAAGAAGAAGAAGAAAAAGAAGAAGAAGTAGAAGAAGAAGAAAAAGAAGAAAAAGAAGAAGAAAAAGAAGAAGAAAAAGATAGAATTTTGACTTTACACTCACATTTATTCACAAGTCAATTCAATTCAATCAAGTCAAACCAAAACAAAAAAACAATTCAACACTCAGCAGACAAATACAATCTGGATTCCATCACACATCTATAGATTAAAACACAGTTCCCCGTCCCTCACTGCACACAGTGCCCTCCCTACTGTCCACACTGTCCGCTCAAACTCCTCCAGCTCCCCCACCCATGTGCTGTACACATGATCCAGAAAAAGAAGAAGAAGAAAAAGATAGAAGAAAAAGAAGAAGAAGAAAAAGATAGAAGAAGAAAAAGATAGAAGAAAAAGATAGAAGAAGAAGAAGAAGAAGAAGAAGAAGAAGAAGAAGAAGAAGAAGAAAAAGATAGAAGAAGAAGAAGAATAAAAATAGAAGAAAAAGATAGAAGAAGAAGAAGAATAAAAATAGAAGAAGAATAAACTCCACAAAGAACATTCATTAATGCAGAACAATGTGGTTCAAAAATTTTGATAAAAACATAGGTTTTTTTTAATAGTTTTTCCTTGAGGAGGTTTTTCTGTGTCTGATTATGAGATCATTTATCTTAAAATAAGAAAATAAACGTGTCAGCGTGTAAGTGAATGATCTTAACCCAGGGACAGATAATTTGGCTTAAAGTAAGAAATAATGGATTGAAACAAGTATTAAGAGGAAAACAAGACATTTTCACTCAGAAATTCATTTTGTTAAATTCTCTTGAACCTTGAGCTGTTTTCTGCCTCTGGCTCCTTCACGAAACTGTGGTTGGGATTTTGGTCGAGACAAAAATAAACTGAATTGATTTAAAGTCCATATTTCAGGTTCTTATGTTTGTCTAATTCTGCCTTAGTTTGGTGGGAGGACATCTGTGGTATTTATCATGGTTTTACATTTGTGAAGCAGCAGTTTGTGAAGAAAATTAGAAAAATGAAAGTTTAATATGACAGGAAGTAGAGCTGGATCCCTCTGTGATGTCATCAAAAAGAGACGTACCATTGAAAATTTCAACAAAATAAAGGCGTCACCAGGTCATTATAATTTGTCAAATCATAATTATTGTGGGGTGCACGGTGGCAGAGCGGCTAGAGCTTCTGCCTCTCAATAAGGAGATCGTGGGTTCGAATCCCGCACCACCCCAACATCGTGGTTTCGAATTCTGAACCACCCTAACATCACACGATCTCTCTGGGTGGAGTCTGCATGTCCTCCCCGTGTTACGTGGTTCTCTCCGGGTTCTCCGGCTTCCTCCCACCGTCCAAAGACATGACTGTGTAGGTTAATTGACAACTCTAAATTGTCCCTAGTGAGTGAATGTGAGAGTGAATGGTTGTCTGTCAATGTCTCTGTCTCTGTGTGTCAGCCCTGCGACGAGTTGGCCACTGTCCAGGGTGTACCCCGCCTAAGGCCCAAAGTCACTGGGATAGGCTCCAGTCACCCGCGACCCCTAACGGGAATAAGCGGTAGAAAATGAATGAATGAATAATTATTGTGTCATTTAAATAGATTTTGGCCTTGTTTACGGTCTGGTTGCTATGGTAACAGCTGTAGAATTACCCGTGTCTTATTTGTGTCGTGTCCAACAGGAAGTGACATCACAAACTTTACGAAAACTGTCAAACTGAGACAAACAGGACAAACGCTAAAGTAAAATCTTAAATAGAATCATCTTCACTGTGTTTTAGTGAAATGTAAATGGTCAGATTTCTTCAGTTTGACACCGATCGACCCGAGGCCGAGTCAGGTCTGAGCTCTGGGCTGAAGGTCGCAGCGTCACGAGAGAACGAGCCGAGAAATGAAGAAAAGCACCGACTCGTCTCAAACGCACGAAGCTCTTCTGTGTCATCGATTTAAAGAAAAAGAGCCCTGAATGTGACCAAGAACCACCGCCGCCATCTTTGTTTAGGCTCGTCCCTTTGACTCCCGCCCAAACCACATGCTGCGCTGTGATTGGTCCAGCCCAAACCACATGCTGCGCTGTGATTGGTCCAGCATAAACCACAATGCTGCGCTGTGATTGGTCCAGCACAAACCACAATGCTGCGCTGTGATTGGTCCAGCACAAACCACAATGCTGCGCTGCGATTGGTCCAACACAAACCTCAATGCTGCGCTGTGATTGGTCCAGCCCAAACCACAATGCTGCACTGCGATTGGTCCAACACAAACACAATGCTGCGCTGCGATTAGTCCAACACAAATCTCAATGCAAGGCTGTGATTGGTGCAGCCCAAACCACAATGCAAGGCTGTAATTGGTCCAGCACAAACCTCAATGCTGCGCTGTGATTGGTCCAGCCCAAACCACATGCTGCGTTGTGATTGGTCCAGCCCAAACCACAATGCTGTGATTGGTCCAGCACAAACCACAATGCTGCGCTGTGATTGGTCCAGCACAAACCACAATGCTGCGCTGTGATTGGTCCAGCACAAACCACAATGCTGCGCTGTGATTGGTCCAACACAAACACAATGCTGTGCTGTGATTGGTCCAACACAAACCTCAATGCTGTGCTGTGATTGGTCCAACACAAACCACAATGCTGTGCTGTGATTGGTCCAGCCCAAACCTCAATGCAGCGCTGCAATTGGTCCAGCACAAACCACAATGCAGCGCTGTGATTGGTCCACAATGCTGCGCTGTGATTGGTCCAGCCCAAACACAATGCTGCGCTGTGATTGGTCCAGCACAAACACAATGCTGCGCTGTGACTGTCCAACTGTACATTAATGTATTTAGTCTTAGTCTATCTTAGTCTACTTTATTTTATTTTATTCTTAATCTTATGCCTCTTTTATATATTTTATTATATTTTATTCATTGTTTTATGCTGCACTTTACGCCGAAGCAAGTTCCTGTGTTTGTGAATTTTGACACTGACAACGGCAATAAACCCATCGTGATTCTGATAAACCACAACACAGCACCGACTAAAACCGACAAACTCCAAAGATTGTTTTCTCCAAATGCATTTTTGTCCCTCGAGACTTAAAGATCAGCCTTAAAGAAGTCATTTTCAGTCAGAGCTAGTTTACTTAAAAACTAAATCTGAAATCCAAATCCCCTCTGTACATTTTTATAACTAATATGTTACAAAATGAACCAAGAAATTTAAACCTGGCTCTGTCCATTTTTCATTTTTTTTGTTCGTTTTTACATAAAATTATTATTATTTCTACATGAAAACATAACATGATGAAACACTTGTAATACATTGTTTTCTTACATTTCTTACACAAGTTTAACATTGATATCTTTAAATTTAACATTTTTTCCAGTTTCTTGCAGAGTCTCGCCTTAATGTCGATGGAATCAATAAATCCAGAACAAAACTCAAGAATCTGACAAACGTCTGAGTCTCTGCTGGACGTTTATTTCTCTGTAACGGATCACATTTATTTTCCTTTTTATCACATTTATTCTGTTTTATTTGAGACACACAACACTTCTGTCTGAAAACAACGACAGCTTTATTTCCCATAAGTTTCTGTGTTTTTGTCTCTTTTCTGCCGCTGGACTTTTCTCTTTTACTTCGGTGTTTTTTGTGCTGTTTTTGGCTCGGGCGCCGCTTCACAAACACACGCGTCTCTTTGGGTCCAGGAGCTGTTTGTGGCGTCAGAAACCACTTTTTTAACAACGTTTTTTATCAACTTTTCCTGGACGTGTTCAGTTTGTGCTGACAAACTTCGCCTGGACCTGAAACTGTGGCTCGAGCGGCGTTTTCTGAAGTAAACACCGGGATTCAGGTGTAAAACGTCCAGAGAGCTGTCCATCCTGAGCTCAAACAAACAAACAGCACTTCAACCAAACACACAGCACTTTCACCACTTTAGTTATTTATTTCACTCTAAACTTTTTAAAAAACATCATCAGTGACGTTAGCCGCTTTTTAACTGAGAATAACCTTATAATTCTAGCTTTTATGTATTTGTTTAATGCTATTATTTACGATTTATTTTGTTTACCCAGAGATAATACTTTATACAGTTTTTTTTTTTTTTTTAATCTTTTTTTGTGAGACAGATCGTTTTTATTATTATTCTTTCTTTTATTGTATATAATAGATTTATTTTTGAGTTTAAACCGAGGAAAAAATGTAAAAATGTTAGTTTTCATTCATGTTTTCATTCCATCAACTGCACCAAACACAAAGGAAAATGAAATATGAATTTGAGAAAAAAGGAATAATAATAATAATAATGATAATAATAATAATAATAATAATAATAATAATAATAATAATAATAATAATAATAATAATAATAATAATACATGAGGTACATTAAATATATTATAAAAATAAATTTCATTAAATAAGTGCATTTGTTTGGTGGGAGGGCATCTGTGGTAAATATGTATCACAGTTTTACATTTGTGAACACGCAGTTTGTGAAGAAAAATAAAAGTTTAAAACGACAGAAAGTAGAGCTGAATCAAAAAAACAAATGTTTAGTCAAATCTGAAAACGAGACACGGCCAGCAACTTTTTTTTTTTTTATGTCTTTTGGTCAGTCTTCTCTCTCACATCTGGACTTTGATGTGGAAACAACAAACGTGCCCATTGAATCCACTTCATCCATAGATTTCTCCAGGACGTTGTAACTCAGGGGCAGCTCTTTCAAAATAAAGAGGAGCCTTAAAGCAGCTCCTGCACCAACTGTACGATCTGTGACTGAACGAGAGTCTGACACGACACAAGGATTTGATTAAAAGTGACAAAAAACACAAATTAAAGCGACAAAAACGCAACAAAAAAATGAAAAAAAAAAAAAATACAGCTAAAAGCAACAAAAACTGGACAGGAGTGAAAAAACAACATGATAAAAACGACACGAGTAGACAACTAAAATCAACAACATTTTCTTCTACAGAGACATAAAGATCAGAAATAAAATGCAACTAAAAGTGACAAAAACTTGACTAAATGCAACAAAAACGGGACTAAAACTGACTAACTCCAAAGGCCATTTTCTTCAAATGCATTTTTGTTCCTCGGGAAATAAAGAGGAGCCTTAAAGTAGCTCCTGCACAAACTGTACAATCTGGACTCAACAGGATTCTGACACAACGACACAAGGATTTGATTAAAAGCAAAAAAAACGCCACTAAAAATGACAACTGAAAGGCAAGACAAGACAACAGGACAAAATTGCTAAATGTGACAAAAATACAACTATAGTGACAAAATTGTAAATAAAACGCAACTAAAACCGACAAACTCCAAAGATTGTTTTCTCCAAATGCATTTTTGTCCCTCAGACGTAAAGATCAGCCTTAAAGAAGTCATTATCAGTCCAATCTAGTTTACTTAAAAACTAAATAATAAATCCAAATCCCCTCTGTACATTTTTATAATGTGTTACGAAAAGAACCAAGAAATTTAAACCTGGTTCTGTCCATTTAGAGTTAAATGTCCCAAATATATGCATTTGTGTCTTATTTCTACATGAAAACATGACATAAGTTTGTTCTTACATTTATGTGAATAAACCACAGGAGAAGTTTACATTGATATATATATATATATATATATATATATATATATATATATATATATATATATATATATATATATATATATATATATATATATATATATATATATATATATATATCCTAATATCCTATTTCACTGCAGCGTATGGCCTTAAATAAAATCATGTCTGTTACGTTTTAGTCAAATGTGAGACTTTTGTTTTTGTGACAGAAAAAACATGGAGCTTTGTGCCAGTTTTTGTTCCATGTGGATCGATAAGTTACAAACTCTCGCTGGAGTCGATGGAGTCGATAGAGTCGTCAGAGTCGATGGAGTCGTCAGAGTCGATGGAGTCGTCAGAGTCGATGGAGTCGTCAGAGTCGATGGAGTCAATGGAGTCGATGGAGTCGTCGGAGTCGTCAGAGTCTTTGGAGTCGAGGAGTCTTTGGAGTCGTCAGAGTCGATGGAGTCGTCAGAGTCGATGGAGTCGTCAGAGTCGATGGAGTTAGTCGGTCGGAGTGGAGTCGGTCGAGTCGGAGTCGTCAAGTCTTTGGAGTCGAGAGTCTTTGGAGTCGTCAGAGTCGATGGAGTCGTCAGAGTCGATGGAGTCGTCAGAGTCGATGGAGTCAATGGAGTCGATGGAGTCGTCGGAGTCGTCAGAGTCTTTGGAGTCGAGGAGTCTTTGGAGTCGTCAGAGTCGATGAAGTCGATGGAGTCGTCAGAGTCGCTGGACAGAGCGCGGCGCAGATGTTTGGTCCAGGTTTGGTTCTGGCTGCGATCTGTAAATTCTCAAAACGAGACGAAGGGCAGGAAGTCGGACGTTTGACAGATTCACACGTCGAGTCTGGCTCCCGTCGCTCACATCTGCTCCATCTGCACAAACAGCTCCACGTCAGTCACTGAGACCGGGACTGAGACCGGGACTGGACCAGGAGTGAGACCAGGTCTGGACCAGGAGTGAGACCGGGACTGAGACCGGGACTGGACCAGGAGTGAGACCAGGTCTGGACCAGGAGTGAGACCGGGACTGAGACCGGGACTGAGACCGGGACTGAGACCGGGACTGAGACCGGGTCTGGACCAGGAGTGAGACCGGAACTGAGACCGGGACTGAGACCGGGTCTGGACCAGGAGTGAGACCAGGACTGAGACCGGGACTGAGACCGGGACTGGACCAGGAGTGAGACCAGGTCTGGACCAGGAGTGAGACCGGGACTGAGACCGGGACTGAGACCGGGACTGAGACCGGGACTGAGACCAGGTCTGGACCAGGAGTGAGACCAGGTCTGGACCAGGAGTGAGACCGGGACTGAGACCGGGACTGGACCAGGAGTGAGACCAGGTCTGGACCAGGAGTGAGACCGGGACTGAGACCGGGACTGGACCAGGAGTGAGACCAGGTCTGGACCAGGAGTGAGACCGGGACTGAGACCGGGACTGAGACCGGGACTGAGACCGGGACTGAGACCGGGTCTGGACCAGGAGTGAGACCGGAACTGAGACCGGGACTGAGACCGGGTCTGGACCAGGAGTGAGACCAGGACTGAGACCGGGACTGAGACCGGGACTGGACCAGGAGTGAGACCAGGTCTGGACCAGGAGTGAGACCGGGACTGAGACCGGGACTGAGACCGGGACTGAGACCGGGACTGAGACCAGGTCTGGACCAGGAGTGAGACCGGGACTGAGACCGGGACTGAGACCAGGACTGAGACCGGGACTGAGACCGGGTCTGGACCAGGAGTGAGACCAGGACTGAGACCAGGACTGAGACCGGGACTGGACCAGGAGTGAGACCAGGTCTGGACCAGGAGTGAGACCGGAGACTGAGACCAGGACACCAGACTGAGACCGGGACTGAGACCGGGACTGAGACCGGGACTGAGACCGGGTCTGGACCAGGAGTGAGACCGGGACTGAGACCGGGACTGAGACCTGGACTGAGACCGGGTCTGGACCAGGAGTGAGACCGGGACTGAGACCGGGACTGAGACCGGGTCTGGACCAGGAGTGAGACCAGGACTGAGACCAGGACTGAGACCGGGACTGAGACCGGGACTGAGACCGGGTCTGGACCAGGAGTGAGACCGGGACTGAGACCGGGACTGAGACCGGGACTGAGACCGGGACTGAGACCGGGTCTGGACCAGGAGTGAGACCGGGACTGATACCAGGACTGAGACCGGGACTGAGACCGGGTCTGGACCAGGAGTGAGACCGGGACTGAGACCGGGACTGAGACGGGGTCTGGACCAGGAGTGAGACCGGGACTGAGACCGGGACTGAGACCGGGACTGAGACCGGGTCTGGACCAGGAGTGAGACCGGGACTGAGACCGGGACTGAGACCGGGACTGAGACCGGGACTGAGACCGGGCCTGGACCAGGAGTGAGACCGGACTGAGACCGGGAGAGGACCGGGCCTGGACCAGGACTGAGACCGGGTCTGGACCAAGAGTGAGACCGAGACTGAGACCGGGACTTAGACCGGGAGAGGACCGGGCCTGGACCAGGACTGAGACCGGGACTGAGACCAGGACTGAGACCGGGAGAGGACCGGGCCTAGACCAGGACTGAGACTGGGACTGAGACCGGGACTGAGACCGGGACTGAGACCGGGACTGGACCAGGACTGAGACCGGGACTGAGACCAGGACTGAGACCGGGACTGAGACCGGGTCTGGACCAGGAGTGAGACCGGGAGAAAGACTGGGTTTAGACCTGGTTTAGACCTGGTTTAGACCTGGTTTAGGCCTGGTTTAGGCCTGGTTTAGACCTGGTTTAGACCTGGTTTAGGCCTGGTTTAGACCTGGTTTAGACCTGGTTTAGGCCTGGTTTAGACCTGGTTTAGACCTGGTTTAGGCCTGGTTTAGACTTTGTTTAGAGGTTTTTAAGACATTTTAAGTGGTGCTGTGTTGTTTTTTAGTGTCAGAGTCGATGTCAATGGTATCGATTTGTCCAGAATCCATTCAGCAACTTTTTTACTAAATCCACCTCAACAAATGTTCTTTAATTATTTTTTTTCTTTTCATAAAAAAGTGCTATTAATCGATACCAATGTTTTCTTTGAATAAAAGCTTTTATCAATTAATTTTCTGTCACAGAGAATAACAGCAGACAAAACCACAATATGTCTCCTTTAACTTCTTCCTCCCACTGTCTCCCCCCTCCCTCCCCCCTCTCTCTCTCTCTTTATTTCCACATGTTTTCGTCGTGCGTCCCTCGTTTGCGTCTCGGAGTCTTTTGTGTCGAGAGTAAAAGGTGCTTTTATTGTGAAGGGGCTGATTTAAGCTGTCAGCGCCACAGCTTTGACACAAAAGGCTTTTACTTTGACAGGACTGAGTCAGACACTGCAGGGGGCGAGCGAGGGGCGAGCAAGAGTGAGAGAGGGGAGAGACAGACAGAGAGAGAGAGGGGGTGAGTGAGAGGCAAGAGAGGGGAGAGACAGAGAGAGAGAGGGAGAGAGAGAGAGAGCGAGAGGGGGGGTGAGTGAAGGGCAAGAGAGGGGAGGAGAGGGGAGAGACAGAGAGAGAGAGGGAGAGAGAGAGGAGAGAGAGAAGGGCGATAGAGGGGAGAGGAAGGGGAGGGAGAGAGAGAGAGGGGGCGAGAGAGGGGCGAGGGAGGGGGAGAGAGAGAGGGGGGGTGAGTGAGGGGCGAGAGAGGGGAGAGAGAGGAGAGACAGAGAGAGAAAGAGGCAGAGAGAGAGAGAGAGAGAGAGGGGGGTGGACAAGAGAGAGAGGAGAGAGAGAAGGGCGATAGAGGGGAGAGGGAGAGAGAGAGAGAGGGGACGAGCAAGGGGCGAGAGAGAGATGGGGAGAAAGAGGGAGACAAGCTCGAGAGGAGGGAGAGATGCCCGGCCCTGCTTGGCCTGGTTGGCCTGGTTGGCCTGGTTGGCCTGGTTGTGTTTCCATTAGTCTTTAGAATCTGGTACGGTTTCCATGGAAACTGCCCACAACAAACCCATATCCATAGAAACCACTTAGTAACCATGGATACCACGGAGCTTTGGCCAATCAGAACACTTAACTTCACAGTTAGAGAAAAATGGCCTCTTGGTCCTGGTCCAGAGGAGCTGCCCCTGCCAGCCCCTGCCTGGCCCTGTCAGCTCCTGCCCTCCCCTGTTAGCTCCTGTCAGCTCCTGCCTGCCCCTGTCAGCTCCTGCCCACCCCTGTCAGCTCCTGCCTGCCCCTGTCAGCTCCTGCCCGCCCCTGTCAGCTCCTGTCAGCTCCTGCCTGGCCCTGTCAGCTCCTGCCCGCCCCTGTCAGCTCCTGCCTGCCCCTGTCAGCTCCTGCCCGCCCCTGTCAGCCCCTGCCTGCCCCTGTCAGCCCCTGCCTGCCCCTGTCAGCTCCTGCCTGCCCCTGTCAGCCCCTGCCTGCCCCTGTCAGCTGCACACAGGTTGTTCTTCTGCCACAGCTGCAGTACCTGGAGTGGCCAGTGGAGCGGCGCTGTGGGGGAGTGAGCAAACATCAGGTTTGGGAAATCCTGATCTGGTCAGATCTGTGTCCAAGCAGGTCCGGACCTGGACTTGGAAGGTTTTTCCTCCCTTCACTCTCTCTCTCTCTCTCTCGTTCCCACCCTCCCCCTCACCTCCCCCTCTGTCTAAAAGCACAGTTTTCCTCCCTCTCTCTTTCTATCTCTCTCCCTCCCCCTCTCCTCCCATATTGTCCCCCTCTCTAAAAATCAGTTTTTCCTTCCTCCTTCTCTTTTCCTCCCTCCTTCTCTCCCCTCTCCTCCCCCACGCCTCCCCCTTTCTCTAAAATCACAGACACATTTTTCCTCCCTCTCTCGCTCCCTCCCTCTCTCCTCCCCCACGCCTCCCCCTTTCTCGAAAGGCACAGTCTTTCCTCCCTCTCTCTCTCTTTCTCTCTCCCCCTCTCCTCCCCCACACCTCCCCCTCTCTCTAAAAGCACAGTTTTTCCTCCCTCTCTCTCTCTCCTCCCCCTCTTCTCCCCCGCGCCTCCCGCCCTCTCTAAAAGCACAATTTTTCCTCCCCCCTGGTGCCACACACTCGTGACATATTTGAGTATTTTCTGGAGTGAAGGGACCGCGCGGAGGGAGAGGTTCATTCATGCGTTTGACGAAGGTTTGACACGAGCTGCTTTAGCCCAGCGGGAGTCTGACAGCTACCAGCTAACACACGCTAACACACGCTAACACACGCTAACGCACGCTAAAAACACACACATGCGGCTAAAGCACCAGTCTGGGCTAACACAGGCTACGCTAACACAAACACGGATAAAGCACAGAACAGTCACTTATTTTACATTTGTGCCTCGCGGTGGTTTTCAGACTCTTTTGTTCCAACTTCAGTCACACATTTTACAGTGAAACAGTTACTTGAGTAAAAGTGTCGTTCAGAAGCTTTACGTCGACAAAATGAAACGGTTTCTTACGCCTTAGATATTCTGTAGTTTGTCTCATTCTTGTGTCCTTTGAAAATACCAGATTTTTAAATAATAAAATGTTTTGTCCTTCAAAATGACACGAGTTGAGCAGCAGTGTCCAGGGGCCTCTAGGGGGCGCTCAGGGTTGAACTTATGTTGTATCTGTCCAGATTTAGACGAAACTGACTGAAGTTTCTTGTTGGACAAATAAGAACCAAAAGGTGTAAATGGAAGAGTTTGTGCAGAACATTCTCTCTTCAAAATGTGCAACAAATGTACATTATATTAGTATCGTAAAGTAATCTTAATTAAATTTATCAAAATGCCCCTAAAAATGCACATAATTAACATAAAATATTTCTGGGGGGAACCCTCAGACCCCCCTGTTCTATTCACCCCTGATTCAGACTCCTGGAGGACAGGTGCAGTGACAGGGGCAGTGACAGGAGCAGTGACAGGAGCAGAACATAGGTGACAGGAGCACTGACAGGTGCAGTGGCAGGAGCACTGACAGGAGCCCTGACAGGTGCAGTGACAGGTGCAGTGACAGGAGCAGTGACAGGAGCAGTGACAGGTGCAGTGACAGCAGCAGTGCATAGGTGACAGGAGCAGTGACAGGGGCAGTGACAGGGGCAGTGACAGGAGCCCTGACAGGTGCAGTGACAGGGGCAGTGCCAGGAGCAGTGACAGGGGCAGTGACAGGAGCACTGACAGGTGCAGTGACAGGTGCTGTGACAGGTGCTGTGACAGGAGCCCTGACAGGAGCCCTGACAGGTGCAGTGACAGGAGCCCTGGCAGGTGCAGTGACAGGAGCCCTGACAGGTGCAGTGACAGGGCCGCCCCGCCCCTGCCGTGCCTGCTGGCAGCTCTTGTTGACGAGCCTCGTTCAGACGCTGAAGCCTGTAATTATTGATCGACGAGTGAAGCAGGTGACAGGAGCAGTGACAGGTGCAGGTGAAGTGACAGGGCCACATTACCTCGTCAGGTTCATCAGAAAAAAACACGACTCGTCTCCAGGAAACATCTGCTTCATCAATATTATGTTCAGTATTTCAGAAAAAATACACAATCAAACATTTCACTGTAAATCAGAGCAAGAAAAAACACTGAGAACTAAACTAGGACAAAACAAGGGCTAAACCAGGACTAAACCAGGACTAAACCAGGACTAAACCAGAACTAAACCAGGACTAAACCAGGACTATACCAGGACTAAACCAGGACTAAACCAGGACTAAACCAGGACTAAACCAGGTCTAAACCAGGACTAAACCAGGGCTAAACCAGGACTAAACAAAGACTAAACAAAGACTAAACCAGGGCTAAACCAGGACTAAACAAGGACTAAACTAGGACTAAACCAGGACTAAACCAGGACTAAACCAGGACTAAATCAGACTGAGATCAGGACTAAACAAGGACTAAACCAGGGCTAAACCAGGACTAAACAAGGACTAAACTAGGACTAAACCAGGACTAAACCAGGGCTAAACCAGGACTAAATCAGACTGAGATCAGGACTGGGACTAGACTTTTAAAGGAGGAGAATAAGGAATGGAGTTTCTGAGAAATTGTTTGAAAAATGCTCCTCTCGTTTTTCCGAGACAGAATTATCACAGGAAGTGGTTTGTTAAGTTTTTAAAATTCTGGGGGAGGACCCTCAAACCCCCTCATTTGCCCTCCCCTGTTTGTAGATCCTGCCCGTGCCACGGCAGGTCTGAACCAGGACCGAACCTGGACCAAACAAGGACCGAACCTGGACCAAACAAGGACTGAACCTGGACCAAACAAGGACTGAACCTGGACCAAACAAGGACTGAACCTGGACCAAACATGGACCGAAACTGGACCAAACAACGACCGAAACTGGAATAAACTGAACTAAAACTGGACTCAACGGTGACTAAATAAGTAGTAAAATTAAACCAGGAAAAGGACTAAATAAAGTCTAAAACTGGAAAAAAAAATCAGGATTAAATCTCGGGCCTAAAAGGACCAGGACAAAAACAGGACTCAATGCGCTCGGCATCATGGGTAATGAATTCAGACAGGACTAAACTTGGACTAAATTTAAATAAATTGGGATTAAACTTGGACCAAAACAGAACTAAATTTGGGCTGAACTGGGAATAAACATAAGACTACACTTGGACTAAACTTGGACTAAATGAGATTTAAATCAGGACTAAACCAGGTCTAAAACAGGACTAAAACACAACTAAAAGTGGACTAAACTTCGACTAAATTTGGACAAAACCTGCACCAAAACAGAATTAAACTTGGATTAAATTTGGATTAAATTTAGACCAAAACAGGGCTAAACTTGAACTAAACGAGGTCTAAATCAGGACTAAGCACAGTCTAAACCAGGTCTAAACCAGCACTAAAGCAGGAGTAAAACTAAACCAGGACAAGGACTACACCAAGTGTAAAACTGGATTAAATGGAAATAAATCCCAAGATTAAAAGGACGAGGACTAAAACAGGACTGCACTTGGCATGAGGGCAGTGAATATAGACAGGACTAAACTTGGACTAAATTGGGACTAAACTTGGACTAAAACAGAACTAAATTTAGGCTAAACTGGGAATTAACTTGGAATAAAATAGGACTAAATTTCAACTAAATAAGATTTAAATCAGGACTAAACCAGGTCTAAAACAGGACTAAAGCAGGAGTAAAACTAAACCAGAACAAGGACTAAACCAAGTATAAATCAGGATTAAATTTGGAGACTAAAAGGACCAGGACTAAAACAGGACTGCGCTCGGCATGATGGGTAGTGAATATAGACAGGACTAAACTTGGACTAAAACAGAACTAAATTTGAACTGAACTGGGAATAAACTTGAAATAAAATAGGACAAAATGAGATTTAAATCAGGACTAAACCAGGTCTAAACCAGGACTAAACCAGGACTAAATCAGGCATAAAACCAAACCAGAACGAGGACTAAACCAAGTCTAAATCAGGATTAAATCTCGGGCCTAAAAGCACCAGGGCTAAAACAGGACTCGTCTTTCTTCTGGTCGCGTCACAAACGTCGTTAGCGACGCGACGCTAACAGCGGAGCAGGTTTGCGGAGAGAAAAGACAGATTTACGGACAGGTTTAAACATATCCGCGGCGTCTGAAGCTGTTATTTATTTGTTTGTGAGTTTGTCTTTGCTCTTTTGGCTCGTGTCAATCATCTGCGCTCCACAGATGGCTCCGTCTGCGGCGAAACCCGTTTTAGAAGCTGCATCTCGAACAGAGCAGCAGCAGATGGAGCCGCGACCCAGCCACGTCTGTCAGCGCACGGCATCATGGGTAATGTATACAGCCGGGCCCAAAGCATCGTGGGTAAAGGAGACAGGATGGGCCCAAAGCATCGTGGGTAAAGGAGACAGGACGGGCCCAAAGCATCGTGGGTAAAGGAGACAGGTCGGGCCCAAAGCATCGTGGGTAATGTATACAGCCGGGCCCAAAGCATCGTGGTTAAAGGAGACAGGACGGGCCCAAAGCATCGTGGGTAAAGGAGACAGGACGGGCCCAAAGCATTGTGGGTAATATGTACAGATGGGCCCATGGATGTATTAAATTAACTGGATAAGCCACGCCCCCTCTGTCTGTGTCCCAGATTGATTAGTGGCCGTGTGAGGTACTGCAGCCTCTTGGAACCAGCCTTTTTCTATAATTGCACATTATAATCACAGACAGGACTTAATTATTATCGATATTTAAATAAAATAGAAGGAAATGTTCTTTTCTACCATTTCTAAAACCGCCGAAATTACCGTTTTTATATGAAGTGACGTCACCGCAAACATGTGCGAGTCACGTGAACGAGCGTCGGACGATACAAACAGAAGCTCGTGGAAAAAGCCTCGACTAGCGACCCCTGTAAGTCATTTCAGACACTTTCACGTGTGTCTAACATGAAGAATACAATAACAATCACACAAGCTAACGTTAACACAAAAACTTGCAACTGCTGGTCGCTCACGTCGTTCAAAGCATCATGGGGGATTGTGGTCACGTGGCGCCCCTAAAGCAAAGATGGCCGCCTCCGTATCAGGAAGTAAATGCAGAAGTAAGACATTTTTTTGGGGTCATGCACCAATGAGCTCAGGCCACAGGGAGAAACAGGGCACCATTTTGGATTCATCTTCCAGGTTTAATTATAGCTCTATGGACGGGCCCAAAGCATCGTAGGTAAAGCTCCGAGTCAAGATGATGTTGTGTTGGTTTAGACCTGGTTTAGTCTTGGATTTAGACCTGTTTTAGACTTGGTTTAGTCCTGGTTTAGTCTTGGATATAGACCTGTTTTAGATTTGGTTTATTGGATTTAAGATTTAATTAGTCTAAAACCAGGTCTAAAGCGGGCCTAAAATAGAACAAAAGTCGGACTAAAATAATAATGAAATAAACCTGGACTAAACCAGGACTAAACTTGGTCTAAACCAGGACTAAACTTGGACTAAACTTGGACTAAAACAGGACTAAACTTGGACTAAATGTGCATTAAATACAGACTAAACTGGGACAAAACTAGGACCAAACTTGAACTAAACTATGACTAAACTTCAAATTGGCCAGGACTAAACAAGGGCTAAACTTGGGCTAAATTTGGACTAAACTTGGATTAAACTTGGATTAAAACAAGACTAAACTAACCAGGTCTAAAGCAGGACTAAAGCAGGACCAAAGCTGTCTTCTGTCAGACTTTCAAACACGACAGACACTGAGCGTTTCTTTCCTTTCGTTTCAAACATCTGAGTCTCGTCTCGGACAAAAAGCCAAAGTTTGTGTGAAAAAGTCCAAACGTGGGATCTACAAAAGTAAACACCGTCAGCAGAAGAACGATGAGGCGTCCAAACGTCCCAAACGAAGACGGACGAGGAGCACCAGGTCGAGTCCCGCTCAGACGCTCACACTTTACCTCCAGGTCCCACAGCTCTCCACTCGGACGCAGAGGATCTAACGAGGATCTGGACAGGTTTATTTGATTCTGTAAAGACTGAGGTTCTTCGAGGAGTTCGGGTGTTTCTCGGGTGTTTCTCGGGGGTTTCTCTGGGGTTTCTCTGGGGTTTCTCGGGTGTTTCTCGGGTGTTTCTCAGGGGGTTTCTCTGGGGTTTCTCGGGGGTTTCTCAGGTGCTTCTCGGCTGTTTCTCGGGTGTTTCTTGGGGGTTTCTCAGGTGTTTCTCGGGTGTTTCTCGGGTGTTTCTCTCGGAGTGTTTCTCTGGGGTTTCTCGGGGGTTTCTCAGGGGGTTTCTCGGGGGTTTCTCGGGGGTTTCTCGGGTGCTTCTCGGCTGTTTCTCGGGTGTTTCTGGGGGGTGACTCAGGTGTTTCTCGGGTGTCTCTCTGTGGTTTCTCGGGGGTTTCTCGGGTGTCTCTCTGGGGTTTATTAGGGGTTTCTCAGGTGTTTCTCGGGTGTCTCTCTGTGGTTTCTCGGGGGTTTCTCGGGTGTCTCTCTGGGGTTTATTAGGGGTTTCTCAGGTGTTTCTCGGGTGTCTCTCTGTGGTTTCTCGGGTGTTTCCGGGTGTTTCTCGGGTGTTTCTCTGGGGTTTCTCTGGGGTTTCTCGGGTGTCTCTCTGTGGTTTCTTGGGTGTTTCTCGGCTGTTTCTCTGGGGTTTCTCTCGAGTGTTTCTCTCGAGTGTTTCTCTCGGAGTGTTTCTCTCGGGTGTCTCTCGGGTGTTTCTGGGGTGTTTCTCAGGTGTTTCTCTGTGGTTTCTCGGGTGTTTCTTGGGGGTCTCTCGGGTTTCTCTCTGTGGTTTCTCTCGGAGTGTTTCTCTCAGAGTGTTTCTCTCGGAGTGTGAGGAGCAAAGATCTGTCCAAACATCTGTCCAAACACGGCGTCTTATCAGAGCCAGAGGTGACGACACTCTGGAGAAAACAAGAAAATGAAGATTAATGTTGGACCAAGGTCAAAACTGGAACAGGATCAGGACCAGGACTGAGGACTGGAACGGGACTAAAACAGGACTAAAACAGGACCAGGACTGAGGACTAGACCTGGACTAAAACAGGACCATGGAAAGGTCTAACCCTGGACTCAAACTGAATCTGAACTGGGACTAAAGCTGGACTAAAGATGGAATAAAACTGGTCTAATTTATGGTACTTAAACGGGACCAGGGAAAGGTCTAAACCAGGACTCAAATTAAACTAAAAGTATACCAAACCGGGACAAAAACTGGACTAAACCAGGAGTAAAACAAGACCAGGGAAAGATCTAAACAAGGACTCAAACTGAACAAAAACTGGACCGATTTGGGACTAAAGCTGGACTAAAACTGTCTTAATTTATTGGACTAAAATGAGACCAGGGAAAGGTTTAAATCAGAACTAAAAGTGAACTAAAAGTGAAAGTCTAAACCAGGACTCAAACTGAACGGACGTCACTGAGACTAAAGAAAGGCCCAAAACTGGACTAAAGCTGGTCCAATTTAGGACTAAAACAGAACCAGGGAAAGGGCTAAACTGGGAATCAAACTGAACTAAAACAGCACTAAAACTGGACCAAACCACGACTAAATAAATAAGACTACAACTAAACAAGTTAGTCTTAAATCTGGACTAAAATCGACCAGTATAAGATCCAAATCAGGACCAAGACCAGATATAAACCAGGACTAAAACTAACCTGCAACTGTATGGGATCAAAACCAAGACTAAACTGGACTAGACTGGGCATATACCAGGACTAAACCAGGACTAATCCAGGACTGATCGAGGTTCAAACCAGGACTAAACTGGGCCTGAAAAAGGACAAAACCAGGTCTAATCCAGGACTATATCAAGATTAACCCACGACTAATCCACAACTAATCCAGGACTAATCTAGGACTAAACCAGGTCTAATTCATGACTAATCCACATCTAAAACAGGACTAATCTAGGACTAAACCAGGCCTAATCCCGGTCTCGTCTCGGTCTGTATTGAATGTAACACAAAGTCCAGACTCTGCTTCTCTCACATTTTTTGGCGGCGTTTGGAGTGAGAGCCCTGTGTGCTCCGGGAGCCTCTGATACTCCGACAACACACTCTGCAAACAGTCAGATGCCCTCCCACACTGCAGCACAAACACACTCCACAAACCACAAGAGAGTCAGATGTTTAGACCTGGTTTAGACCTGTTTAATCCTGGTTAACTTCTGGTTTAGTCCTGGTTTAGTCCTGGATTAGTCCCTGGTTCAGTCCTGGTTTAGCCCTGGTTTAGTCCTGATTTATTCCTGGTTTAATGCTGGTTTAGACCTGGTTTGGTCCTGGATTAGTCTTGGTTTAGTCCTGGATTAGTCTTGGTTTAGTCTTGGTTTAGTCCTGGTTTAGTCCTGGTTTAGTCCTGGTTTAGTCCTGGTTTAGTCCTGTCTTAGTCCTGGTATAATGCTGGTTTGGTCCTGGATTAGTCTTGGTTTAGTCCTGGTTTAGTCTTGGTTTAGTCTTAGTTTAGTCTTGGTTTAGTCTTGGTTTAGTCCTGGTTTAGTCCTGGTTTAGTCCTGGTTTAGTCCTGTGTTAGTCCTGGTTTAATGCTGGTTTAGACCTGGTTTAGTCCTGGTTTAGTCCTGGTTTAGACCTGGATTAGTCCTGGTTTAGACCTGTTTAATCCTGGTTTAGTCCTGGTTTAGACCTGGTTTAGACCTGGTTTGGTCCTGGTTTAATCCTGGTTTAGTCCTGGTTTAGTCCTGGTTTAGACCTGGTTTAGTCCTGGTTTAGACCTGTTTAATCCTGGTTTAGACCTGGTTTAGACCTGGTTTAGTGCTGGTTTCGGTCCAACAGTTGGTCCTCTCCGTCTGTCTGGAGTCTGGTGGCAGTTGTCCAATCGCAGCTCGGCGTTGGTGGCAGTCGGCCAATGGGATGCTCCGTCTGGGTGAGTGGGTGGGAGCTGTGAGGCAAATGTAAATATTATCCCTGACGCAGGACCAGGCCTCACCTCCAGGGGGAGAAAAGCAACACTACGGAACATTCAGGACAGAACTAAACCAGGACTAAACCAGGACTGAACCAGGACTGAACCAGGACTAAACCAGTACTAAACCAGGACTAAACCAGTACTAAACCAGGACTAAACCAGGACTGAACCAGGACTGAACCAGGACTGAACCAGGACTAAACCCGGTCTAAAACAGGACTAAACCAGGGCTAAAACAGGACTAAACCAGGACTAAACCTGGTCTAAACCAGGACTAAACTGGACTAAACCAGGACTAAACCCGGTCTGAACCCGGTCTAAACCAGGACTAAACCCGGTCTAAACCAGGACTAAACCAGGACTAAACCAGGTCTAAACCAGGACTAAACCCGGTCTAAACCAGGACTAAACTGGAGTAAACCAGGACTGAACCAGGACTAAACCCGGTCTAAACCCGGTCTAAAACAGGACTAAACCAGGGCTAAAACAGGACTAAACCAGGACTAAACCCGGTCTAAACCAGGACTAAACTGGACTAAACCAGGACTAAACCCGGTCTAAACCAGGACTAAACCCGGTCTAAACCAGGACTAAACTGGACTAAACCAGGACTAAACCAGGACTAAACTAGGTCTAAACCAGGACTAAACCCGGTCTAAACCAAGACTAAACCCGGTCTAAACCCGACTCTCTGGTCTCTGGAGTCCTGTGGACCCCAGGAAGAATAGTCTCTGCTGCTGTAGAGACTAATGGGGATCCTTAAATAAACAAAATAAACAAAAAGCGAGTCTCTTTTCCCGCTCCGTTCCTCTCGCCGCCCTCTGGCCTCTCAAACGTCTTTATTTTCTTTTATTTTGGTCATATTTTGTGTATTTATTTGTTTTTGGCAGCGCGAGTGTAAAGTTTGAGACGAGACGAGGTAAATTTAGCTCCTCGCTCCGACTGGGCCCAGCGCGGTCACAGCCACACTCTCCAATCTGTTCAGAGATTTACACCAGAGCGAGAGGGGGGGGGGGGAGAGGGGAGAGAGAAGAGAGGAGGGAGGAGAGAGGGAGGGAGGGAGGGAGGGAGGAGAGAGGAGAGGAGAGGGGAGAGGAGGAGGGAGAGGGAGGAGAGAGGAGGGAGAGAGAGGAGGGGGGGAGAGGAGAGAAGAGAGGAGGGGGAGAGAGGAGAGAGGTAGGGAGAGGAGGGGGGGAGAGGGAGGGAGAGGAGGGGGAGAGAGGGAGTGAGAGGAGGAAGGAGAGAGAAGAGAGGAGGGAGAGAGAGGAGGGGGAGAGAGGGAGTGAGAGAAGGAAGGAGAGAGAAGAGAGGAGGGAGAGAGAGGAGGGGGGGGGGAGAGGAGGCTGGGGAGGAGGAGGGGAGGAGGAGGGGAGACAGGGAGGGAGAGAGAAGGAGAGGAGGGGGGAGAGTAGGGGAGAGGCCGGGCGTAGTCTTGGTTTAGATCTGGTTTAGTCCTGGTTTGTAGAAGAATAAATACACAATAGAATCTTAATTTTTTTGTGGACATTTTTCCTGGTTTGTCCTGGTTTAGTCCTGGTTTAGATCTTGTTTAGTCCTGTTTTAATTTAATCCTGCAGGAGTCCTGGTTCAGTCCTGCTTTAGTTTGAGTTTTAATCCTGCAGTTTGGATCTGGTTTAGTCCTGGTTTAGCTCTGTCTTAATCCTGTTTTATTCCTGGTTTGGTCCTGATTTAGTTTTACTGTTTGTTCTGGTTTAGTCCTGGTTTAGACCTGGTTTAGACCTGGTTTAGACCCGGTTTAGACCTGGTTTAGAGCTGGTTTGGTCCGTTTTTTGTCCGTTTTTGTCACAATTGCATGGTTCGAAATGACATAATTTTGCGATACATGATTTTTTTGGACATATTTATTGTTTTTAAGGAGAATTCAGATTTTGAGCTTGTTAAACGTCACGTTGTAGTTTTGGGGTTTAAAGTGTCGCCCCCTGCTGTCCGCCTCCAACACGACTCTCCGGGAAACATGGCCCGCCATAATATCCTTTTTATTTATTTTATTTTATTTATGGGTCTATGCTGCGTTTTTTGATCAGAAAAGAAAGAAAGGGCAGGGCCAAGGACCGACCCTTGAGGGACTCCACGGATGACAGGGCGGGGCCAAGGACCGACCCTTGAGGGACTCCACGGGTGACAGGGCGGGCCCGTCCTCGGGGACACGTGGGACTAACGGACTCCTCCACAGATCTGATCAGGACCTTCTTCATGTTTAGGCTGAACCCAGACACAGACAGAACATGCAAACCCTGGTCCTGGATCCTGTGTGAGGCGTCAGACCACGCCCACATCCTGTGTGAGGCGTCAGACCACGCCCACATCCTGTGTGAGGCGTCAAACCACGCCCACATTCTGTGTGAGGCGTCAAACCACGCCCACATCCTGTGTGAGGCGTCAAACCACGCCCACATTCTGTGAGAGTCAGATCAAGTTCAGGGAATCCCCCTTAAACTATTTAGAGAGGGGGGGAGAGGGAGAGTGAGGGGGTGGGAGAGGGGAGAGAGAGAGAGGAGGAGGGAGGGAGGGAGAGGGGGGGGAGAGGAGGAGAGAGAGGGAGGGAGGGAGAGAGGAGGGGAGGAGAGGGAGAGAGGGGGGCAGAGGGGAGGCCAAGAGAGAGGGAGAGAAAGAGGAGAACGAAAGAAAGAAAGAGAGGTGGGCGGGAGAGAGAGAGATTGAGGAGAGAGTGGGGGGGTTGAGGAGAGAGTGAGGGGGCGGAAGAGGGGGAGGAAGAGAGAGGGGGAGATAGTGTTACGGGGCCTCGCTCGTCCATCAGCAGCAGTCATTATCTCACTCGTGTTTAGAGTCGACACAGAACACTTCAGCGATCAGAGGGGCCCCAGGGGCCCGAGAGAGAGGGGCCCGAGTGAGAGGGGCCCCGAGTGAGAGGGGCCCGAGCGAGAGGGGCCCCGAGTGAGAGGGGCCGAGCGAGACGGGCCCGAGAGAGAGGAGCCCCAGTGAGAGGGGCCCCGAGAGAGAGGGGCCCGAGTGAGAGGGGCCCGAGTCACAGGGGCCCCGAGAGAGAGGGGCCCGAGTCACAGGGGCCCCGAGTGAGAGGGGTCCGAGTGAGAGGGGCCCGAGCGAGAGGGGCCGGAGAGAGAGGGGCCCGAGAGAGAGGGGCCCAAGTGAGAGGGGCCCGAGTGAGAGGGGCCCGTGTGAGAAGGGCCCGAGTATTTTATAAAAGGTGCTCGGTGGTACTGCGCTCCTCCTGGTGGCGGTCGGTGGTACTGCGCTCCTCCTGTGCTCCTCCTAGTGGTGCTCGGTGGTACTGCTCTCCTCCTGGTGGTGCTCGGTGGTACTGCTCTCCTCCTGGTGGTGCTCGGTGGTACTGCTCTCCTCCTAGTGGTGCTCGGTGGTACTGCTCTCCTCCTGGTGGTGCTCGGTGGTACTGCTCTCCTCCTGGTGGTGCTCGGTGGTACTGCGCTCCTCCTGGTGGCGGTCAGTGGTACTGCGCTCCTCCTGTGCTCCTCCTGGTGGTGCTCAGTGGTACTGCTCTCCTCCTGGTGGCGGTCGGTGGTACTGCTCTCCTCCTGGTGGTGCTCGGTGGTACTGCTCTCCTCCTGGTGGCGGTCGGTGGTACTGCGCTCCTCCTGTGCTCCTCCTAGTGGTGCTCGGTGGTACTGCTCTCCTCCTGGTGGTGCTCGGTGGTACTGCTCTCCTCCTGGTGGTGCTCGGTGGTACTGCGCTCCTCCTGGTGGCGGTCAGTGGTACTGCGCTCCTCCTGTGCTCCTCCTGGTGGTGCTCAGTGGTACTGCTCTCCTCCTGGTGGCGGTCGGTGGTACTGCTCTCCTCCTGGTGGTGCTCGGTGGTACTGCTCTCCTCCTGGTGGCGGTCGGTGGTACTGCGCTCCTCCTGTGCTCCTCCTAGTGGTGCTCGGTGGTACTGCTCTCCTCCTGGTGGTGCTCGGTGGTACTGCTCTCCTCCTGGTGGTGCTCGGTGGTACTGCTCTCCTCCTGGTGGTGCTCGGTGGTACTGCTCTCCTCCTGGTGGTGCTCGGTGGTACTGCTCTCCTCCTGGTGGTGCTCGGTGGTACTGCTCTCCTCCTGGTGGTGCTCGGTGGTACTGCTCTCCTCCTAGTGGTGCTCGGTGGTACTGCTCTCCTCCTGGTGGTGCTCGGTGGTACTGCTCTCCTCCTGGTGGTGCTCGGTGGTACTGCGCTCCTCCTGGTGGCGGTCAGTGGTACTGCGCTCCTCCTGTGCTCCTCCTGGTGGTGCTCAGTGGTACTGCTCTCCTCCTGGTGGCGGTCGGTGGTACTGCTCTCCTCCTGGTGGTGCTCGGTGGTACTGCTCTCCTCCTGGTGGCGGTCGGTGGTACTGCTCTCCTCCTGGTGGTGCTCGGTGGTACTGCGCTCCTCCTGGTGGTGCTCGGTGGTACTGCGCTCCTCCTGGTGGTGCTCGGTGGTACTGCTCTCCTCCTGGTGGTGCTTGGTGGTACTGCTCTCCTCCTGGTGGCGGTCGATGGTACTGCGCTCCTCCTGTGCTCCTCCTGGTGGTGCTCGGTGGTACTGCGCTCCTCCTGGTGGTGCTCGGTGGTTTTTTTCAGAGACTCCTGAGATTCTGCGACGGAGGAACTTTATTTGTTTCTCATTTTTCAGCGTCTGAATCTAACGAGGAGAATCCTGTCTGTTCAGTGCCGTTTGAGAAAATAATCAGACGTTCAGAAGAAAAAACCCTCAAACAGTTTTGAAACAGAACAAACAGAGCGGTATTTCCACTGATGCTAATTTACAGGTTGGGTTGTATTTTTTTGTTGCTTTTAGTTTTGTTTTTTCTTGATTTTAGTTTCCCTCTTTAGATTTTTAATCATATTTTACAGCCACAAACTTGGAATTATGTCACTTTTATTCACTTTTTTGTCACTTAAAGTTGAATGTTTGACCATTTTGATTGTGTTCTTGATGTTTTTACTCCCACTTTGTCGCTTATAGTTATTGTTTATCTTGATTTTTGTTGCTTTTAGTTGTATTTTTGTCACTTTTAGTTTAATTTTTGTTCTTTTTAGTCGCTTTTAGCCACATTTCACGGACACAAACTGGGAGTCACTTTTATTCACTGTTTTGTTGCTTCTAGTTGCGTTTTTGACTATTTTCGTTGCGTTTTTGTCTCATTTAGCTGCTTTTTTACGCTTTTAGTTATGTTTTTCTCAACTTTTTGTTGTGTTTTTGTTGCTCCTTTTGTCAGTTTATCCACGTCTCAGACACAAACTTGGAATGACTAAACGTTTTGTGAATCTCTGACACCTCAGGATTAAAACGCGTCATTCGGATTTAAATTGGATTTCTTCAGAAAACATGAGTTAAGTTTGAGTAACATCAGTTTCCAGACGCAGAACGAACTCAAAACATGGCAAAAAGAGGACGAAAAGACCCTTTAAAATGTGGCGACTGGAGCAAAATGGAGTCAAATGTTTGAATGACTGTCTCACAATAGATCTAAATTCTATGGTTTTAAATGTTTGTGTTGGAAAAAAGCAACACATTTGAATTTCCAGAGTAGAAAGGTCAGTTAGTTTGCTTTTCTAGAACAAACGATGGACAATTTTCTCGCCTTAAAACTGTATTTTAGCTTCAAAAGAATCTAATTTCTGGAACAGTATCTAATATATCTCTAGATAAAATGAAAAATGATTGTGGGCTCAACATTTCTGTGAGTATTTTTCCAGTAAAACCCATAAATCTGGATTGTTCTTCATCAAAAATGCAAAGAGTTGATGATAATTTCTTCAAACATAATGTAAAATACAATAATAAAAATAATAAGCTGCTCTGATGTCACTCACGTGTCTGAGGCTTTTACTTTGACAAAATCGTCTCCATTTTTCAGGTTTTGTCACATTCTGAGGTTAATCCCAGTGAAATCACATCATGTTCCACTCAAACTTTTGCCTCTGTTCTGAATTTACAATGTTTTTGTTGCTTAAATCACATTTTTGTCATCTGTAGTAATTTTTTTGTTGGTTTTAGTTGTTGTTTGTTGTTTTTATTTCTGTTTCACATTTTTATTGATTTTAGTCGTGTTTTTGTCACTTTTAGTCATATTTTTGTCACTTTTAGTCGAGTTTTATTCACTTTTAGTCATGTTTTTCTCACTTTTAGTTGCGTTTTTGTCACTTTTAATCATGTTTTTTTCACTTTCAGTCACATATTTATTGATTTTAGACACTTTCTATCACTCTTTTCTTCATATTTTGTGATCTCTTGAGGTTAAATCCCAGTTTCTCAGTGAAATCACATAATGTCTTCACTTTTGCCTCTGTTCTGAGTTTAAAACGCTTCACTTTCCAGATTTTTAAAGGGCCTTGAGCAGAGTCAGAGTTTGTGTGAAACAAAAGCGTGAGGCACAGATTGTTTGGGTAATGACGGATCTGAGGTCTCACCCGGAGCTTCACCTGCCGCACTTCCTCTGCTCCTCCACAAGTCACGAGTTTTTGTCACTTTTAGTCGCGTTTTTGTCACTTTTAGTCATGTTTTTGTCACTTTTAGTCGCATTTTTGTTACTTTTAGTCATGTTTTTGTCACTTTTAGTCGCGTTTTTGTCACTTTTAGTCGTGGATTTGTCGCTTTTAGTCATGTTTTTGTCACTTTTAGTCGTGCTTTTCTTACTTTTAGTCATGTATTTGTCACTTTTAGTCGCGTTTTTGTCACTTTTACTCGTGGATTTGTCACTTTTAGTCACATTTTTGTCACTTTTAGTCGCGCTTTTGTTACTTTTAGTCACGTTCTTGTCACTTTTAGTCATGTTTTTGTCACTTTGTCACGTATTTATTGATTTTAGACACTTTCTATCACTCATTTCTTCATATTTTGTGATCTCTTGAGGTTAAATCCCAGTTTCTCAGTGAAATCACATAATGTCTTCACTTTTGCCTCCGTTTTGAGTTTAAAACGCTTCACTTTTAAAGGGCCTTGAGCAGAGTAAGAGTTTGTGTGAAACAAAAGCGTGAGGCGCAGATTGTTTGGGTAATGACGGGTCTGAGGTCTCACCCGGAGCTTCACCTGCCGCACTTCCTCTGCTGCTCTGCAAGTCCGGCTCCAACAAAGCCCGGCTCATTAGAGGGTCCGGCTCACTGCGGGGGCCACGGGGGCTTCAGACGGGGGTCACACACGGGGCCACGGGGGCTTCAGACGGGGGTCACACACGGGGCCACGGGGGCTTCAGACGGGGGTCACACACGGGGGGAAAGTCTCTGTCTTCAGGGGTTAATCTGCGGCTCTTGAGTCTCAAACGGTGGAAGGAGGAAGTGTGTTTTTAAATCTGTCTCTTTGGCATCTTTAAGGAAAACTCTTTTACTTTGTCTTTTGTTCACTTTTCCTTCTCAACACATTGACTTTGATGTGGAAACAACAAACGTGTCCAATCTGCTCCTGAAGATGTTTGATTCTTCCATTGAATCCGCTTCATCCATAGATTTCTCTGGGACGTTGTGACTCAGGGGCAGCTCTCTCCAAATGCATGTTTGTCTCAGAGACATAAAGCAGCTCCTGCACAAACATTACAGTCTGGACTCAACAAGATTCTGACACAACAACACAAGGATTAAATTAAAAGTGATAAAATAAAACATGACTTAAAGCGACAAAAGCAAGACAAAAACACACCTAAAAGCTACAAAAATGCAACTAAAAGTGACAAAAACACGACAAAAATGAGCCAAAAACACAACAAAACGTGACAAAAATACAACTTATAGCAACAAAAATGCAACTACAAGCCAGAAAAAATGGACTGAAAGGGACAAAAACGTAACTAAAAGCGACTAACTCCAAAAACGTTTTCTTCAAATGCATTTTTGTCCCTCGAGACATAAAGATCAGCCTTAAAGTAGATCCACACAAACTGTACAATCTGGACTCAACAGATTTAGACCAAACACACAAGGATTTGTTGATATCTAATGGAAAAAGATTTATTGGAGTTTAAAGTAAAAAAAAAAAAGAGGCGAAATTTAAATTTTTTTTACAATTTTCAGTCAGATCTAGTTTACTTAAAAACTAAATAATAAACCCAAATCCCCCACATTTTTATAATTAATATGTGACAAAATGAAGAAATTTAAACCTGGTTCTGTCCATTTTTCAGATTTAAATGTCCCAAATATGTGACATTTTGGTCATTTTCACATAAAATTATCTTATTTCTACATGAAAACATGACACGATGAAAACATATTTTCTGTGAATAAACCACAGGAGGAGTTGATATTGATATCAGCTGTGGTTCTGACAATTATAACAACAATAAATGACATGGTACAAAAGAAGAGCTGCATTAAAAAAAAAAAAAAAAAAAAAGGTAAAGTAGAAAAAGTATACGCTCGTTGTTTCCCGTAGACACAGTTTGTCTCGGACCAGCCGCAGTTTCACTCTGTCCTCGACTTAAAATGAGGTTTCTCAGGTCTGTGTGGGCGGGGCTTAAAGTCTCTGACACTTTGACTCACGTTTGACCCAAACATAATGAACCTGATTCTGTTTGAGATTTAAACATTTGTCCAGTTTGACAGTTTAACATTTATGATGTCACTTCCTGTTGAACACGACACAAATATGACGCAGTTAGAGGTGATTCTACAACTGTTACCATAGCAACCAGACTGTAAACAAGGGCCACATCCACAAACATTACACAATAGTTCTGATCTGACAAATAATAATACATGATAACACTTTATTTTGTTGATGATGGTTTAAACTGTCAGAAAAATGTGTCCGTTGCTGTACATTGTCTGTTTTCAATGGTGCGTCGCCTTTTGATGACATCACAGAGGGACTCAGCTCCACTTCCTGTCATTTTACACTTTTATTTTCTTCACAAACTGCAACTTCACAAATGTAAAACTGTGATAAATATTTACCACAGATGCCCTCCCACCAGACTGAGTCAGAATTAGAACATTTTGAGAACCTTCACCTGGACTTTAAACCATCATTCAACAAAATAAAGAGTTCTCGGGCCCTTGTTTACAGTCTGGTTGCTGGGTAACAATAGGCCCTTGTGTACAGTGTGGTTGCTATGGTAACAGTTGTGGTAGTAACACGATGAAAGTCTCCGGACAGTAAGACGTGGGGCGGACGTGACACGTCCTGTTCGGGGCGTCCCGCTGATCCGGGGTCAGGAGTCGGGGGTCAGGAGCGGGCCGGGGTCAAAGGTCACTGCGGTTCCTCTAATCGTTTCCTCTTTGTGTTTTTATTCTTTTGTTTTCGGATTCACTGAAGATTTCACCTCCAGAACAAACGGGAAACAGAGAGAGCAGAGTCAAACAGACGACGAGAGCAGAGAGCAAGCAACGACGAGAGGAAACAACAGGAAAACTACAGGAAAACAACAAGAAAACTACAGGAAAACAACAAGAAAACAACAGGAAAATAAGAAAAAAACAACAGGAAAACTACAGGAAAATAACAGGTAAACAACAGGAAAACTACAGATAAACAAAAGAAACACTACAGGAAAACAACAAGTAAGCAACAGGAAAACAACAGAACATGTAAACAACTGAAAAACAACAACAACTATTGTGATCATGAGGAGTTTCGTTTCTAAATGAATACATCTTAAATCCAAAGTGTCTTGTGTCAAAGTGTCGGACCTGCAGGGTCGGACCTGCAGAGTCGGACCTGCAGGGTCAGCGCGGTGTGGACACTTCTGCTGCTGCGGCTACGACTTTTGAGAAAATTTAAAAGGAATTATTAGTTGTTGTTAATTGTCAATAATAAACATAAAAGCAGATGATTCATTCACACATCGTTATTAATAAAGTCATCTCAAAGTAATGGAGTTACCTTCTTGAGGCAATGACTGAGTAATCCAGATAAATACAATTTTGAAAAGTAAAAAGTCATTTGTGATCAGGACCAGGACTAAACCAGGACTAAACCAGGACTAAACCAGGTCTAAACCAGGACTAAACCAGGTCTAAACCAGGACTAAACCAGGTCTAAACCAGGTCTAAACCACGTCTAAACCAGGTCTAAACCAGGACTAAACCAGGACTAAACCAGGACTAAACCAGGTCTAAGCCAGGACTAAACCAGGACTAAACAGGTCTAAGCCAGGGCTAAACCAGGACTAAACCAGGACTAAACCAGGACTAAACCAGGTCTAAACCAGGTCTAAACCAGGTCTAAGCCCGGCCTTGGGTGTTTCTGCAGATGTTGAGGACAGATGAGCTGAAGAGAGAAAGAGTCAAACGCTGAGAGAAAAACAAACACATGAGACGAGACATCTGCCCCGGACTGAGACCGGACCGGCTTTAGTCCTGCTTTAGTCCTGGTTTGTTTTGTCTTGTTTTAGTTCTGTTTTAGTCCAGGTTTAGTCCAACTTTTGACTGATTTAAATTATTGATCGATTATTGATTTTAACTTTTGAGACAATTTATTGATTTTAATCCTGGTTCCAGTTTAACCTGGCTTTATTTATCCAAAAGTCTTTAGACCTGCTTTACAACTGGTTTAGTCCTGGTTTAGTCCTGGTTTAGCCCTGTTTAGTCCTGGTTTAGCCCTGTTTAATCCTGGTTTAGTCCTGTCTGAGTTCCTGTTTTATTATTGAAGCTGTTGAATTAAACATGTTGTTTGCGACTCGTCTTTAAGTGTCAGAAAAACAAACAAAGTGTCCAGGTTCTGTTTAAAGTATTTAGACTTTAGTGTTTGATGAAACTTTAACTGTCAGAGAAACCTTCTGGACGTAACATCAGATTCATCTTTGACAAAACATGAATAAATACAGTCTAAGAAGCGTGTGTTGAAGGCGGCGGTGGTGTTCGAGGGACGGACAGCTGGACTCCTCAGTTCTTGATGAACTTTAACTGCATAAATGTCTCGACGAGCGAAAGAAGAAACCCAGAAGGATCCAGAGCCGGTATCGATCCAGGACTCGAGTTTAAGGAGGCAGATTGTGACCTCACGACCCCAACATCTTCAGTGACAAGAATCTGGACACCGCTCTGTCGTCCATCACCTCAGACCGGGTTTAGACCAGGTTTAGACCAGTTTTAGACCTGGATTAGACCGGGTTTAGTCCTTGTTTAACCCTCCATATACAACACAAACCTGTCCGTTTTACGTTATATACAGGGCTTTATTGTCGACTAAAATGCTCTTGTTTTGGTCAGAGTTTGGGACACGCGACACAAAGTCTGTTGCAAAATAAAGTTTGATAACTTTTGATGCCCCGCTCCTTCAGATCATTTTCACAACATTTAAGGTCATTTGGGCAAACGCTGTAGGAGTAAAAGTCTGTAAGAGTAAAGATCTGTAAAAGTCTGATCTGAGTGCAGGTGTGTCAGCGCTGCCCCCAGAGCGCAGCCTGCAGCGGTGCAGCTTTACACATCACAGCTGTTTCAGTCACAGATGAGGCAGGGGCTCATTCACTTTTCTGATCCTGAGGCTGAATTTTGTCCCAAGTTTCAGAAACTTTCACACAAACACATTCATGGGCAGCAAACCCATGACAAAAAATGGAACATTTAAATTTCCAGGCTGATTCTGCGTCTTCTCTGCACAGACACTGCAGCAAAACACAGTGATCACTTTTGATGCGTCTCTCCAGAATTTTTTCACCAAGTTTGAGCTCATTTGGACAAACGCCCAAAGAGGAGTTCATGAAAGTACGACAGAACAGACTCTTTCACTTGTGTTCTTCACGTTAGATCAAAATTACAATCACACAAGCCGCGTGATCGCTCCCTCAAACCATCATGGGGGATAGTGGTCACATGGAGCCCATAAAACAAAGATGACCGCCTCCGTAGCAGGAAGTGATGTGGAAGTAAAACACTGTTTTGGTTCATGCAACAGTGACACACGACAGAGAAACAGCGGTGAGCTTTGAGAAGTGTTTTAAATATGTTTATCTGAACTGCATTTGTGTCCAATGAGTCCAACGTCACTTTAAGTTCAGTACTTTTACATTTTGTTACTCAAGTAAAATCACAGATACAACAGCAAAAAATACTCAAGTAAAAGTACTCCTAAAAGCAAAAAAGCGGCTCTTTTTGGTTTGGATCATTATTAAAGGAAAAGTATTTTCATATTGTTCTTCTCCTTTAAACCTGCTCTTGAGTGCATTCACTTTACGTCTCATGTTTACAACAAAAACAAAAGTTTCTTCTTCATTCTCTGCCCCGTGTGATCAGTCACTGTGAAACGACACCGAGTGCATCCAGCAGATGGCGCCAGCTCTACATACAACCCAGTGAAGTTAGCGCTGAAAAGACGTCAATGTGTGGATTTGAGCAGCAGTTGTCGAGTTTAGAGGCAGAAATGATCAGAACGGGTTTAGCCATGATTTAAGGACAAAAAACAGAGGAACATTCTCAGATAAATGATGTATGAGTCTGAACATACGGCCCGGACAGAAGGAGTTCAGCAGGAAGTGTGTTTGATGTTCAGGAGAGGATTTTCTAATAAACATTCATCAAAACAGCGTGAATGAAACTGAATGTAACTCCAGTGTGTTTTTTATGAGAGAAAAAGTGACTGTAACAGACTCTGTGTCCTTTAAAGTGTCACAGTAAAATTGATTTATTCGGTTGAGTTTTGGTCGTTAAAGGCAGCTTTCCTGGTTATTTTTCTCTTTAGAGGATTTTAGTTTGAAAAAAGGAAAGGCAAGACAACAGGCAAGATGTCGCCATAAATGTGTAAAACATAAAACCCTGAGAAAATATATTTTTACTTTTCAGTCCAGATCAAAAATGTAGTGGAGAAAGTACAGATACTGCTCTGAATGAAGTGAAGTAAAAGTAAAAGTATCTACTGTAAAATGTACTGAAGTAAAGTACAGATTTATAAAATATTTACTTAAGTACGGCACTTTTACTTTTGTTACTTTCCGCGGCTGGATTTAATAAAAGCACCTCTGTCCAGCTGTACATTTCTGTCCATTGATTTGATTTTATTCTTAATCTTACGCCTCTTTTATACATTTGCTTCTGTTTTATTCTCTGTTTTATGTTGCACTTTTGCCAAAGCGAGTCCTGTGTTTGCGACTCTCCACATCAGGCCTTTCTGCTTCTGATTCGATTGTAAATAAAGTGCGGCGGACCTTCCTCTCGAGCGGCTGATTTACTCCTGAGCGTCTCCATCTCCTTCGCGCCGGCGTCGTGTTTCACCACAGAGAGGATGTTTGAGTCCGCGCCGCGCCGTGGAAATGGACCGGCGCTCGATACAAACGCCATCACGGCAACCGGACGCACAAACCGGGGCGACAAAACAGAAACCGGACACGCCTCTGCGAAGTTTAGCCCAACGGAAGCCGGCGGCCAAAACACGGCTTCGGGTGTCGACCGCGAGCGGCGCCCATCGCAGGACGCTCTAATGTGCGCAGCCGCAGGGTCCGGTTACCGCGCGGAGGCTTTAATGCGGTTAAGGGCTGGCTTTCAGGTCCGGCTCGGGGTTAATCTCATCCCAGACGCGGCGAGGAAGACGAGGAAGAGGAAAACGAGAGTCCATCAGCGGCAGAGAGTCCATAAACTATCGCTCCAAACACACTCAATATTATCACGTCCAGAAGCCGCCAAACACCAAACGCCAGGCGCAAATCCGGTTACGGCAAGCGTCTGCTGGGGGGGCCCGGAGCCTCAGCCGCCCTGGGGCAGACTGACCGAGGAGTGGCAGGTGCTGGAAAACTGGAAAGTCTGTTTTGGAGAAATGAAAAATGCACAGGAAATGAACACAGGAACAATGTTTGTGGGAAAATGTTGCATTCCATTAGCCTGGTAACATTCCACGAGTTAGCACTGATGAAAAACGTTAGCCCAGAGTTAGCGTTAGCCTCCGAATATCAGAAAACTCTGTCAAAACTGAAAGAAAAAAGGGAACGTTTTAAGATACCGATGCAAAACGTCAGCCTCAGAGTTAGCATTAGCCTCCAAACACCAAATGCCAGGTTCAAATCCGGTTACGCTGAGCATCTGCTGGGGGGGTCCGGAGCCTCAGCCGCCCCGGGGCAGACTGACGGAGGGGTGGCAGGTCCTGGAAACCTGGAAAGTCTGATTTGCAGAAATGAAAAATGCACAGGAAACGAGAAAAAAAAGATTTGTTTGTGGGAAAATGTTGCACACCATTAGCCCGGTACCATTCCAGGAGTTAGCACTGATGCAAAACGTTAGCCTCACAGTTAGCGTTAGCCTCAGAGTTAGCGTTAGCCTCCGAATATCACAAACTCTGAAAAATCAGGGCAGGAAAACACTGTGTAACTGTGTAAAGTCCAAACAAAACTGACAAACTTAAAGGAAAAGGGAACATTTAGAACAAAATCATCTACAAAATAAACACAATTACACCCAGCGCACGAACTTAAAGGCTTTAATGAGGTCAAAATGTTACTAGTCACTCATTCTACTTTAACGTGTTTCTTTAATGAAGTGCCGTGTTCCCTGTCGCTCCTGACGTTCAGCACAAAAACATCTTTTTCTTGTTTTGAGAAAATACTCAACACAGAGACAATCAGACCGAGTCACAGCCACGGTTCAAAGTGTCGGCGCTCCTGAATTTTGCCCAAAAAATGCAAAAAAAAGAAGTATTTCTCCCCAAAAAGTATCGCAATTCCACATTTTTTGCTTCTGACGTTTATTTCCTTTGTGTGTTTTGCAACAACGACAAAAAAAAAACTGAGAAAAAACACACAAAACTCCAAAAACAGGCCAAAATGATTGTCACTCTTTTAAAACTGTGGATAAATAACTTGTTTAAGCCTGTGCTGCTCGTGTAAATCCACTAGGGGCAATGTAAAAATCACACCTGAAAGCAAGTCTTTTTGGGAGAAATACTACATTTTATGGGAAAATCTTCAGGGGTGCGACACTTTCAGACAGGACTGAGAGAGTTAAAGTCTCTGAGCGCCGAAAACACAAAAATGGCAGAGTTTTAGAAGCGTCAAATTTTGTTTGGGGCGCCTACAGTTTAGTTTCTTGGAATTTGCTGAAAACAAATGTATGGCGTTTGAATCAAGCAGTCGGTCAGATCCCTGTGTTGTTTCTCGTGGAGGACGAGCAGAAAATCCTGTTCTTTTGCGTAAAATGTTTCCTGAGGCTCAGAGTCTGATGTCATCGACTTTTATTTTGCAGCTTTTCTTCACAAAGTGACACAAAGTGACACAATATTTACCTCAGTTTCTGTAAAACTGAGTCACGACGAGAAACAAAAAGCCGCACTTTAAATGTCATTATTTGTAACTTTGTTTTAGTCAAATCAAACTGTCAAACGCACTTTACGTTTCACGTCGTTCATGAAAACAAACATTTCTTCTTTTGTCGTGGATTATTTAGTTTTTCTTCTTTTGGGCCAAACATTTGGTTTTATTTGATCAAAAACACATTTTCTGCAGCGTTTGAACCGAAACATTCAATTATTTGAGTCTGAGTTGAGTTTCACGTGAAATGGTCCAAAGTGAACAGTTTGAACGACGTGATGAAATGTCCCAGAATAACTCTTTAATGGTGTTTGAGTCGAGAGCTTCAGGATCAATAACAACAACAGGATCAATGTGTGCTTTTCATTTGAGTCAAAGACACAATAAGATCGGTTATAGACCTGGACTAGACCGGGACTGGACTGGGACTGGACCAGGACAAGACCAGGACAGGACCAGGACAAGACCAGGACAGGGCCGGGGCTGGACCAGGGCTGGACCAGGACAGGCTCAGGACAAGACCAGGACAGGACTGGGGCTGGACCAGGACAGGACCAGGGCTGGACCAGGGCTGGGACAGGACCAGGGCTGGACCAGGCCTGGACCAGGACAGGACCAGGACAAGACCAGGACAGGACCGGGGCTGGACCAGGACTGGACCAGGGCTAGACCTGGACTGGACCGGGACTGGACCATGACAGGACCAGGACAAGACCAAGACAGGACCGGGGCTGGACCAGGACAAGACCAGGACAGGACCAGGACAAGACCAGGACCGGGGCTGGACCAGGGCTGGACCAGGACTGGACCAGGGCTAGACCTGGACTGGACCGGGACTGGACCAGGACAAGACCAGGACAGGACCGGGGCTGGACCAGGACAAGACCGGTTATAGTCCAGGACTGGACCGGGACTGGACCAGGGCTGGACCAGGGATTGACCAGGGATGGACCAGGACAAGACCGGTTATAGTCCAGGACTAGACCAGGACTAGACACGACACAAACACGAGTAAAAACAACAAAATGTGTCAAAGAGCCGACAGTTTTTATAAAATTCAAATTTCACCTCATTTTTTGCACTTAAGGTGAGACGTTACAGATAAAACTCTTTTTCCAAAAGTTTTTTAAAATCTGTTTTCTCTCTGATTTTTTTTTTTAAGTAAAAAAAAAAAGATGAGACAAAATTTGATTTCTTAGGACAATTTTCAGTCCAATAACCCTTTACTTAAAATCTAAATCAGAAATCTAAAATCCCCTCTGTACATTTTTATATTGATATGTTGAAATACGTTGATTTTTGCATGAAATGCCTTATTTCTACATGAAAACATGACAAGCTTGTATATTTTTATATTTATCTGAGTGAGAGTGTGTAAACTACAGGAGACGTTTATAACTGATATCTTGAAATTATTTAGTTGCGTTGAGAGAGCAAAAAATGTCAAAAAACAAATAAAAATAAAGAGAGTGTGTCGCCTCAAACTGTGACGTCACCTCCACACCGTTGGGGCGTCCTGTCGCGGTGAAGCCGCTCGACTCGAGCTCGTCGGGGTTTGTTGACATCGCGGCTCGACTTTTCTGTAAAAACACGAGAAAACACGGTCCGGACGTAAAAGGAGCCGCGATCGATGGGCGTTTGAGCCGAGGCAGATGTGAGACGCCGCGGGTCACGGGTCAAACGTAAGTGTCCTCCGCCCGACACTCGATCCTTTCATCCAATCACAGCCGGCGTGAGACATCCCATAATAAACAGGAGAAAGATGAGCCTGATGAGAGTCACTTACACCGAGGAAACCAGAGAAACCAGAGCAGCCCATCGAACCCTCTGCAGCGCTGGGCCTTCAACTCCACAAGCAAGACTCATTCAGTTTTTAGTTTTTTGTCACTTTTCTCTCACATCTGGACTTTCACCTGAAACAACAGCCCTGTCCAACCTGCTCCTGATGTTTGATTCTTCCATTGAATCCACTTCATCCATAGATTTCTCTGACATTGTTTTCTTCAAATGCATTTTTGTCCCTCGAGACATAAAGATCAGCCTTAAAGTAGATCCACACAAACTGTACAATCTGGACTCAACAGATTCAGACCAAACAAGGATTTAAGATCGGATTCTGACACGCATTTATTACAGTTTGAAGGAGAAAAATGAGGCGGAATTTGAATTTTTAGGACAATTTTCAGTCAGATCTAGTTTAAACTAAATAATAAATCCAAATCCCCTCTGTATATTTTTATAACTAATATGTTACAAAATGAACAATAAATGTAAACCTGGTTCTGTCCATTTTTCAGATTTAAATGTCACAAATATGTGACATTTTTGGTCATTTTTACATAAAATGTCTTATTTTTACATGAAAACATGACACTTTTTTGTAGATTTTTGGTCTGATTTTGTGATAATCTGGGTCCCAGCCCTTGAGCCCGGATCCCAGCCCTTGAGCCTGGGTCCTTGAGTCTGATCCCGGCCCTTGAGCCTGGGTTCTTGAGTCTGATCCCAGCCCTTGAGTCTGGGTCCTTGAGTCTGATCCCGGGTCCTTGAGTCTGATCCCGGCCCTTGAGCCTGGGTCCTTGAGTCTGATCCCGGCCCTTGAGTCTGGGTCCTTGAGTCTGATCCCGGCCCTTGAGCCTGGAGAGTCCACTCCAGTGCGGCTCAGACCAGGTCCAGCTCTAAGTGTTTCCTCTGGACACTGGAGCCTCTTGATCCAATCAGCGCGACATAATGAACCGCGGAAAGATGAGACACTCGAGACGGACCTCGGATCAATGATCAGTGAGACAACAGCTCACAAGAGGGAGGAGCCACGAGAGGGAGGGGTAACGAGAGCCACGAGAGGGAGGAGCCACGAGAGGGAGAGGCTACGAGAGCCACGAGAGGGAGGAGCCACGAGAGGGAGGGGTAACGAGAGCCACGAGAGCCAGGAGAGGGAAGAGCCAGGAGAGGGAGGGGTCAGGAGGAGCCACGAGAGGGAGGGGTAACGAGAGCCACGAGAGGGAGGAGCCACGAGAGGGAGGGGCCAGGAGGAGCCACGAGAGGGAGGAGAGGGAAGAGCCAGGAGAGGGAGGGGCCACGAGAGGGAGGGGCCACGAGAGGGAGGAGCCACGAGAGGGAGGGGTAATGAGAGCCACGAGAGGGAGGAGCCACGAGAGGGAGGGGTAACGAGAGCCAGGAGAGGGAAGAGCCAGGAGAGGGAGGGGCCACGAGAGCCAGGAGAGGGAGGAGCCACGAGAGGGAGGGGTAACGAGAGCCACGAGAGGGAGGAGCCACGAGAGGGAGGGGTAACGAGAGCCACGAGAGGGAGGAGCCATGAGAGGGAGAGGCTACGAGAGCCACGAGAGGGAGGAGCCACGAGAGGGAGAGGCCATGAGAGCCACGAAAGGGAGGAGCCACGAGAGGGAGGGGTAACGAGAGCCACGAGAGGGAGGAGCCACGAGAGGGAGAGGCCACTAGAGCCACGAGAGGGAGGAGCCACGAGAGGGAGGGGCCAGGAGGAGCCACGAGAGCCAGGAGAGGGAAGAGCCAGGAGAGGGAGGGGCCACGAGAGGGAGGGGCCACGAGAGCCACGAGAGGGAGGAGCCACGAGAGGGAGGGGCCACGAGAGGGAGAGGCTACGAGAGCCACGAGAGGGAGGAGCCACGAGAGGGAGGGGTAACGAGAGCCACGAGAGCCAGGAGAGGGAAGAGCCAGGAGAGGGAGGGGTCAGGAGGAGCCACGAGAGGGAGGGGTAACGAGAGCCACGAGAGGGAGGAGCCACGAGAGGGAGGGGCCAGGAGGAGCCACGAGAGGGAGGAGAGGGAAGAGCCAGGAGAGGGAGGGGCCACGAGAGGGAGGAGCCACGAGAGGGAGGGGTAAGGAGAGCCACGAGAGGGAGGAGCCACGAGAGGGAGGGGTAACGAGAGCCAGGAGAGGGAAGAGCCAGGAGAGGGAGGGGCCACGAGAGCCAGGAGAGGGAGGAGCCACGAGAGGGAGGGGTAACGAGAGCCACGAGAGGGAGGAGCCACGAGAGGGAGGGGTAACGAGAGCCACGAGAGGGAGGAGCCATGAGAGGGAGAGGCTACGAGAGCCACGAGAGGGAGGAGCCACGAGAGGGAGAGGCCATGAGAGCCACGAAAGGGAGGAGCCACGAGAGGGAGGAGCCACGAGAGGGAGAGGCCACTAGAGCCACGAGAGGGAGGAGCCACGAGAGGGAGGGGCCAGGAGGAGCCACGAGAGCCAGGAGAGGGAAGAGCCAGGAGAGGGAGGGGCCACGAGAGGGGGGGGGCATGAGAGGGAGGGGCCACGAGAGGGAGAGGCTACGAGAGCCACGAGAGGGAGGAGCCACGAGAGGGAGGGGCCACGAGAGCCACGAGGAGCCACGAGAGGGAGGGGCCACGAGATGGAGGAGCCACGAGAGGGAGGGGCCACGAGAGGGAGGAGCCATGAGAGGGAGGGGCCACGAGAGGGAGGGGCCATGAGAGGGAGGGGCCACGAGAGGGGGGGCCACGAGAGCCACGAGAGGGAGGAGCCACGAGAGGGAGGGGCCACGAGAGGGAGGGGCCACAAGAGCCACGAGAGGGAGGGGCCACGAGAGCCAGTAGACGGAGGGGCCACGAGAGCCACGAGAGGAAAGAGCCACAAGAGCCACGAGAGGGAGGAGCCACGAGAGGGAGGGGCCACGAGAGGGAGGGGCCACAAGAGCCAGGAGAGGGAGGGGCCACGAGAGCCAGTAGAAGGAGGGGCCACGAGAGCCACGAGAGGAAAGAGCCACAAGAGCCACGAGAGGGAGGAGCCACGAGAGGGAGGGGCCACGAGAGGGAGGGGCCAAGAGAGCCACGAGATGGTGGGGCCACGAGAGCCACGAGAGGGAGGGGTCACGAGAGGGAGGGGCCACGAGAGGGAGGAGCCACGAGAGGGAGGAGCCACGAGAGGAAAGAGCCACGAGAGGGAAGAGCCACGAGAGGGAGGGGCCACGAGAGGGAGGAGCCACGAGCCACGAGAGGGAGGAGCCATGAGAGGGAGGGGCCACGAGAGGGAGGGGCCACGAGGAGCCATGAGAGGGAGGGGCCACAAGAGGGAGGAGCCACGAGAGGGAGGGGCCACGAGAGCCACAAGAGGGATTCAAACGAGTCTCGCCCCCTGATGGAAAACTGCTGCAGCCGATTGTCTTTCAGCAGCAACACGGGACTTAAACTCAACTGGTGCAGGGAGCAGCGTCTGATTTATGAAACAAATGTGAAAAGACGAATCCTGTGGTCATGGAATAGTCAGTGTGTTTGAGAAGGTCAGATCATCGGCATCAAACAGAGAAAATAACTAAGGAGAAGCGACTGGAACGGCGTGAAGAACCGTCCAGCGCTTCATCAGTGTCCATCGAACCCAGCGCCTCTTGCGGCCTGTGGGGGGCAGTGTGTCCATCGTGTGCCTCCTGATCCTGCTCTGCTGCTGAACCAACTGGACCTGGACTAAAACAGGACTAAAGCAGGACTAAAGCAGGACTAAAGCAGGACTAAAGCCGGACTAAAACAGGACTAAAGCCGGACTAAAGCAGGACTAAAGCAGGACTAAAGCAGGACTAAAGCCGGACTAAAACAGGACTAAAGCAGGACTAAAGCAGGACTAAAGCAGGACTAAAGCAGGACTAAAGCCGGACTAAAGCCGGACTAAAGCAGGACTAAAGCAGGACTAAACCAGGACTAAAACTGGACTAAACTAGGATTAAACCAGGTCTAAACCAAGACTAGATTAGGACTAAATCAAGGCTAAATTAGGACTAAAGTAGGACTAAACCAGGACTAAAGTAGGATCAGGACTAAACCAGAGTGAAGGTGAGATAAGGTTATTGTCCTGCACAGATATGTTTGACCATCCTTCAGTGCCTCTGTCAAACTGTGGGTGACAGACCCAGACCCGGATCCTGGTCTGGATCAGGCCTTTGGGGACTTGAACCTGAGACTTTCTTGCTGTGAGACGACAGTGCTAACCACTCTGCCGCAGCACCTGCTCAGCACAGTTTTAGTCTAATTTAATCTAAGCAGAACAAAAGAACGGCACTTGAATGGAACATCAGCGCCATCCAGAAGAAACGGAATCGGACCTCAAAAGGGTGGCTTCGGCCGATATTTGGGCCGATACTTGACGCATCTCGTTCATAATGTTTGAGCTGCAGAGCTGTTTTGTCAATACAAAAAGTGAATAATAAGCATCATTTTTGTTTTAAAAATGAATGAATGAATCTCTGCAGTTTGTTTGTGTCGAGTATCAGCAAAAACGTCAAACCCCAGGATTGAAATCGGTATCAGATCGGAAAAAGTAGAATCCCCTAAACACTTTTTTTTAACTCCATCATCATTTCCCAGAGAGTTTCCACCTCCTCAAAAACATCTGACGCACCACATTTACTTCAAAACGATCAAAAGAAATAGGAAAGTGCACAATTAACACCTGCCTGAGCACACCCGCTTTACACCCGCTTTACACCCGCTTTAGACCCGCTTTAGACCTGGTTTAGACCCGCTTTAGACCTGCTTTAGACCTGGTTTAGTCCTGGTTTAGCCCTGGTTTAGACCTGGTTTAGTCCTGGTTTAGCTCTGGTTTAGCCCTGGTTTGGTCCTGGTTTAGACCTTGTTTAGTCCTGGTTTAGCCCTGGTTTAGACCTGGTTTAGCCCTGGTTTAAACCTGGTTTAGTCCTGGTTTAGCTCTGGTTTAGCCCTGGTTTTGTCCTGGTTTAGACCTGGTTTAGCCCTGGTTTAGACCCGCTTTAGTCCTGGTTTAGACCTGGTTTAGTCCTGGTTTAGACCCGCTTTAGTCCTGGTTTAGCCCTGGTTTGTTCCTGGTTTCGTGTTAATGATCTCGTAAACCTGAAATGGCGCGCTGATGATGAGTCGCTAAAATGGCGTCCTGCTGCCGTCGCTTACACACAGTTTCACACATTTCCGTAAATGAGCTTCACAGCCGCTGTAAATTACCCAGAATCCCCAGCGAGAGTGGCGGGCTAACGACTCTGTCACCGCTGCTCCGTTTGACACGCGCCGGAGAGACTACAGCTCCCAGAATGCACCGCTCCTGTCGCTTAATGAGGCTAACGACGTCACAGACACCAGAGACTACAGCTCCCAGAATGCACCGCTTCACCACAGGGACAGGTCTAATTAAGGCCTTGCCACAGTTACAGCTCCAATTAGACGGAGGCCAGAAAACTACAGCTCCCAGTACTGCACTGCACTGCAGTCAAAGTGAAAGTGAACGTTTAGCTTTACTTTTGTTTGGTTGATTCAGTTTGAAGTCATGGATCGTCTCAGACTCGTTTCTGACTTCATTACAGCTCTGTGCTTCCATTAGCGTGTCCGGGCAAGCTAGCTTTAGTTTATTTCCCCGTGGTTATTCCCTCTGCTGCCAGTAGATGGAGCGCTAACACAAATCATGATGAGGGAACATCCGACTGAGACCAAAGAAAAGAGGAAAAATGAACGAACAATGTGTGGACTTTAAACAGAACGATTTAATAAACTAGAACATAAAAGTCCTCGTTATAGTACAGACACGACGCACAAATGTACGGCAGATGTCACGGTTATTTGTTGCTTATTTCCTGCAAATGTCATGTCTGAACTGGGCCTTGATCCAGATCCAGAGAAAACACAAGCTCCGCCCCTCGTCTGACCTCAAACTCATGACATCAGAGAAACTCTGAGCTCCTCAGACCTCAGACCCCTGCAGACCTCAGACCCTTGCAGACCTCAGACCTCAGACCCCTGTAGACCTCAGACCTCTGCAGACCTCAGACCTCTGCAGACCTCAGACCTCTGCAGACCCCTGTAGACCTCAGACCCCTGTAGACCTCAGACCTCTGCAGACCTCAGACCTCTGCAGACCTCAGACCCTGTAGACCTCAGACCCCTGTAGACCTCAGACCTCAGACCTCTGTAGACCTCAGACCCCTGTAGACCTCAGACCTCTGTAGACCTCAGACCTCTGCAGACCTCAGACCCCTGTAGACCTCAGACCTCTGCAGACCTCAGACCCCTGTAGACCTCAGACCCCTGTAGACCTCAGACCTCTGCAGACCTCAGACCTCTGCAGACCTCAGACCCTGTAGACCTCAGACCCCTGTAGACCTCAGACCTCAGACCTCTGTAGACCTCAGACCCCTGTAGACCTCAGACCTCTGTAGACCTCAGACCTCTGCAGACCTCAGACCCCTGTAGACCTCAGACCCCTGTAGACCTCAGACCTCTGCAGACCTCAGACCTCTGCAGACCTCAGACCCTGTAGACCTCAGACCTCTGCAGACCTCAGACCTCTGCAGACCTCAGACCCTGTAGACCTCAGACCCCTGTAGACCTCAGACCTCTGCAGACCTCAGACCTCTGCAGACCTCAGACCTCAGCAGAGGGACCTCCACAGGTCTCATGTGTAAATGAAGAGTTACAGAAATGATAATTACTGTCACTTTACAGACCACTCACTGCTCTTTCATGTCACAGTAACAACTACAGCTCCCAGAATGCACCACTTCACCTCAGGGGAGTTCACACAGCTTTCAATTATATTTTAATGAACTGTGATTTTCTCACCTTTGACTCCTGCCCTGGATCTGAAGCTGTGACTCTCAGGTTCTGACAGAGTTCTCTGATTGTGCGTGTCACAGACGTTAAACATTTACTTTAGCCGTGCTTTAGCATTAGCCATTTAGCTTTAGCATTAGCCGTTTAGCTTTGAGAACTCTACCACCTCCAAGACTGTTGTGTCTGACTCATAGACCGTACATATCACTGGACAGCCCTCGCCCGCTGCCGCCGCGTCCCAAACAGGAAGTGTCCAGGAGGCTCCTTCAGGCCGAGCTCCCTTCACTTCCTGTGACACTGGTGCCATGTCCGTCTGATGCTCCACATGATCCTGGTGTTTTTTTCTCGTTGGTTGTTCATAAATCAAGTTATTACAACAATAACTGACCAATCAGGTGCTTCCTTTTCCAGGGGCCGTTTTCGTGTTAGCAACAGGTTTGATTGACATGTTGCCGCCGTCTCCTCCCACTGAGGGGCGGAGACCGTTTACAACCTGCTCCTGATACGCACTCGGATCTCCAAATATGGAGTCTGGCTCCACTTTAGCCACTATAACTGCTAGCTCCACTTTAGCCGCTATAACTGCTAGCTGCACTTTAGCCGCTATAACTGCTAGCTGCACTTTAGCTGTGTTTGGCTTCATTTGGCTGGAGCCAAACGCTATGAGTGGCGTCACATTCTCACAGTCCATCGATATGTACGGTCTATGGTCTGAAAAAAAAAACATTATTAAACAAATTTGCTTCAATAAATAATATCCAAAACAATATGTATCAGGAGCCACCGAGATGGTTTGTACCTGGGCCCCAGAATATGGTGCTACGGCCCTGAAATGAAACAAGAACTAAACCAGGACTAAACCAGGACTAAACCAGGACTAAACCAGGACTAAACCAGGACTAAACCAGGACTAAACCAGGTCCAGCTGTGGAACTAAACTAGAGCTAAACCAGGACTATCCTGGGTCCAAACCCAGTCTAATCTCGGGCAGGATTCACGGACGATAAACTCGTTGATAAATCTCTTGGAGGTAAACATTCATAACTCCGGGTCGTCGTTAGCCATTAGCTCGGCGTTAGCTCGTGGCCTAGCGTGACGCCTGGCATTTCACAGCCGCTAATTACCGTGGCGACGCACTTAGCCTCGCCGGGGGTCAGGGGCATGATGGGAGTTGGAGTTCTGTGGGCGTGTCCCGGAGTGTTTGGGATAATGGAGGCTAATGATACGGCGCCGCGTTCAGCTCCCGAGTGTTAGCGCTGCTGCTGCTGTTGTTGTTGTTGTTGTTGTTTGTGTGCGTGTTTTGGCGCTAAGGCGGTAATGACAGAGGGCAAGGCGGGTTTCCACGGCGACGGGGGAGAGTAAACGAACGGCACTGGAGGAGAGTAAACGATAAACAATGACAAACAGAGAGAGAAAGAGAAGAAAGCAAGAGAGTAAACAAGTCACAACAAGAAACAGAGGAGAGGGAGAGGAGGGGAGGAAAAGGGGGAGAAAGAGGGAGGAGAGTAAAGAATAAACTACAAGAAACAGAGAGGGAGAGGAGGGGAGGAAAAGGGGGAGAAAGAGGGAATAAACAACAAGAAACAGAGGGGGAAGAGGGGAGGAAAAGGGGGCGAGAGAGGGAGGAGAGTAAAGAATAAACAACAAGAAACAGAGAGGGAGAAGAGGGGAGGAAAAGGGGGAGAAAGAGGGAGGGGAGTAAAGAATAAACAACAAGAAACAGGAGAGGGAGAGAAAATGATAACAAACTGAGAGAGAGAGAAAGAGGAGGAAGGAAAAGAGGAGAGAGTAAAAAATAAACAAGAAAAAGCAAGAGAGAGAGAGAGAAAGGAGAGAGAGAGGGAGAGTAAACAAGAAGAAAAAGCAAGAGAGAGAGGAAAGAGGAAGAGGGGGGAGGACAGAGAGAGGGAGAGTAAGTAAACAACAAGAAAAAGAGGGGGAGAGGGAGAGTAAACAATAAAAAACTGAGAGAGAGAGAATAAGGGAAAAGAGAAAACAATTAACAAGAAACTCTGAGAGAGAGGGAGAAGAAGGGAGTAAAAGGGGGAGAACGGAGAGAAAGAGGGTGGATAGTAAAGAATAAACAACAAGAAACAGGAGAGAGGAAGAATAAACATTAACAAACAGAGAGAGAGAGAGAGAGAGAGGAGGAAAAGAGGTGAGAGTAAACAATAAAAACAAGAAGCAGCAAGAGAGAGAGAGAAAGAGAGAGCGAGAGAGACAGAGTTGAACACCCAGACTGTTGGTCACATTATTCCGGGGTTTTCTCGGGCGCCGCCATCTTGTTTCTGTTGTAGTTTAACTCGAGGCAGAGATCAACAGAAAATAAGTTCTACTGGGAACAAAAAGCCGTTTCAGGAGGTCGGTGCTTGTTGTTACTCGTGTTCAATTGTATCATAATTATCTTTATGAAATGTTTGAACAGAGAGACTTTTCCCTCATCAAACCAGACAAGTTTAAACCAGGATCTGAAGAACAAGAGGCAAAAGTGGAGAAAACAGGAGAAAACATTTACAGAATGAATTACATCTTGAGACAACTGTTGCTTTCATTTTAGTTTTGGCCTGATTTAACCTTCATTTAGTCCAGGTTTAGTCCTGGTTTAGTCCTGGTTTGGTCCTGGTTTAGTCCTGGTTTAGTCCTGGTTTAGACCTGGTTTAGTCCTGGTCCTGATTTAGTCCTGCTTTAGACTTGGTTTAGTCCTGGTTCATCCTTGGTTCAGTCCTGGTTTAGTCCTGGTCTAGTCCTGGTCCTGGTTTAGCCCTGGTTCAGCCCTGGTTTAGTCCTGGTTTAGCCCTGGTTTAGCCCTGGTTTAGCCCTGGTTCAGCCCTGGTTCAGTCCTGGTTTAGTCCTGGTTTGGTCCTGGTTTAGTCCTGGTTTAGTCCTGGTTTAGACCTGGTTTAGTCCTGGTCCTGATTTAGTCCTGCTTTAGACTTGGTTTAGTCCTGGTTCATCCTTGGTTCAGTCCTGGTTTAGTCCTGGTCTAGTCCTGGTCCTGGTTTAGCCCTGGTTCAGCCCTGGTTTAGTCCTGGTTTAGCCCTGGTTTAGCCCTGGTTCAGCCCTGGTTCAGTCCTGGTTTAGTCCTGGTTTGGTCCTGGTTTAGTCCTGGTTTAGTCCTGGTTTAGACCTGGTTTAGTCCTGGTCCTGATTTAGTCCTGCTTTAGACTTGGTTTAGTCCTGGTTCATCCTTGGTTCAGTCCTGGTTTAGTCCTGGTCTAGTCCTGGTCCTGGTTTAGCCCTGGTTCAGCCCTGGTTTAGTCCTGGTTTAGCCCTGGTTTAGCCCTGGTTCAGCCCTGGTTCAGTCCTGGTTTAGTCCTGCTTTAGACTTGGTTTAGCCCTGGTTTAGTCCTGGTTCAGTCCTGGTCTAGTCCTGGTTTAGTCCTGGTCCTGGTTTAGTCCTGGTTTGGTCCTGGGTTAGTCCTGGTTTGGTCTTGGTTTGGTCCTGGTTTGGTCCTGGTTTAGTCCTGGTTTAGTCTTGATTTAGTCTTGGTTTAGTCCTGGTTTAGTCCTGGTTTAGTCCTTGTCCTGGTTTAGTCCTGGTTTAGTCCTGGTATAGTCCTGGTTTAGTCCTGGTTTAGTCCAGGTTTGGTCCTGGTTTGGTCCTGGTTTAGTCCTGGTTTAGTCCAGGTTTAGTCCAGGTTTAGTCCTGGTTTAGTCCTGGTTTAGTCCAGGTTTAGTCCTGGTTTAGTCCTGGTTTAGTCCAGGTTTAGTCCAGGTTTAGTCCTGGTTTAGTCCTGGTTTAGTCCAGGTTTAGTCCTGGTTTAGTCCTGGTTTAGTCCAGGTTTAGTCCTGGTTTAGTCCTGGTTTAGTCCAGGTTTAGTCCTGGTTTAGTTCTGGTTTAGTCCAGGTTTAGTCCTGGTTTAGTCCTGGTCTGGTCTGTGGTTTGTAAATGTCGAGTTCAGACTTTTTTCTCAAACAGTAAAAACACAGTGACATTTTGTTGGATTTAAATAAAGTCGTTAAAGGTTATTCTTCTGCTTTTGTCTCACTTTGGACCAAACGCCGGCTCCAGGTCTGGACTCTGAGTTTGGTCTGGTTATAGTCCACAGCTGAACCAGGACCAAACCAGGACCAAACCAGGACCAGAGAACGGCTTGGTCCTGTTAAGTCCTGACTAAAAACTGGTTTGGTCCTGCTTTAGTCCTGGTTTAGAAATGGTTAAGGTCTTGGTTTTGTACTTCTGCATTCTTGGATCTTTTAGTCCTGGTTTAGTTCAGGTTTAGTCCTCTTTTGGTTTAGTCCTGGTTTAGTCTCAAAGGGTCTGAATGATATTAATTGAATCCTCGTTTGTTTCTTCGTTAAATCTTAAAGAATGAAAAACGTGACTGAAGTGAGATCCAGGTCTGTGTTTACTGTGGTTTGATTGACACTTCATTAAAATACAATTATCGTTTTTATTAATCATTTAGAACAATGTCACTTCAAGATCTGTGCTATATTTACTGCTTTAGACCTGGTTTAGCCCTGTTTTATCCCTGGTTTAGTCCTGGTCTAGTCCTCTTTAGCCCTCTATAGCCCTCTTTAGCCCTCTTTAGCCCTGGTTTGTCCCTCTTTAGCCCTCTATAGCCCTCTTTAGCCCTGGTTTGTCCCTCTTTAGCCCTGGTCTTGCTCTCTTTAGCCCTGGTTTAGCCATCTTTAGCCCTCTTTAGCTCTGGTCTAGCTCTCTTTAGCCCTGGTCTAGCTCTCTTTAGCCCTGGTTTAGCCATTTTTAGCCCTCTTTAGCCCTGGTCTAGCTCTCTTTAGCCCTGGTTTAGCCCTGGTTTAGCCCTCTAGCTCTGGTCTAGCCCTCTTTAGCCCTGGTTTAGCCCTGGTTTAGTCCTCTTTGGCCCTCTTTAGCCCTGGTTTAGCCCTCTTTAGCCCTGGTCTATCCCTCTTTAGCCCTCTTTAGCCCTGGTCTAGCTCTCTTTAGCCCTGGTCTAGCTCTCTTTAGCCCTGGTTTAGCCCTGGTTTAGTCCTCTTTGGCCCTCTTTAGCCCTGGTTTATCCCTCTTTAGCCCTGGTCTATCCCTCTTTAGCCCTCTTTAGCCCTGGTCTAGCTCTCTTTATCCCTGGTTTAGCCCTGGTTTATTCCTCTTTGGCCCTCTATTGCCCTCTTTGGCCCTCTTTGGCCCTGGTTTAACCCCCTTTAGCCCTGGTCTAACCCTCTTTAGCCCTGGTTTAGCCCTCTTTGGCCCTCTTTAGCCCTCTCTGGCCCTCTTTAGCCCTGGTTTAGCCCTCTTTGGCCCTGGTTTAGCCTGCTTTGGCCCTGGTTTAGCCCTCTTTGGCCCTGATCTATCCCTCTTTAGCCCTCTTTAGCTCTCTTTAGCCCTCTTTGGCCCTCTTTGGCCCTGGTTTAGCCCGCTTTGGCCCTGGTTTAGCCCTCTTTGGCCCTGATTTATCCCTCTTTAGCCCTATTTAGCTCTCTTTAGCCCTCTTTGGCCCTGGTTTAGCCCCCTTTGGCCCTGGTCTATCCCTCTTTGGCCCTGGTTTAGCCCTCTTTGGTCCTCTTTAGCCCTCTTTAGCCCTGGTCTATCCCTCTTTGGCCCTCTTTAGCCCTGTTTTAGCCCTCTTTGGTCCTCTTTGGCCCTGGTTTAGCCCTCTTTAGCCCTGTTTTAGCCCTCTTTAGCCCTGGTTTAGCCCTCTTTGGCCCTCTTTAGCCCTGGTTTAGCCCTCTTTAAGCCCTCTTTGGCCCTCTTTACCCCTGGTTTAGCCCTCTTTAGCCCTCTTTGGCCCTCTTTAGCCCTGGTCTAGCTCTTTTTAGCCCTGGTTTAGCCCTCTTTGGCCCTCTTTAGCCCTCTTTGGCCCTGGTTTAGCCCTGTTCTGGTGTAAACGCTGTGCCTCTGGACTCTTTGCTGTAGAACGTGGTCAGATCTCACTCCCTCGAGACCAAACTCTAATTAAAACGTTGAAACAGACGGAAAACGAGCTGAAAGTGAAACGTGGCCGGCGTTTGGCTCCGGCGCGTGGCCTTAACGAACCGCCGCGCATCATTAACGCCAATTAACAAGACGCTCCCTTTAATTGAAAACATGAGAAAGTGACAGAAGAGATTAAAGACTTCATAAACCAGCTCTAAAGACAGACAAGACGGAATAAAGGGTAAACCAGGACCAGTCAGGACCAAAACAGGACTAAAACAGGACTAAAACAGGAATAAAACAGGAATAAAACAGGACTAAAACAGGAATAAAACAGGAATAAAACAGGAATAAAACAGGAATAAAACAGGACTAAAACAGGAATAAAACAGGAATAAAACAGGACTAATACAAGGACTAAACCAGGATTAAAACTGGACTAAAACAGGACTACAACAGGGTCTAAAGCAGGACTAAAACAAGGTCTAAACCAGGACTAAAACAGGACAACAACTGGACTAAAACAGGACTAAAATAGGGTCTAAACTAAAACAAGGTCTAAACCAGGACAAAAACAGAACGAAAACAGGACGAAAACAAAGATTAAAATAGGGCTAAAACAGGACTAAAACTGGACTAAAAGAGGTCTAAACCAGGATTAAACCAGTTTATCCCTCGTCCAAATCCAGGTCTAAATCCGGTCTTGTGCTGTGACAGGTGATGCTGCAGGTGATGTTGCTGCTGATGCGGGAAGCAGCCTGTTGCCCTAGAAACCCGCTCCGTCGCTGCGGAGACGTGGAGTGGCGTTGCCGTGGAGACAGCACGGATGTGGAGACGAGCGAGAGATGCACCCGAAAAGAGAGAGAGAGTCATTAACTCCTGTCAATCAAATCACACCTGCACCAGCTGTAAACCAGGACTAAACCAGGACTAAACCAGGACTGAACCAGGACTGAACCAGGTCTAAACCAGGACTAAACCAGGACTAAACCAGGTCTAAACCAGGTCTAAACCAGGTCTAAACCAGGTCTAAACCAGGACTAAACCAGGACTAAACCAGGACTAAACCAGGTCTAAACCAGGACTGAACCAGGACTGAACCAGGTCTAAACCAGGACTAAACCAGGACTAAACCAGGACTGAACCAGGACTGAACCAGGTCTAAACCAGGACTAAACCAGGACTAAACCAGGACTGAACCAGGACTAAACCAGGTCTAAACCAGGACTGAACCAGGACTGAGCCAGGACTAAACCAGGACTAAACCAGGACTGAACCAGGACTAAACCAGGTCTAAACGAGGACTGAACCAGGTCTAAACCAGGTCTAAACCAGGACTAAACCAGTACTAAACCAGGACTAAACCAGGACTGAACCAGGTCTAAACCAGGTCTAAACCAGGACTGAACCAGGACTGAACCAGGACTGAACCAGGACTAAACCAGGACTAAACCAGGTCTAAACCAGGACTAAACCAGGTCTAAACCAGGTCTAAACCAGGACTAAACCAGGACTAAGCCAGGACTGAACCAGGACTAAACCATGTCTAAACCAGGTCCTGGCCTGGATCCTGGCCTGGATCCTGGCCTGGATCCTGGTCTGGATCTTGGTCTGGATCCTGGTCTGGATCTTGGTCTGGATCCTGGTCTGGATCTTGGTTCAGATGTTGACAGAAACACAGTGCCACCTGCAGAAGTCACACTCTGTCTGTGATCTCACCCTCAACACTGTCCACACCAAGGGCTGCACCTGCCAGGACCGGACCAGGACCGGACCAGGACCAGGACCAGGACCAGGACCAGGACTAGGACCAGGACCAGGACCGCACCAGGACCAGGACAGGACCAGGACAGGACCAGTACCAGGACAGGACCAGGACAGGACCAGGACCGGACCAGGACCAGGACCAGGATAGGACCAGAACTGGACCAGGACCGGACCAGGACCAGGATAGGACCAGAACTGGACCAGGACTGGACCAGGACAGGACCAGGACAGGACCAGGACCAGGACTATTTCTTCTTTGTGTTTGTAACAAGGAACTCCCAAAATATCAGAAGTTATTATGTTATTCTGTTTCCTTCCTTCCTTGTCTCCTTCCTTCCTTGTCTCCTTCTTTCCTTCCTCGTCTCCTCTCTCTCATTCCTTCTCTCCTTTTCTTCTGTTGAACTGTGAAAATGTGGCCTTCTTTCTTCTTCCCTCTCCCCCTTGTACCCTCCTCCCCTCCTTGTCTCCTTTTCTCTTTTTCTTCTCCCTCATTCCTTCCCCTCCTCTCTCACTTTCCCTCCTTTTCTCTCTTTGTCTTCTCTCCTTTCTCCCTTTGCTCCTTCCTTGGTTTCCTTCCTTCGCTCCTTCTTTCCTCCTCTCGCCTTCTCTTCCTTTCTCTCCCTCTCTCCCTCCTTCTCTCCCTCTCTCCCCCCTTCTCTCCCCATTCTCTCCCTCTCCCCCCTTCTCTCCCTCTCTCCCCCCTCTCCCCCCTTGTGTGAACGACGGGTGCCGGGAGCAGATGGGAGCCGGAGATCGGGTTACCTGCCACATCTGTCCGCGCCGTCAATCAAACCCGAGACGCATAAATAACACCAGAGAAATAACATCAGAGAAATGACACCAGAGAAACGACACCAGAGAAATAACACCAGAGAAATGACACCAGAGAAATGACACCAGAGAAACAACACCAGAGAAATGACACCAGAGAAACAAAACCAGAGAAATAACACCAGAGAAACGACATCAGAGAAATAACACCAGAGAAATGACACCAGAGAAACGACACCAGAGAAATAACACCAGAGAAACAAAACCAGAGAAATAACACCAGAGAAACAACACCAGAGAAATAACATCAGAGAAATGACACCAGAGAAATAACACCAGAGAAACAACACCAGAGAAATAACACCAGAGAAACAAAACCAGAGAAATAACACCAGAGAAACAACACCAGAGAAATAACACCAGAGAAACGACACCAGAGAAATAACACCAGAGAAATGACACCAGAGAAATGACAACAGAGAAACAACACCAGAGAAATGACACCAGAGAAACAAAACCAGAGAAATAACACCAGAGAAACAACACCAGAGAAATAACACCAGAGAAATGACACCAGAGAAATGACACCAGAGAAACAAAACCAGAGAAATAACACCAGAGACATGACACCAGAGAAATAACACCAGAGAAACAACACCAGAGAAATAACACCAGAGAAACAACACCAGAGAAATAACACCAGAGAAACGACACCAGAGAAATAACACCAGAGACATGACACCAGAGAAATAAAACCAGAGAAATACCAAATCTAGTCTGGGTTTAGTTTCTTGGTTAGTCCTAGTCTGGTCTTCATGTGGTGCAAGTGTGAATGTAGAGGCCAGGACCAACAGGACTGAACCAGGACTGAACCAGGACAGAACCAGGACTAGACCAGGACTAAACCAGGACTAAACCAGGACTGAACCAGGACTGAACCAGGACTGAACCAGGACTAAACCAGGACTAAACCAGGACTAGACCAGGACTAAACCAGGACTGAACCAGGACTGAACCAGGACTGAACCAGGACTAGACCAGGACTAAACCAGGACTGAACCAGGACTGAACCAGGACTAAACCAGGACTGAACCAGGACTAAACCAGGACTGAACCAGGACTCGAGTGAGTTCACACGTTAACTCGTCTGGTTCCAGTTTAAGACAGGTTTTACTTGACTTGATTCGGTCCTGGTTTAGTCCTGGTTTAGTCCTGATTTAGTCCTGGTTTAGTTCTCGTTCAGTCTTGATTTAGTCCTGGTTTAGGCCTATTTTAGACCTGGTTTAGTTCAAAGCAAAACCCCCTGCTTGTGCACTCCCTTCTCGTGCACTCCCTCCTCGTGCACGCTCTCCCTCCTCATGCACTCTCCTCCTCCTGCACTCTCCTCCTCCTCCTCCTCATGCACTCTCCTCCTCCTCCTCCTCATGCACTCTCCTCCTTGTGCACTCTCCTCCTCGTGCATTCTCCTCCTCCTCCTCGTGCACTCTCCTCCTCCTCATGCACTCTCCTCCTCCTCGTGCACTCTCCTCCTCGTGCACTCTCCTCCTCGTGCATTCTCCTCCTCATGCACTCTCCCTCCTCCTTGTGCACTCTCCTCCTCCTGCACTCTCCTCCTCATGCATTCTCCTCCTCCTCCTCATGCACTCTCCTCCTCGTGCATTCTCCTCCTCCTCCTCATGCACTCTCCCTCCTCCTCGTGCACTCTCCTCCTCCTGCACTCTCCTCCTCATGCACTCTCCTCCTCCTCGTGCACTCTCCCTCCTCCTTGTGCACTCTCCCTCCTCCTCGTGCACTCTCCTCCTCACGCACTTTCCTCCTCGTGCACTCTCCTCCTCATGCACTTTCCTCCTCGTGCACTCTCCTCCTCATGCACTCTCCTCCTCCTCCTCATGCACTCTCCCTCCTCCTCGTGCACTCTCCTCCTCCTCCTCATGCACCCTCCCTCCTCCTCATGCACTCTCCTCCTCGTGCACTCTCCTCCTCGTGCACTCTCCCTCCTCCTCATGCACTCTCCTCCTCGTGCACTCTCCCCCTCCTCATGCACTCTCCTCCTCCTCCTCGTGCACTCTCCTCCTCCTCGTGCACTCTCCTCCTCCTCCTCATGCACTCTCCCTCCTCCTCGTGCACTCTCCTCCTCATGCACTCTCCTCGTGCACTCTCCTCCTCCTCGTGCACTCTCTCCCTCCTCCTTGTGCACTCTCCTCCTCCTCATGCAGTCTCCTCCTCCTCATGCACTCTCCTCCTCCTCGTGCACCCTCCTCCTCGTGCACTCTCCTCCTCCTCGTGCACTCTCCTCTTCCTCCTCGTGCACTCTCCCTCCTCCTTGTGCACTCTCCTCCTCGTGCACTCTCCTCCTCCTCGTGCACTCTCTCCCTCCTCCTTGTGCACTCTCCTCCTCCTCATGCAGTCTCCTCCTCCTCATGCACTCTCCTCCTCCTCGTGCACCCTCCTCCTCGTGCACTCTCCTCCTCGTGCACTCTCCTCGTGCACGCTCGCACACCTGCTGGCTGCTGATTGGTGGAGCTCCGTAATCTTGTCTCATTATTTCAATTACGAGGCTAAACGCAGCAATCAGCCGTTCCCCGCTCAACGACTCGAAATATTTGCATCGATCCACGAAAATACGTCTTTATAACAGCTCCAGCGCCGCGAAAATACAGCTCCAGCGCCGCGAAAATACACAAAAATATATACATCAGAAAAACGACACATAAATACGAGTCTCACGGCGGAAAAACACTGGAACACAAGGGTTTATTTCAGACACAGAGGGCTGTTTAGCCTCACAGTTATTTAGGTTTAGTCCTGATGTTGTCCTAGTTTAGGTTTATATTTAATCAGGACTAAACCAAGACTAAACCAGGTCAGGGTGTAAACATGGACCAGGATTAAACCAGGACTGAAACAGGACTAAATCAACTAAAACTGGACTAAACTGAGCCTAAACCAGGTATAAAAAGGACTAAACCAACATTAAACCAGTCATAAACCAAGTCAAGGTGTAAACATGGACAAGGACTAAACCAGGCATAAAGAAGGACAAAACCTGGACTGAACAGCACTAAACCAGGGTAAAATCAAACCCAGATTAAACAAGGATAAAATCAAGACTAAACCGGGTTTGAACCTGGACTAAACCAGGAGTAAATAAAGACTAAACCAAGAAAAAACCCAGAATAGAAAAACTGTAATAAAAGCAAGACTAAAGGGTTTGAACCTGGGCTAAACCAGGACTAAACTAGGACTAAACGAGGGCTAAACCCAGATCCCAGACCATGTAAAGCAAAGGAAACAAGGAAAAACAGAAGCCAAATATTTGTATTGATCCAAAAAAGAGACACATCTGTGAGAGAGAAAGGGAGAGAGGGAGGGGCGAGCGAGGGGGTGGCACCGGCAGAGTGGTTAGCCCTCCTCCTGTGGCACAGTCCGGTCCCGGTCCTGATCCTGGTCCTGGTCCTGGTCCTGGTCTTTTTGAGGTTTTTTATATAAAACATCAAATTCATATTGTGATTTCTTGGACACTCAGACTCTTTTTCCTCTGAAGCCTGAAGGGGGCGCTCACGTGGCAGCAGAGGAGAGAGGAGGGGGGAGGGAGGAGGGAGGAGGAGGGAGGAGGAGGGGGAGGGAGGAGGAGGGGGAGCGAGGGGGGACGACGAGTGTAAATCGATAGAAACATTTGCATCGATCTCTCTGTGGGAAACCACCACAGCCACTACAGGAACCAGAGCAGCAGCAAAACAGCAGCAAACAGGGCTAAAACAGGGCTAAAACAGGGCTAAAACAGGGCTAAAACAGGACTAAAACAGGGCTTAAACAGGGCTAAAACAGGGCTAAAACAGGGCTAAAACAGGACTAAAACAGGGCTAAAACAGGGCTAAAACAGGACTAAAACAGGGCTAAAACAGAACTAAAACAGGGCTGAAACAGGGCTAAAACAGGACTAAAACAGGGCTAAAACAGGGCTAATACAGGACTAAAACAGAACTAAAACAGGGCTAAAACAGGACTAAAACAGGGCTAAAACAGAACTAAAACAGGGCTGAAACAGCACTAAAACAGGGCTAAAACAGGGCTAAAACAGGGCTAAAACAGGACTAAAACAGGGCTAAAACAGCACTAAAACAGGGCTAAAACCGGACTAAAACAGGGTTAAAACAGTACTAAAACAGGGCTAAAACAGGGCTAAAACAGGACTAAAACAGGGCTAAAACAGGACTAAAACAGGGCTAAAACAGGACTAAAACAGGACTAAAACAGGGCTAAAACAGGACTAAAACAGGGCTGAAACAGCACTAAAACAGGGCTAAAACAGGGCTAAAACAGGGCTAAAACAGCACTAAAACAGGGCTAAAACAGGACTAAAACAGGACTAAAACAAGGCTAAAACAGGACTAAAACAGGGCTAAAACAGGGCTAAAACAGGACTAAAATAGGGCTAAAACAGCACTAAAACAGGGCTAAAACAGGACTAAAACCGGTCTAAAACAGCGCTAAAACAGGGCTAAAACAGCGCTAAAACAGGGCTAAAACAGGACTAAAACAGGGCTAAAACAAGATTAAAACAGCACTAAAACAGGACTAAAACAGGGCTAAAACAAGATTAAAACAGGGCTAAAACAGCACTAAAACAGCACTAAAACAGGACTAAAACAGGGCTAAAACAGGGCTAAAACAAGGCTAAAACAGGACTAAAACAGGGCTAAAACAGGGCTAAAACAGGGCTAAAATAGGGCTAAAATAGGACTAAAACAGGACTAAAACAGGGCTAAAACATCCATCATTTACCGTGGACCACATGAACAACAGAGGGACCAAACACACCCATGTCCCACTCAGAACAGTAAAAAGGCCCTAACCTAACGATGAATGTCTCTTCTCTGTGTTTTTGTGTTTTACGTCGGACACAAGTTAAAGATTTTATAAAAACATGTTTTCCAGGTTTAAAGTATTTCAGAGCTGGACAAACACGACATGAGCGCCGCTTGTGGCTTCACCGCTGAGATAAATGTACACATGACATTTAAGAGCGTTTATACCTCCTCTAATGTCTCCTAGCTCCTCTAATCGTCTCCTAGCTCCTCTCCTCGTCTCCTAGCTCCTCTAATCGTCTCCTAGCTCCTCTCCTCGTCTCCTAGCTCCTCTAATGTCTCCTAGCTCCTCTAATCGTCTCCTAGCTCCTCTCCTCGTCTCCTAGCTCCTCTAATCATCTCCTTGTTCTTCTAATCGTCTCCTAGCTCCTCTCCTCGTCTCCTAGCTCCTCTAATCATCTCCTTGTTCTTCTAATCGTCTCCTAGCTCCTCTCCTCGTCTCCTAGCTCCTCTAATCGTCTCCTAGCTCCTCTAATCGTCTCCTTGTTCTTCTAATCGTCTCCTAGCTCCTCTCCTCGTCTCCTAGCTCCTCTAATTGTCTCCTAGCTCCTCTCCTCGTCTCCTAGCTCCTCTAATCATCTCCTTGTTCTTCTAATCGTCTCCTAGCTCCTCTCCTCGTCTCCTAGCTCCTCTCCTCGTCTCCTAGCTACTCTAATCATCTCCTTGTTCTTCTAATCGTCTCCTAGCTCCTCTCCTCGTCTCCTAGCTTCTCTAATCATCTCCTTATTCTTCTAATCGTCTCCTAGCTCCTCTCCTCGTCTCCTAGCTCCTCTAATCGTCTCCTAGCTCCTCTCCTCGTCTCCTAGCTCCTCTAATCATCTCCTTGTTCTTCTAATCGTCTCCTAGCTCCTCTCCTCGTCTCCTAGCTCCTCTCCTCGTCTCCTAGCTTCTCTAATCATCTCCTTGTTCTTCTAATCGTCTCCTAGCTCCTCTCCTCGTCTCCTAGCTCCTCTAATCGTCTCCTAGCTCCTCTCCTCGTCTCCTAGCTTCTCTAATCATCTCCTAGCTCCTCTCCTCGTCTCCTAGCTCCTCTAATCATCTCCTAGCTCCTCTAATCGTCTCCTTGTTCTTCTAATCATCTCCTAGCTCCTCTCCTCGTCTTCTAGCTCCTCTAATCGTCTCCTAGCTCCTCTCCTCATCTTCTAGCTCCTCTAATCGTCCCCTAGCTCCTCTCCTCATCTTCTAGCTCCTCTAATCGTCCCCTAGCTCCTCTCCTCGTCTTCTAGCTCCTCTAATCGTCTCCTAGCTCCTCTCCTCATCTTCTAGCTCCTCTAATCGTCCCCTAGCTCCTCTCCTCGTCTTCTAGCTTCTCTAATCATCTCCTAGCTCCTCTCCTCGTCTCCTAGCTCCTCTCCTCGTCTCCTAGCTCCTCTCCTTGCCTCCTAGCTCCTCTCCTCGTCTCCTAGCTCCTCTAATGTCTTCTAGCTCCTCTAATAGTCTCCTAGCTCCTCCCCTCGTCTCCTAGCTCCTCTAATCGTCTCCTAGCTCCTCTCCTCATCTCCTAGCTCCTTTAATCATCTCCTAGCTCCTCTCCTCGTCTCCTAGGTCCTCTCCTCGTCTTCTAGCTTCTCTAATCGTCTCCTAGCTCCTCTAATCGTCCCCTAGCTTCTCTCCTCGTCTTCTAGCTTCTCTAATTCTCTCCTAGCTCCTCTCCTCGTCTCCTAGCTCCTCTCCTCATCTCCTAGATCCTCTAATCGTCTCCTAGCTCCACTCCTCGTCTCCTAGCTCCTTTGCACGTCTCCTAGCTCCTCTCCTCGTCTCCTAGTTCCTCTAATCGTCTCCTAGCTCCTTTGCACGTCTCCTAGCACTACTCCTCGTCTCCTAGCTCCTCTCCTTGCCTCCTAGCTCCTCTCCTTGCCTCCTAGCTCCTCTCCTCCACTCCTCCTTGTCTCCTCTCTTCCTCACTTCCTACCTCCTCATCCTTCGTCCTGCCTGCTTGTCCACTTACCTCCTTGCTCCCTCCTCCTCTCCTCGTCTCTTCACCTCCTCGTCTCCTCTCCTTGTACCCTTGTCTCCTTGTCTCCTCCCTCCCCGTCTCCTCGTTCCCTCTCTCCTCCTTTCTCCTTCTTTTCTCTCTCCTTTTCCCCTTTTGTCCCATCTCCTTTCCTCTCTCCTCGCCTCCTTCCTCTTCATCCCCTCTTCTCATCTCCTTAGCCTCCTTGCTCGCTCCTGTATCTTAGTTTCCTCTCCTCATTTCTTCCCTTCTCTCCTCTCCTCCTCTCCTTGTCTTCTCTGCTCCTCCCCTCCTTCCTTTCCTTGTCTCCTCTCCTCCTCTATCTGTCTCCTCTTCTACTCCTACTTTCCTCTTTTCCTCTCTTCTTACCCTCTTCTCCTTGTCTCCTCTCCTCGTTTCCTCCTCTCCTCCTCCACTTCTCCTTCCTATCCTCCTCATCTCACTTTCCTCACCTCTTCTCTTCCTTTCCTCTCATCTCCTTTCTTTCCTCTCCCTTCTCCTCTCTCCTCTCCTCCCCCTCCTCTCCTCCTCTCCCCCCGCCTCCCCATCCCCTCCTCTCCTCTTCCTCTCCTCCTCCCTCCTCCCTCCCTCCTCTCCTTCTTTCCTCACCTCCTCTCCTCCCTCCTCCTCTCCTCTCCCCCCTAGCCTGCTCTCCTCTCCTTTCCTTTCCTCGTTCCTCTCCGCTCCTCCCCTCCTCTCCCCTCCTCTCGCCCCACCTCCTCTCTTCTCCTACCCTCCTCCTCCCTCCCTCCTCTCTCCTTCTTTCCTCTCCTCCCTCCTCTCCTCCTCCCTCCTTCTTTCCTCCCCTCCCCTCCTCCTCTCCTCCCCTCTCCTTTCCTCTCCTCTCCTCCTCTCCTCCCCCCTCCTCCTCCCTCCCCTCTCTTTCTCCTCCCCTCCTCTCCTCCTCCCCTCCTCCTCCCCCCTCTCCACACTTGGCAGTGGTGTGATAATTGTATGGTGGCTCTGAGGGACATTTGGATGAAAACAGTGAGGAGTCGAGGCTGAAAGCTCATCTCGACAGGAAACCGCTAATAAACAAGAACAATTTAAAGATTATTCTGTCTTTTTCAAACGTTTGTGCAAATTAAAGTTCACGTGCGGTCTGGACATTTAGAGACACTTCACCTGTGGGACACTTTTTATCTCTTTTTAGTCACATTCTGGTCACATTTTAGTCACTTTTTGTGGTGTTTTTCATTGTGCTTTTACCACAATCTCAGGTGGCTTTTTTAAAAATCTCTTTTTAGATGGATTTTGTCCAGTTATTGTCTCATTTTTGTTTTGTCACGGTTTATACGCGTTTTTGTTGTACTATTTGTTTTGTCTTGTTTTTTCTCTTTTTAGTCATGTTTTTTGCAACAGTAACAAGACAAAGTGTGACAAAATCCTGACTATAAAGTGATAAAACGCAATCAAAAGCACCAAAAAAGTGACACAATACGATCAAAAGCAACAAAAAGATGACAAAAAATGTGACAAAAAATGACAAAACACAACCAAAAGCAACATAAAATTGACAAAATGTGACAAAAGTGTGACTAAAAGCCAAATAAACACCACTGAAGGCAACTTAAAGTGACAAATGTGACTGAAACAGTATGAGCAACAAAAGGTGATCAAAATGTCCAAAAATTGTTGCTATATGTTGCGTTTTTGTCACTTTTAGTCACATTATTGTTGCTTTTGTTATGTTTTTTGACACTTAAATTCACTTTCTGTCACTTTTAGTCACGTTATTGTTGCTTTTAGTTATGTTTTTGACCCTTTAAGTAACTTTCTTGTCACTTTTCATCAAGTTTTTGTCACTTTTTGTCACGTTATTGTTGCTTTTAGTTAAGTTTTTGACACGTTGAGTCACTTTCTTGTCGCTTTTAGTCACGTTTTTGCTGCTCTTGGTCAAGTTTTTGTCGCTCATAGACACATTTTTGTTGATTTTAATGCTAGTTTCCTGTTTATCGACGCACAGCACTCATTTTGTCAAGACCCAAAATTTGATATGTCCAGGTCATAATCGTCTGACAATTATCTTTTTGTAAATTCTTGACATCGGCCTCAGGATTTTAGAGTCCACCAAAAATAGGACAAACAGGGACTGAATGGGGACTAAAACAGGCCTCAACCAGGTCCAGAGCAGGTCTAAACCCGGTCTAACCCAGGTCTAAACCAGGTCTAACCCAGGTCTAAAACAGGTCTAATTGTCCTGGACTTTTCCCACGTTTTGTTTTGGGTCTAAGGTTTCCTGAACACGTTTTGGCTCGTCTCCAAATTCCTCGAGGCCAAAATATCTCACGCTAATGACTTTAAACACACAACACCGTCCTGCGCTCTTTAGGGAAACCACGAGCGTGCACGAGGGGGCAGGGGCGTGCACGAGGGGGCAGGGGTGTGCACGAGTGGGGCAGGAGCATGCACAAGGCTCAGGAGTGTGCACGAGGGGGCAGGGGCGTGCACGAGGGTCAAGAGTGTGCACGTGCAGGTGAGAGAAACCAAGTGAGTGTGAAGAGAGAACAAAGAGACTCTTTAGAGAATCAGAAACAACTGACAGGACCAGGACTAAACCAGGACTAAACCAGGACTGAACCAGGACGAAACCAGGACTCAACCAGGACTAAACCAGGACTAAACCAAGACTAAACCAGGTCTAAACCAGGACTAAACCAGGACCAAACCAGGACTAAACCAGGACTAAACCAGGTCTAAACCAGGACTAAACCAGGACTAAACCAGGACTAGACCAGGACTAGACCAGGTCTAACCCAGGCCTGGCTCCTTTGGTCTTCAGTCCTGGTATGGTCCTCAGTCCTGGTCTGGGCTCAGTCCTGGTCTGGGCTTAAGTCCTGGTCTGGTCTTCAGTCCTGGTCGGGTCTTCAGTCCTGGTCTTCAGTCCTGGTCTGGTCCTCAGTACAGGTCTGGTCTTCAGTCCTGGTCTGGGCTCAGTCCTGGTCTGGTCTTCAGTCCTGGTCTGGGCTCAGTCCTGGTCCTCAGTCCTGGTTTGGTCCTCAGTCCTGGTCTGGTCTTCAGTCCTGGTCTGGGCTCAGTCCTGGTCTGGGCTCAGTCCTGGTCTGGTCTTCAGTCCTGGTCTGGTCTTCAGTCCTGGTCTGGCCTTCAGTCCTGGTCTGGTCCTCAGTCCTGGTCTGGGCTCAGTCCTGGTCTGGTCTTCAGTCCTGGTCTGGGCTCAGTCCTGGTCTGGGCTCAGTCCTGGTCTGGTCTTTAGTCCTGGTCTGGTCTGCAGTCCTGGTCTGGTCTTCAGTCCTGGTCTGGGCTCAGTCCTGGTCTGGGCTCAGTCCTGGTCTGGTCTTCAGTCCTGGTCTGGTCTTCAGTCCTGGTCTGGGCTCAGTCCTGGTCTGGGCTCAGTCCTGGTCTGGGCTCAGTCCTGGTCGGGTCTTCAGTCCTGGTCTTCAGTCCTGGTCTGGTCTTCAGTCCTGGTCTGGTCTTCAGTCCTGGTCTGGCCTTCAGTCCTGGTCTGGCCTTCAGTCCTGGTCTGGTCTTCAGTCCTGGTCTGGCCTTCAGTCCTGGTCTGGGCTCAGTCCTGGTCTGGTCTTCAGTCCTGGTCTGGTCTTCAGTCCTGGTCTGGCCTTCAGTCCTGGTCTGGGCTCAGTCCTGGTCTGGTCTTCAGTCCTGGTCTGGTCTGCAGTCCTGGTCTGGTCTTCAGTCCTGGTCTGGCCTTCAGTCCTGGTCTGGGCTCAGTCCTGGTCTGGCCTTCAGTCCTGGTCTGGCCTTCAGTCCTGGTCTGGCCTTCAGTCCTGGTCTGGGCTCAGTCCTGGTCTGGTCTTCAGTCCTGGTCTTCAGTCCTGGTCTGGTCTTCAGTCCTGGTCTGGTCTTCAGTCCTGGTCTGGGCTCAGTCCTGGTCTGGGCTCAGTCCTGGTCTGGGCTCAGTCCTGGTCGGGTCTTCAGTCCTGGTCTTCAGTCCTGGTCTGGTCTTCAGTCCTGGTCTGGTCTTCAGTCCTGGTCTGGCCTTCAGTCCTGGTCTGGCCTTCAGTCCTGGTCTGGTCTTCAGTCCTGGTCTGGCCTTCAGTCCTGGTCTGGGCTCAGTCCTGGTCTGGTCTTCAGTCCTGGTCTGGTCTGCAGTCCTGGTCTGGTCTTCAGTCCTGGTCTGGCCTTCAGTCCTGGTCTGGGCTCAGTCCTGGTCTGGTCTTCAGTCCTGGTCTGGTCTTCAGTCCTGGTCTGGTCTTCAGTCCTGGTCTGGGCTCAGTCCTATTCTGGGCTCAGTCCTGGTCGGGTCTTCAGTCCTGGTCTTCAGTCCTGGTCTGGTCTTCAGTCCTGGTCTGGTCTTCAGTCCTGGTCTGGGCTCAGTCCTGGTCTGGTCTTCAGTCCTGGTCTGGTCTTCAGTCCTGGTCTGGGCTCAGTCCTGGTCTGGTCTTCAGTCCTGGTCTGGTCTTCAGTCCTGGTCTGGCCTTCAGTCCTGGTCTGGTCCTCAGTCCTGGTCTGGGCTCAGTCCTGGTCTGGTCTTCAGTCCTGGTCTGGGCTCAGTCCTGGTCTGGGCTCAGTCCTGGTCTGGTCTTTAGTCCTGGTCTGGTCTTTAGTCCTGGTCTGGTCTTCAGTCCTGGTCTGGGCTCAGTCCTGGTCTGGGCTCAGTCCTGGTCTGGTCTTCAGTCCTGGTCTGGTCTTCAGTCCTGGTCTGGGCTCAGTCCTGGTCTGGGCTCAGTCCTGGTCTGGGCTCAGTCCTGGTCGGGTCTTCAGTCCTGGTCTTCAGTCCTGGTCTGGTCTTCAGTCCTGGTCTGGTCTTCAGTCCTGGTCTGGCCTTCAGTCCTGGTCTGGCCTTCAGTCCTGGTCTGGTCTTCAGTCCTGGTCTGGCCTTCAGTCCTGGTCTGGGCTCAGTCCTGGTCTGGTCTTCAGTCCTGGTCTGGTCTTCAGTCCTGGTCTGGCCTTCAGTCCTGGTCTGGGCTCAGTCCTGGTCTGGTCTTCAGTCCTGGTCTGGTCTGCAGTCCTGGTCTGGTCTTCAGTCCTGGTCTGGCCTTCAGTCCTGGTCTGGGCTCAGTCCTGGTCTGGCCTTCAGTCCTGGTCTGGCCTTCAGTCCTGGTCTGGCCTTCAGTCCTGGTCTGGGCTCAGTCCTGGTCTGGTCTTCAGTCCTGGTCTTCAGTCCTGGTCTGGTCTTCAGTCCTGGTCTGGTCTTCAGTCCTGGTCTGGGCTCAGTCCTGGTCTGGGCTCAGTCCTGGTCTGGGCTCAGTCCTGGTCGGGTCTTCAGTCCTGGTCTTCAGTCCTGGTCTGGTCTTCAGTCCTGGTCTGGTCTTCAGTCCTGGTCTGGCCTTCAGTCCTGGTCTGGCCTTCAGTCCTGGTCTGGTCTTCAGTCCTGGTCTGGCCTTCAGTCCTGGTCTGGGCTCAGTCCTGGTCTGGTCTTCAGTCCTGGTCTGGTCTGCAGTCCTGGTCTGGTCTTCAGTCCTGGTCTGGCCTTCAGTCCTGGTCTGGGCTCAGTCCTGGTCTGGCCTTCAGTCCTGGTCTGGCCTTCAGTCCTGGTCTGGCCTTCAGTCCTGGTCTGGTCTTCAGTCCTGGTCTGGTCTTCAGTCCTGGTCTGGGCTCAGACTTGTCGAGGCGGTGTTCGTCTCAGACTCGTGACATGTTTGTTCAATATTTCAGAGTCTGACGGAGAAAAAGCTCAACTTTAATCAGTTTTATGCAAATTAGACTCAGACGCAGAGAGTTCTGCTGCGTTTGGATCCACGACACGTCTGGATTATGTCACTGCTTCAGATCGATGAATTCATCTTGAACTCATGACTTGAGCCGTGAACTCCTCAGGTTCATCATCAGCTCATGAATAAACATGAGCCTCATCATGACTCTGACTCTGCTCCTGATGAACCTCAGGTGTAACTCATTAACTGATCATTTACCTGTTACACTGACACTGATATAACCATGGATGTATTAAATGAACTGATAAGCCACGCCCCTCTGTCCGTGTCCCAGTGTCCCAGGTTGATTAGTGGTCATGCAAGGTACTGCAGCCTCTGGGGCCCAGCCTTTTTCTATCGTTTCACATTATAATCACAGACAGGACTTAATTATTATCGGTATTTAAATAAAATAGAAGGAAATGTTATTTTCTACCGTTTCTAAAATCACCGAAATTACCGTTTTTATTCACCTTTAACCAGAAGTTGCCGTACGCGCCGCCGTCTTGTTTCCGTTGTAGTTCACACGGAGCAGACGAGCTCAACAGAAAATAAGTTCTACACGTCAAACGGAAGTGCATTTACAACAAAAGTGTATCTGTTGTGTACCTTGTTGTGCTTTTGTCGCTTTTAGTTGCTATTATTATCATTCTCTTTTTTTTTTTTTTGCTTTTAGTCGAATTTTGTCAGTTTGTCTCAAGTTTTTGTCATTTTTTGTCGGTTTTAGTCACGTTTTTGTCACTTCTACATGTGTTTTTGTCGCTTTCAGGCACTTTTAATCCCGTTTTTGTCACTATTAGTCAACTAATCAGTCAACTGTTACCATGGCAACCAGACTGTAAACAAGGGCCAACAAGGTCCAATTATAATACACAATAGTTAGAACTGACCATAAATAATCCTTGATGACTCCACCTTGTTGTGCTTTTGTTGCTTTTAGTCAAGTTTTATCACTTTTAGTTGCTATTATTATTACTCTTTTGTTTTTTTTGTTTTTTTTTTTTTGCTTTTAGTCATATTTTTGTCAGTTTATCTCAAGTTTTTCTCATTTTTTGTCGGTTTTAGTCACATTTTTGTTACTTCTAGATGTGTTTTAGTCGCTTTCAGGCACTTTTAATCCCGTTTTGGTCGCTTTTAGTCAAGTTTTGTCATTTGTTTTTGTCAGGTTTTTGGAGGTTTTGTCAAGTTTTTGTTCTTTTTGTTTGACAATTTATGCAAAGTTTATAATGCCACTTCCTGTAGAACATGAGCACAAATATGACACAGTTAGAGGTCATTCACAACTGTTACCATAGCAACCAGACTGTAAACAAGGACCGACTGTTACCATAGCAACCAGACTGTAAACAAGGACCACATCCACAGACATGACACAATAGTTAGGGCTGACATAAATAATCCGTGATAAGACTTTATTTTGGTTCAAACTGAGGGGGACACTAGGCCCACTTCAGAGAGCGCGGGCCGGTGTTGTTAATGTGGGCCGTCCCAAAGTGAGAATGTGGCTCTGAGAAGCTCTGAATGATTTGACAGGATCAGGTGTGTCTCCCCCCTCCTCCCCCTCCTCCCTCCATGTAACCTCACCCCCCCCCCTCCTCACTGACACCTCACACGGGGGGGGGGGCTGCTGACAGAATGACGGCGAAGCTGCTTTGTCAAAGTCAAGAGATTCATGTCTGAGCCCCGGGCCAAAAGTAACACCAGGACGAGACCAGGACTAAACCAGGACTGAACCAGGACTAAACCAGGACTAAACCAGGACTAAACCAGGACTGAACCAGGACGAGACCAGGACTAAACCAGGACTGAACCAGGACTAAACCAGGACTAAACCAGGACTGAACCAGGACGAGACCAGGACTAAACCAGGACTGAACCAGAACTGAACCAGGACTAAACCAGGACTATACCAGGACGAGACCAGGACTGAACCAGGACTGAACCAGGACTGAACCAGGACTAAACCAGGACTAAACCAGGACGAGACCAGGACTAAGCCAGGACTGAACCAGGACTAAACCAGGACTGAACCAGGACTAAACCAGGACTAAACCAGGACTGAACCAGGACGAGACCAGGACTAAACCAGGACGAGACCAGGACTGAACCAGGACTGAACCAGGACTGAACCAGGACTAAACCAGGACTAAACCAGGACGAGACCAGGACTAAGCCAGGACTGAACCAGGACTAAACCAGGACTGAACCAGGACTGAACCAGGACGAGACCAGGACTGAACCAGGACTAAACCAGGACTAAACCAGGACTGAACCAGGACTGAACCAGGTCTAAACCAGGACTGAACCAGGACCGAACCATGTCTGAACCAGGACTGAACCAGGACTAAACCAGGTCTAAACCAGGACAAGACCAGAACTGAACCAGGACTAAACCAGGACGAGACCAGGACTGAACCAGGACTAAACCAGGTCTAAACCAGGACTAAACCAGGACTGAACCAGGACTAAACCAGGACTGAACCAGGACTAAATCAGGACGAGACCAGGACTAAACCAGGACTGAACCAGGACTAAACCAGGGCGAGACCAGGACTGAACCAGGACTAAACCAGGACTGAACCAGGACTAAACCAGGACGAGACCAGGACTAAACCAGGACTGAACCAGGACTAAACCAGGACGAGACCAGGACTGAACCAGGACTGAACCAGGACTAAACCAGGACTGAACCAGGACTGAACCAGGTCTAAACCAGGACTGAACCAGGACCGAACCATGTCTGAACCAGGACTGAACCAGGACTAAACCAGGTCTAAACCAGGACGAGACCAGGACTGAACCAGGACTAAATCAGGGCTAAACCAGGACTAAACCAGGACTAAACCAGGACAAATCCAAGACAAATCCAAGACTAAAGCAAAACTAAAATAAGTCGAGTAATGTACCATCGACTAAAACCAAACCCAGACTAAATCAGGCTCTAAACCCAGATGAAAGTTTCACACCTTTCACAGATAAAAAGTAATAAAATCCTTCACAAAAAAGATTTCAAATACAGAACTTATGTCGTCCTCAAACGTGAGCGTCTGAGGCTGTTCCCAGGATTTATTTGACCCGAAGTTTCACACAGACATCTTTAAACTGACGACATTCTCTTTCAAACTTCACGAGCAGCTCAGACCTCCAGAGTCCAAGAGCACGACCTGCTTCAAGCCAAACACACTTCACTTCTTTCCTGTCGCTTCCAGACAAACCCAGACAGAACCGTCCAATCAAGAGAGTCTACTTCAGCCACTCGTGTGAAATGAAGGAGCTCATTGGTCGAACAAACTCTAACTCCTCCCAGTTTGTGCTTCTCTCTTTGATTCTGGACAAATCTGAGACGTTTTTCAGTCTGGAACGTTTTTTAATCCCTCAGTTTTTCCTTAAAAGCTCCAGGTTTGTCCCTGATTGGCTCGTCCACCTGTCAATCACAACCATCTGAACTCTAGGGACGAAACAGGGACCACGTGACACACTCTGTCTAGGAAAAATGTGCAGAAAGTGTCTCAGGTTTGGCTTAAAATGCTGCTCATTTAAGGCCAGACTCTACAGCAAAACTCATTTCGTTTTTTATTTTTTGGTCACTTTTCTCTCTCACATTTGGACTTTGATGTGAAACAACAAACGTGTCCAATCTGCTCCTGATGTTTGATTCTTCCATTGAATCCACTTCATCCATAGATTTCTCTGACATTGTTTTCTTCAAATGCATTTTTGTCCCTCGAGACATAAAGATCAGCCTCAAAGTAGATCCTACACCAAACGATCAAAAAAAGGATTTGACTAAAAGTGATAAAAAGCACAACTCAAAGCGACAAAAACAAGACAAAAACGCAACTAAAAACTCAAAAAATGCAACTGAAAGTGACAAAAACACGTAAAAAGCTACAAATGCACAACAAGAATGAGACGAACGCGCCACTTAACGTGACAAAAATACAACTGTAGCAACAAAAATGCAACTAAAAGCGACTAACTCCAAAACCGTTTTCTTCAAATGCATTTTTGTCCCTCGAGACATAAAGATCAGCCTTAAAGTAGATCCACACAAACTGTATAATCTGGACTCAACAGATTTAGACCAAACACAAGGATTTGATTAAAAGTGATAAAAAACACGACTTAAAGCGAAAAAAACAAGACAAAAATGCAACTAAAGATGACAAAAATGCATAAAAAGGGACAAAAACACGACAAAACGAGACATTAACGCAACTAAATGTGACAAAAATACAACTGTAGCAGCAAAAATGCAACTAAAACGACAAATACGCGACTGAAAGCAACAAAACCTGAACTAAAAGTGACAAAAACTGAACTAAAAGCAACAAAAACTGAACTAAAAGCGACTAACTCCAAAACTGTTTTCTTCAAATGCATTTTTGTCCCTCGAGACATAAAGATCAGCCTTAAAGTAGATCCACACAAACTGTACAATCTGGACTCAACAGATTTAGACCAAATAAGGTTTTAAAGGTCCCATATTCTGCTATTTTGCCCTTTACACAGTCTATCCTAAGGGCTTTGTTGATAACATTTTGCGTTGTGCGATATCCATAACATAACAGTTTCCAAAAAACACCCATTTCTTGGACTGGCCCCCCTCCTTGCAAAAGCAAACGGCTCACTCTGAGATCTGACCCCCCCAAACAGAGAGCAGGCTGCCTCCCCCGCCCAACCCGTGCCGAAGCTAGAGCGGAGATGGTGCGCATGCGCCGTGTGCTCCGGTAAACAGCGATACACAAACACTGGAATAAACCTTTTATCCGTCCTGACGGTGCGTCGTGCCGAGTCCTACGTCCTGGATCTGACCTGGAGTTTGACGTGCTCCAGGGCCTCGACGACGGACGCTGCCGTTTGGTAAATAACAAGCTAACTCTTCGATCTGTCGTATCCATCGTGTAATTACTGTGTAGCATTAGCATTAACTGTTTTTATTCTGCGGCTGCGCGCTTCCCGGAGGCGTGGCTTGAGCGCCGCGTCCTCCTAGTGAAGCCGCGTCATCTTAGGGAGGAGCCCCCGTCTGCTGCTCAGCCGAGGGGGACGGAAAAGACAGTTCTCTAGCGAAAGCATGAGGGAATCAATCAAAAAACCACTTTGGGCACAACATACGAGGCCCAAATAGCACTGTAGGAAGGTTAAAACCTCTGAAAAGTCGATTTTGCATGATATGGGACCTTTAATATCTGATTCTGAAACTCAATTATTACAGTTTGAAATAAAAAAATTAGGCAAAATTTGAATTTTTAGGACAATTTTCCGATCTAGTTTAGTTTAACAAATTTACTGCGGGACAACAGTGTAATAAGGCACCTTCACCTACATAATCTACACATTAAATGAAAGCTTAAACTATCGTCTTTCTGATTCTGCAAACAATTAACACGAACAATCACAGCGCGGACAGTTTTTACAGAAAAGAAAAACACTGCGATTCAAATGACCATAGATCCAGACTGGTATCATTCTGTCTTGTACAGGTCCAGTAAATATAATCCAGTAAAATGATAAGGTCCACAGCAATAAAGTCTTCCAAACGTGACATCCACGACGCCATTTCCTTCAGTTTTATTGGTTATTTCAGGCAGAAGACACCCCAGTAGCATAAACTGTGCTAATGCTAAACGGGAGCCTTGGCTTCTGATTGACACTTCGTTTGGCCAATGAGCGGGGGCTGGGCGGACACAGGACCACGTGGAGCCAATCATTGCCTCAGACTTCTCTACGTTTACGCACAAGTCCCGCCCCTCTCGTATGAACCAGTCACAATGCACGTTGTTAGTTACAGCCAATGAGCAGCTGAAAAACTAGACATGCACAAAGCCATGTTTTTATTTATTTATTTGTTTTAATTATTAACAAAAACATGTACAATACCAGTCAGGGCACATACAAAGAATGACATTAAATGAAATGTTACCCAAAAATGGGAGTGTCAATCAACAACAAGGTAAACAAAAATAATATGGCACAAGCTAGGCGTTAAAAACTTAAAAAAGGAAAGACTTTTTAATATTGTTGTACATTTTCAAAGCTTTGTCGTTTCTATTAGAAATAAGCTTCAATGATTTAAAATATTCAGTAAAATAATTCAGAAAGGCACCGGATGCTTTGAGGAGAAGCCGAGTCAAACAGCTCCGTGCCTGATCTCTGCTTGGTTTACGCGCTGCTGTTTTTGAGTTCTAAACATGACACAGCGGATAGATAAGCTTAAGAACACAGGCTGAGGAGGGGGACAAAGTTTGTAAAAGCCGTGACTGGACCGGAAGTCGGAGTTTGGGGTCTAATTTGGATAACGGGACTCCTGGCCACCGTAGAACCTGACATTTCCAGGAAAAAAACACATTTTGGGGTTTTTACCCATGGATGTATTAAATGAACTGCATAAGGTACGCCCCCTCTGTCCGTGTCCCAGATTGATTAGTGGCCGTGTGAGGTACTGCAGCCTCTTGGAACCAGCCTTTTTCTAAAATTGCACATTATAATTGCAGACAGGACTGAATTATTATCGGTATTTAAATAAAATAGAAGGAAATGTTCTTTTCTACCGTTTCTAAAATCACCGAAATTACCGTTTTTATATTAAGTGGGGGATTGTCGTCACGTGGCGCCCTAAAGCAAAGATGGCAGCCTCCGTATCAGGAAGTAATACAAAGATGTCAGCCTCCGTATCAGGAAGTAAATGCGGAAGTAAGAAACTTTTTTGGGGTCATGTGCCAATGAGCACACTCCATAGGGATAAACAGGGCGGCCATTTTGGATTCATTTTCCAGGTTTTATTATAGTTCTATGGGTTTTCCAAAGTGTATATGTAACCCAGGAGAGAAAACGTGACTTATTTCTCTCCTTATTTTTATGTATTTGTTTTATTTTGGTAAGAGAAAGTGTGTTCTCTCTCTCTTTGACTTTACTTCCTGTTTCAGTCACGTTGGATGATAATGACTTTCTTATTTATCAAAAGCAAGTACCGCCTTCTGAAGACGCGGTTTTACTTTAGTTTTTGGTTCTTTTACACTTTGGACACAAAGACAGAAGCTGTGTGGATGATCCGTGATGTATTAAGCTAATATATGTCTTGGTGAGTGTACGCTCGTGTGAATCAATATAAATATAGTAAAATACTCTAATGATAATTGGGAAATGTGTTTATTGTATTTAATTAATTAATTTAATTATTAATTTAAAGTGTAACGGAGAATCCGCGGCGGTGTTTGTTTCCGTGTTCGCTCTAAAACATCGTCTTGGTGAATCAACACTAACTACTGTAACATAGGAAAACAAGAACATGCTAACGCGAAGCTAATTCTAAATGCGAAGCTAATGCTAAACGCGTCAGTGGTAAACTACTACTTAAAATCCATGTGAAAATGTTTTCTACTTGTTTTATGGTTTTCTAAAGCAAGATTTAAGTTGACAAAAGATGTCACTACACTGTTATTTTGTTCTGGACGGGTTCTGATCAATTTTTAATGTGTATTTATCAACATTTTGATGAAAAGTGATGCTGATCCATCCAGAAGTTTAAAGGTGCACCGTTGTATTCATTTTTTTATTACCTTGGGAGTGAAAATAATTTCATTTCATTTCATTATTTACAAAAGCTTAAGAAAGATTGTTTAAAAATACTAAGTACATGGTTATATAAGGAAGGAGATATAAAGAGTAATTCATATTATTGTTATTACATAGATTAAAACCAATTTCATGTGCAACAATGATATTTTCAGTTAAAACATGCATGTATATTGTTGATTTTATAAAGTAATACAATAATTGATACTTAAGAATAAGAACTAAAGCTATAGCAACTGAGAATTAGCGATTGATACCAGACTTAGCTGTGTACTATAATACTGGTTATTGTTATGCAGGCTGGTCTTTTTGGTCGGTTAAGAAGACTCCAGGTTGGATCCTGAATTCTCCCTCATCGGAGACGACGAGCCTGAGCCCAGAACCCAGAACCACCTCCGGACCTTCACTGAGGTAAACACACGACCTACTACGATCAAACCGAGCTTCTTTTGAACCGAACTAAAGAACACTGACTCTGACTGAAAGACTTAATTATGGAGCTCAATAGGAGTTGGGGTTATTGAAATGGTGTGATCAAACTGAATGTAAACTATAGAATGATGATGTTGTAATTTGTTTGTTTTATTTTATTGTTTTGCTATAGTTGTTGCTCGCCTCTGTCTCCTGCCCTTTCCTTTTCTCACTCTGTTCCTCTTGTAGCCCTTGAGGCCCCAGTGCATGGTCCAACATCTCAGATCACTCATTTTACTGTTCGTGAGTCGGGGGTCACATATATCTTTACAAAACGTGATTCTGACAACTGTGGGTAAAACCTTAGGGGGTTACCTTCCAAAAAAACCCCAAACATGAGACCTGTGTGAAGTTGGCCCCCCCGTAGTGTGCGATTGACCCCAAAATGGTGTCAAACGTTTGTGCATCGTTTGTGCACGTTTGTGCACACAATATCAGCATTTGTGCACGCTTCGTTTTTGAGTATTGATCATTTATAGGTTTTGGATTGGCCAAAGTGTGAAGTTGGCCCCCCCGGAGTGCCCAATTCACCCCAAAATGTCCGATTGACCCCAAAATGGTGTCAAACGTTTGTGCACACAATATCAGCGTTTGTGCATGGTTCGTTTTTGAGTATTGATCACTTATAGGTTTTGGATTGGCCAAAGTGTGAAGTTGGCCCCCCCGGAGTGTCCGATTGACCCCAAAATGGTGTCAAACGTTTGTGCATCATTTGTGCACGTTTGTGCATGCTTAGTTTTTGAGTTATTGATCACTGATTGGCACAAGTATACAGTTACCCCAAACTGTCCAATTTTGTGAGATATTGATTATGGACATTTTGGAAATATGGATAACCTCAATGCACTGCTTTCTCCATATACTGCATATATACATATACATTCAAGTTAGTCTTAAATAACAGTTTTATATAATATTCAGGTATTGACAGATTGTCCATATGTGTCCACGTATAATTCAACAGCAATTCATCAACTTGTCACATCTATCAGTTTAAAATTAATTTGATCCACCTATCATCTTATCAATTCTGTCTGTCTCAATCTTATCAATTAATAATGCACTTTTGGTGTTATTTGGCCTATGAAATAAAATTACTTTAGGGCCAAATGTAGACAATTAAAGAGTTAAGCGTATTTATTTAGACTATTTTAATTATTTTAACATATAAATCAAAAGGTGCGATCTTGATTGAACATATGTGGACACATATGGACAATCTGTCAATACCTGAATATTATATAAAACTGTTATTTAAGACTAACTTGAATGTATATGTATATATGCAGTATATGGAGAAAGCAGTGCATTGAGGTTATCCATATTTCCAAAATGTCCATAATCCATAATCAATATCTCACAAAATTGGACAGTTTGGGGTAACTGTATAGTTGTGCCAATCAGTGATCAATCACTCAAAAACTAAGCATGCACAAACGTGCACAAATGATGCACAAACGTTTGACACCATTTTGGGGTCAATTGGACACTCCGGGGGGGCCAACTTCACACTTTGGCCAATCCAAAACCTATGAATGATCAATACTCAAAAACGAACCATGCACAAACGCTGATATTGTGTGCACAAACGTGCACAAACGATGCACAAACGTTTGACACCATTTTGGGGTCAATCGGACATTTTGGGGTGAATCGGGCACTCCGGGGGGGCCAACTTCACACTTTGGTCAATCCAAAACCTATAAATGATCAATACTCAAAAACGAAGTGTGCACAAACGCTGATATTGTGTGCACAAACGTGCACAAACGATGCACAAACGTTTGACACCATTTTGGGGTCAATCGGACATTTTGGGGTGAATTGGGCACTCCGGGGGGGCCAACTTCACACTTTGGCCAATCCAAAACCTATAAGTGATCAATACTCAAAAACGAAGCGTGCACAAACGCTGATATTGTGTGCACAAACGTGCACAAACGATGCACAAACGTTTGACACCATTTTGGGGTCAATCGCACACTACGGGGGGGCCAACTTCACACAGGTAAACATGAGTGTATGATCCTCAGGATTCAATAATGGAAATCATTTTAACTTGGAAAGGTCAGACACTGACAATTTTATCAAAATCACCTGAATAGATAAGGGGTTAAAAATCTAATAATAAACCCAAAACCCCCTCTGTACATTTTTATAACTAATTTGTTACAAAATGAACTGAGAAATTTAAACCTGGTTCATCCCATTTTTCAGATTTAAACCTCCCAAATATGTGGATTTTCGTTTGTTTTTACATAAAATGCCTTATTTCTAAATGAAAACATGACATGATGAAAAACCATTTTCTTTTGTTTATATGAATAATTGACAAACGATTGACAGTGACTTCTGGACAGAACATCGTCCAGATGACAAACCCCCTGAAACCTTTTCTATTTCTGTGACTAAACTACAGGAACGTTGATATCTTTAAATTTAAGATTTTTTTCCTGTTTCACCTGCAGCGTCTGGCCTTACATCAAATACAGGTCAGATAATTGTATTTAAAGTTTTGCCAAAAAAAAGGTCTACATTTTATCATGACGTAGCGATCATTTGGTTTTGTGATGTCACTTCCTGTTTGTAAACGATGATGTCACACACTCGGCTAAACATTTGACAAATCAAAGCACCCGTGAACCTTTATTTTGTTGAATTAATGTTTAAAGAGTCAAAAAAGTAGTTACTTTTGTGAAAATGACGCGTGACTTTTGGATGGAATGAGTCCCAGTGTGACGTCATGGCTGTGTTTTTACTTCCTGTCATTTTCTCCTCAAACGCCTGATGGATTTGTGTAAAACTAGATTTTTTTTATCCACAGTAGTTATAATACACCAAATGAAATCTTAATTAGAAAATAGTTAAAGCCTCTCATGTGCACTTTAATACAAGAGCAGCTCATGGAAAGTCTTTACTTAAACTTATGGGCGTGTTATTTGCATGATTTAAATCATCTTTGTGCTTTTTATGTTCTTTTTAGTCACATCGTTTGGACTGGAGTGTTTGAAATCCTGCGTTCAGCCGTGAATGAAGTAATTGAAAATGAAGGGATTTTACAACATTATTATTATTATTGTTTTTTCTTATTGTTGCGTCCGTTGGGTTTCCGCTGAGGCTAACCACTCTGCCACAGCGTGTTTTACTCTAATAACCCATCATTTCATATTACAGATTAAAAATAATATTCGCCTTTGATTTAAACGTGAATGCTGGTGTGGCCGCGCGCGTTAGCTTCCCCGCGGCGCCGCTAACGCTTGCGCTCTTCATAAACATAATAACATGTCATAAAGAGCGATGGCGGCTAATATCGCTCTCCACCTGCTGCATGCGCCTCCAGCTCGGCCCAGCGGGGGGCAGCGCGCGCCGCTCTTAATCTGCACAATGAGGCTGATTACCCGCCGCGGGCCCCAAGAGGCGGGCGCTCGCTAGCTCTGCACGGAAACACGCTCTGCACAAACACGCTCTCAGTGTTCAGACGAGGAAGGAGACACTTCTTCTCCTTCTTCTTCTTCTTCTCCTTCTTCTCCTTCTTTCTTCTCCTTATTCTTTCTTCTTCTCCCGCTCCTTCTTTCTTCTTTTCCTTCTCCTCTTTCTTTTCTTCTTCTTCTCCTTCTCCTCATTCTTCTTCTTCTCCTTCTTTTTTCTTCTTGTTTCTTCTCCTTCTCCCTCTTTTTCTTCTTCTCTTTCTTCTCCTTTTCCTCCTTCTTCTTTCTTCTCCTTCTTCTTCTCCTTCTCCCTCTTTTTCTTCTTTCTTTTTCTTCTCTTTCTTCTTCTCCTTCTTTTCCTTTTCCTCCTTCTTCTCCTTCTTCTCCTCCTTCTCCCTCTTTTTCTTCTTCTCTTTCTTCTCCTTCTTTTCCTCCTTCTTCCTTCTCCTTCTCCTCCTTCTTCTCCTTCTTTTCCTTTTCCTCCTTCTTCTCCTTCTTTTCCCTTTCCTCCTTCTTCCTTCTCCTTCTTTCTCCTTCTTTTCCTTTTCCTCCTTCTTCTCCTCCTTCTCCCTCTTTTTCTTCTTCTCTTTCTTCTCCTTCTTTTCCTCCTTCTTCCTTCTCCTCCTTCTTCTCCTTCTTTTCCTTTTCCTCCTTCTTCTCCTTCTTTTCCCTTTCCTCCTTCTTCCTTCTCCTTCTTTCTCCTTCTCCTTCTTTTCCTTTTCCTCCTTCTTCTCCTTCTTTTCCCTTTCCTCCTTCTTCCTTCTCCTTCTTTCTCCTTCTCCTTCTTTTCCTTTTCCTCCTTCTTCTCCTTCTTTTCCCTTTCCTCCTTCTTCCTTCTCCTTCTTTCTCCTTCTCCTTCTTTTCCTTTTCCTCCTTCTTCTCCTTCTTTTCCCTTTCCTCCTTCTTCCTTCTCCTTCTTTCTCCTTCTCCTTCTTTTCCTTTTCCTCCTTCTTCTCCTTCTTTTCCCTTTCCTCCTTCTTCCTTCTCCTTCTTTCTCCTTCTCCTTCTTTTCCTTTTTCTCCTTCTTCTCCTCCTCCTCGTGGGACGTCAAGGTTTTGTTCAAAGTGAATCTTGTGTTTCGTCTTTTGTTTTGGAGAGTGACGGCGACAGCTCCAGGTGAAAACATGAGGCGTGTGAGCACTTTGTCCTGATCCTCCGACACCCGGCCTTTGATCCCCAGGACCAGGACCAGGACCAGGACCGGACCAGGACCAGGACCAGGACCAGGACCAGGACCAGGACCAGACCAGGACTGAACCAGGACCAGGACCAGAGCAGGACCAGGACCAGGACTCAAGAGTCAGGACTAGATTTTTTTTAAATATAGGCGATAAAACATAAAACACAAAGAACAGATCAGACGAGAGAAAAGAAGAAAAGAAAAGAAAACAGTGTCTTCTTCTTCTTCTCCTTCTTCTCCTTCTTTCTTCTCCTTATTCTTTCTTCTTCTCCCGCTCCTTCTTTCTTCTTTTCCTTCTCCTCTTTCTTTTCTTCTTCTTCTCCTTCTCCTCATTCTTCTTCTTCTCCTTCTTTTTTCTTCTTGTTTCTTCTCCTTCTCCCTCTTTTTCTTCTTCTCTTTCTTCTCCTTTTCCTCCTTCTTCTTTCTTCTCCTTCTTCTTCTCCTTCTCCCTCTTTTTCTTCTTTCTTTTTCTTCTCTTTCTTCTTCTCCTTCTTTTCCTTTTCCTCCTTCTTCTCCTTCTTCTCCTCCTTCTCCCTCTTTTTCTTCTTCTCTTTCTTCTCCTTCTTTTCCTACTTCTCTTCCTTCTTTTCCTCTTCTCCTCCTTCTTCTCCTTCTTTTCCTTTTCCTCCCTTCTTCTCCCTTCTCTTTTCCCTTTCCTCCTTCTTCCTTCTCCTTCTTACTCCTTCTCCTTCTTTTCCTTTTCCTCCTTCTTCTCCTCCTTCTCCCTCTTTTTCTTCTTCTCTTTCTTCTCCTTCTTTTCCTCCTTCTTCCTTCTCCTTCTCCTCCTTCTTCTCCTTCTTTTCCTTTTCCTCCTTCTTCTCCTTCTTTTCCCTTTCCTCCTTCTTCCTTCTCCTTCTTTCTCCTTCTCCTTCTTTTCCTTTTCCTCCTTCTTCTCCTTCTTTTCCCTTTCCTCCTTCTTCCTTCTCCTTCTTTCTCCTTCTCCTTCTTTTCCTTTTTCTCCTTCTTCTCCTCCTCCTCGTGGGACGTCAAGGTTTTGTTCAAAGTGAATCTTGTGTTTCGTCTTTTGTTTTGGAGAGTGACGGCGACAGCTCCAGGTGAAAACATGAGGCGTGTGAGCACTTTGTCCTGATCCTCCGACACCCGGCCTTTGATCCCCAGGACCAGGACCAGGACCAGGACCAGGACCGGACCAGGACCAGGACCAGGACCAGGACCAGGACCAGGACCAGACCAGGACTGAACCAGGACCAGGACCAGAGCAGGACCAGGACCAGGACTCAAGAGTCAGGACTAGATTTTTTTTAAATGTAGGCGATAAAACATAAAACACAAAGAACAGATCAGACGAGAGAAAAGAAGAAAAGAAAAGAAAACAGTGTTTGGATTGTTTTTAACATGAATTTCAGACGCTGAATTTTGCAGTTTACATTTCCAATGTGTTTTTCTCAGTTTAAAAAAAGAAAAGAAAGAAGAAAAAATAACTTCACCTTTTATTCAACATATAATTCAATATACATATATTCAAACACTTAAAATTAACAGAGGAAATAGGTTTAGGTTATAATTAGGCTTTTTGTTTTAGACTGAGTCCTCACACACTGAATATTTAAAAGGTGAAATTTTGCCTTTGAAATATTAAACTTCTTGAAAAAACTTAAGAAAAAAAATTCAAAGGTAAATTCACCAGCTTTTACAATTTAAAATCTGATGAAACAAATGTCCTTCCATTGGACTAGACCAGGATCAGGACTAGGACTAGACCAGGGCTGCACCTGGTCTGGTCCGGGTCTAGACCCGGTCTGAGGTCCCGGAGGTCTTGGCGTGGGCGCGCGCTGCAGGACGACAGGATCAGGTGTCTGCACTCGAGGCTAAACACGTCCAAAAGTGACAAAAGAGCAAAAAGAAGAACATTCCACTGAGCCCGGCCTCTGCAGCTGTCGACCAATCACAGCGCAGCGCCGGAGTGATTGACAGGTGGAACGCAGAGCTTCAACAAGGCTTTATTTTAGGAAAAAAGTGAAGAAGAAGAAAAAAAAGATGATGATGAAAGAGGAGAAGAAGAAGAAACTAGAACTAAACCAGGACTAGACCAGGTCTAAACCAGGACTAAACAAGGACTAAACCAAGACTAACCCAGGTTTAACCCAGGTCTAAACCAGGACTAGACCAGGACTAAACCAGGACTAGACCAGGTCTAAACCAGGACTAAACCTGGTCCAGACCAGGCGGAGCAGAGGACGCAGAGGTCAGATGTAGATTATTTAAATCTGGCCCACTTTATCAAACCCTGGGCCGCTGCAGGGACAATCACGCTGCCATGGCGATGAATCAAATGTGAAACGGCCGAAATGATGATGATGGTTTTTAATCAGACGCCGGCTTTAAAAGGTCAGAATCCAGACCAAGACCAGGGCCAGGACCAGGACCAGGACCAGGACTACGGGGTAAAACCAGGACCAAGACCAGAACCGGGGCCAGGACCAGGACTCAGACTGGACCAGGACCAGGGCCAGGACTCGGGTCATGTATTTTTTTATAAACTGAATTAAACAAAAATCAGATGCATTTCAATCTGTGAGCCGTGTCTGGTCTGAGCCTGGTCCACATCAGACCCTCAGTCTGTCAGGTCTCTGTGGTCCTGGTCCTGGTCCTGGTCCTGGTCCAGGTCCTGGTCCTGGTCCTGGTCTTTTCCTCAGGACAAAGCTTGTCTGTTCAGTTTGTTTGAGAAACTTTACGCTTTTGGCTTCAGTCAAAGACCTGTTTTCATTGGAGTCAGACCCAGGTCAGAACCAGGACTAAAACAAGACTGGACCAGGACTAAAACAAGACCGAACCAGGACTAAAATGAGCTAAAAGCATTAAAATGACTAAATTAGATCGCACCCCTCTCGTCTTCCAAAACAGGACCAGAACAAACCTACAGTGTGTCTAACCCAGGTCTAACCCAGGTCTAACCCAGGTCTATCCCAGGACTAAACCAGGTCTAACTCAGGTCGCACACCTCTGAATGTCACTAATACGTCGTCACCTGTCGCTGCGGCACAGAAGGGGTTAAAACCCTGAGAGAAGGAACACGATCCTTTAAAGACCCGAAGAAACCCAAAACCTGTCCAAGACCTGCTCAAAACCTGCCCGAGACCTGCTCAAAACCTGTCCCAAGACCTGCTCAAAGCCTGTCTGAGACCTGCTCAAATCCTGTCCAAAACCTTTCCCAAGACCTGCTCAAAACCTGTCCAAGATCTGCTCAAAACCTGTCCCAAGACCTGCTCAAAGCCTGTCTGAGACCTGCTCAAATCCTGTCCAAAACCTTTCCCAAGACCTGCTCAAAACCTGTCCAAGATCTGCTCAAAGCCTGTCCAAGACCTGCTCAAAACATAAGTAGTTTTTCTTTTACCTAAAATACATTTTCAACTGTGGCTCCAGAACAATGTGGACCGTTTGTTTGTTTGTTTGTTTGTTTGTTTGTTTGTTTGCTTTTTCTGACAGTTAGAGACAAGCTGTAAACAACATTTATAATTCAACAGCTTCAATAATAAAACAGGAACTCAGACAGGACTAAACCAGGACTAAACCAGGACTAAACCAGGGCTAAACCAGGACTAAACCAGAACTAAACCAGGACTAAACCAGGACTGAACCAGGACTGAACCAGGACTAAACCAGGACTAAACCAGGACTAAACAAGGACTAAACCAGGACTGAACCAGGACTTAAAGAGGACTAAAACGGAACTAAACCAGGACTTTAGAGCTTAGAGTGATCAAAGCTTTGTGCTTAAACGATTAAAACCTTTGACTTTCACTCGAGTCTCACACTTTACTTTCTTTACTTTCTTCTTATTGATGATCAGATGTTTGAACAGCGTTTTTAGTTTCTGGCGTGTATTTTATTACTGATTATATTTATGGCTAAACTGTGGACAAAGCTGTGGGTTTAGAGCTTCTTTTGTGTCAAAGTCGTGTAAATGTTCTAAGCCTCAGGAGTTTGTGGCTTTGGGGCAAATCACACTCAAGAGGAAGAGCTTTGTTTTGGCAGAAAGAAGAGAGTTCTGTGAAAACAGACACGTGTACTTACCATCATGCAATGTCAACAGAGGGGGAGAGGGGGGAGGAGAGAGGGGGGAGGAGAGAAAGAGAGAGGAGAGAAGAGAAAGAGAGTTCTGTGAAAACAAACACGTGTACTTAACATCATGCAGTGTCAACAGAGAAGAGAGAGAAGAGAGGGGAGGAGAGGGAGAGAAGGGTGAGGAAAGAGTGAGAGGAAAGAAAGAGAGGAGAGAGAAAGGGGGAGAGAGGAGAGGAGAGAGAAAGGGAGAAAAAAAAGAGAGCAACAGAGAGAGGGAGAAACAGAGAAACAAAGAGAGAGGAGAATAAATACAACTGAAAGCGACAAAAATGTGACTAAATTCAACAAATAAGAGACTTTGTTATTTGTTGTTACTTTTAGTCATTTTTTGATGCTTTTAATCCCATATTTGTCACTTTTAGCTGTGTTTCAGTCACGTTTAATCTAATTATTGTCACGTTTTTGCCCCTTTTTTGTCGTTAGCGTCAGTGGAAATACGGCATTTGCTGAGAAATTAGTCATATTTCTCTCTTTCTATGGGCTTTTTGCGACTTGTTTTGTATTTTGTGGAACTAAAACACGTCGAACGCTTCCAAACCGCGACGAAAACGCTGAAAGAACAGGCCGTGGAGCCGTTCAGGTGAGTCCGGGGTGAGTCCGAGGTGACTGCGGATTATCGGCGCTGTTCCTGAACGAACAGAAAACACCGGATTAACTTTGACGACGAGTCTCAACAGAACGAAACACGAGGGACACGACAACAAACGATTTATTCAGTCAAAACATCCAGAGGAAACTCCCTTCAGGCTGAATGTTCTTAAAGTTTTATTAAAGTTGAGGAGTTTTGTTGACTTTATTAAAGACCTCCGTTTGACGAAAACGCAGTGAATATCGTTATATTTAAGAATTTACCAAACATTTTTCCTATTTGTTCCCAGTTTGACAATTTTTGTAAAGTTTATAGTTGTACTTCCTGGCTGGCAGCAAATATGACAGAGTTAGAGGTCATTCCACAACCGTTACCATAGCAACCAGACTGTAAACAAAGGCCAAAATCCATGTTAATGACACAATTGTTGATTTGACAAATAATAATCCCCGATAACACCTTTGTTTTGTGGAATGACGGTTTAAACTGTCAGAAAAATGTTTCAGTTGAGTGTTATTGTCACCATACTATTCGTCCCGGAAATACGATTCGTCCGGAAGTGCCATTGCAAGCATGCGCAGTACGAAATAAAGTATAAAATATTTTTTTACGGTGGTGTTCTTTTTATATTATGTAAAGTTCCAATCTTTGTATTTATTCTATACAAGGAAATACCGTTTTTATATTTATTTATCACTTTTGAAGTGTTAAACCGCAGGCGTTCGCTACGCAGTCGTGTAGTGATGCATTCAAGGAAATGGAAAGATATACGAATATAAAAAAATATTTTGATTGTTCAGATTTGTTTAGATATTTTAAGGAAAAATATTAGAAACATTTATTAAGATAAGGACCACGTTTTTCTGCTCCATTTATATGGAATAAGATTTATATAACGACCTGTAATGAAGAGCAGCAGCTCTGAGCATCGATGACGTCAAAGTCAGAGGGAGATTTAAATTTTAAATCGCCTCTGATTTTGTTTCGCACCGCAAAATGGATCAGTACGTTGTGTATCAAGAACTTTGCTTTTAAGTGGAAAAGAATTTTCAAATTATTCAAAAAGAAAAAAATTACATCTGATTGCACCTAAATATGTAATTAAAGGTAAAAAAATTGCATTTTAAATAATTTATCTTCATAAATCTATTCTACTACTCTGATATTCACTATTTTTTTCATAGAACATTGTTGCAACTCAAATACATGTTTTATTTGTCTTAGGGTTATGTAATTCTTGCTTTGTCTGAATCATAAAACCCCTTCCCTCTGCACATGCATGTTTTGGAGTCTATGTCTAGATAACAATTATTCAATAACAGTTGTTTATTATTTAAAAACGTAGTTAAGAATAATCAGTAAACTTATTTTAGTCCTGTTTCATACACTAACAAAACACTTTTCTGTGTAACACTAGTGTACAGCTTATAGATAGGCTGCAGGCTTGTAAAATCTTTAGTTTGTGTATGTTCCCCCTCTTCACAGACAACCACCTCTTCTATGTTGGCCCAAACAAAAACTGGAAGAGGCTTGTGGTTATGTCTGAAAAGGAGAAGACCTGTATATTGACAGAGTGCCACAACAACCCAGGGACAGGCAATCACTGTGGAATGCAGGCCACACTCAACCGGGTCACTGCTGGGTATTATTGGTCAACAATTAAAAAGGATGTGATGAGCTTGCGAGTCAGTGCAACGCTTTGAACAATAAACCAGATCAATTCTTGGAGAGTTCTTGTTTGTAGTCCATCTAGTATGTTGTTGAATAATGTTGTGGAAACTTTTTGCTTTTCCACTTAAAAAGCAAAAGTTCTTGATACACAACGCATACTGATCCATTTTGCCGGTGCGAAACAAAATCAGAGGCGATTTAAAATTTAAATCTCCCTCTGACTTTGACGTCATCGATGCTCAGAGCTGCTGCTCTTCATTACAGGTCGTTATATAAATCTTATTCCATATAAATGGAGCAGAAAAACGTGGTCCTTATCTTAATAAATGTTTCTAATATTTTTCCTTAAAATATCTAAACAAATCTGAACAATCAAAATATTTTTTTATATTCGTATATCTTTCCATTTCCTTGAATGCGTCACTACACGACTGCGTAGCGAACGCCTGCGGTTTAACACTTCAAAAGTGATAAATAAATATAAAAACGGTATTTCCTTGTATAGAATAAATACAAAGATTGGAACTTTACATAATATAAAAAGAACACCACCGTAAAAAAATATTTTATACTTTATTTCGTACTGCACATGCTTGCAATGGCACTTCCGGACGAATCGTATTTCCGGGACGAATAGTATGGTGACAGTTATCTGTCTGTTTGTTTCAACTGTACGTCGCTTTTTGATGACATCACAGAGGGAGGGATTCCATTCTAGAACTCAGCACTGCTTCCTGTCATTTTAAACTTTTATTCATCAACATTTCTTCTGGAACTGCCACTTCAAAAATGTAAAACTGATAAATATTTCCCAACAAACTAAGCCATAGTTTGAATATAATGAGAACCTGAAATATAGACTTTAAAAGTCTATTTTTGCTTTTTTTAAATTATTATTATTACTGTTTGGTGTAGAATGTTCCAAACTTTGACATCTATTTTGCATTTATTCAATTACAGACGCTTTTACAACTCAAAAATATATACTTTACTACAAATTATATTTATCTGAAGCTCAAATACATTTTTTCCCCCCGATTTTTTTCATGGAGAAGCAAATTAACCGACATCTTTACACTTGAAACTCAATGATTTTTGTGTTATAAAGTCTTTGTTGCGGAATTTACAGTTTTAATGATTTTATTTCTTTTTTCCTGAAGGTTTATGGTAAAATGTATGTGAAATTTACCCCTGAATACAAATGGGCGGTCACGTCACCTAAACCTAAACACCTTTAAAGGAGCTGTACCTCATTCTGATGTATTTTCAACATGATTAGTTCACGTACCTGATTTTTGTAGTAAAATGTGTTGCTACAGTACAGATTTATTACAAAATCATCAATTTGAGTGAAAATTAAACCATCTCTTCATCTATTTAAAGAGCATTTTATTCTACGTGAAGCAGGAAGTGCGCCGTTAGCATGCTAATGTTTGTTAGCTTTACTCAGGAAGGTAAAACTGTCCTTGAGCTCAAACAAACGTGAAAGTGCTTTAAACTCATGGAGTGAATATTTAATGAGGGACTGCATTAAAGTGAGACACAGTATAAATCAGGTACAGCACCTTTAAAAGTCTGTAACAAAAACACTGTAAATTCAGAACGGAGGCAAAAGTTTGAGTGGAACATCATGTGATTTCACTGAGAAACTCGTATTAAGCTCAGAATATCACAAAATCTGGGAAAAAAAATCAACAAAAAGTGTCTAAAATCAATAAAAGCGTGACTAAGAGAAACAAAAACCTGAATAAAATCTGAAAAGAGACGATTTTGTCAAAGTAAAAGCCTCAGACACACGTGAGTGACATCAGAGCTTCTTTAAACACATTTATTATTGTGTTTTACATCATGTTTGAAGAAATTCTCATCAATTCTTTGCATTTTTGAAGAAGAACAATCCAGATTTATGGGTTTTACTGGAAAAATACTCACAGAAATGTTGAGCCCACAATCATTTTTCATTTTATCTAGAGATATATTAGATACTGTTCCATAAATTAGATTCTTTTGAAGCCGAAATACAGTTTTAAGGCGAGAAAATTGTCCATGGTTTGTTCTAGAAAAGCAAACTAACTGACCTTTCTACTCTGGAAATTCAAATGTGTTGCTTTTTTTCCAACACAAACATTTAAAACCATAGAATTTAGATCTAAAGTGAGACGATCATTCAAACACTTACAGTCGGCTTTATTTTGATGACATCACATTTTAAAGGGTCTATTAAACTCTATCAGCGACAAAAACACAAAGGGTGACATTTTCTCCCGCAGAAGCTCAAAACACGACTGAAACGTGGAAGAGCAGCTACAGCCTGAGAACTAAGACAAAAACGACGACAAATATTGAGTTTTATTTGACGCGTGAAAGATTAAAATGAAGCAAACCGTTGTATAAAACCAGATAAACAACAGGAACAGACTTTGGGATCTCACACAGTCGAACTTTCTCTCCTTAAACACGTTTCTGAGTCCAAGTGTTGACTCAGTTCACTGTTGTGTCGAGCTGAAGTGTCCTTTATCTCCACCTGCCATTAGCAAACGAGCTAGCTAGGCTCCGCACAGCAACGAGAAACTACTTTCACTTTATCGTTTTGAGTTCATTTGAAAAAAGAAATGCGCCACGGACACGAAACGGCCAAAAAGAGCACATTTTATCAGGTATGTTTTCTAAATTTTTTGAATAAAATAATGTTGGTGTTATTTTTTTTTTTTTTTTACCTGAAACAAATTAAAGCCAATTTGTTTAGTTTTTGCTTATATTTTTCTCCCGTTTACTTTGGTTTTTCTAACACAAAGTAAGTTGTTTGTACCTTTTTTCCTTCAAAAACGCTCACACAAACCTGCTTTCTCTTAAAAACACACAAACCAGAGCGTTTCTTTAATGGACTCCGTCGTCTCCCGTTTCCGCGGCGATCCCACCCTCTCGTCCTTTCTCTCGTCTCCTTTGACAAAGACGGCGTTACACAGAGCGCGGGTCAGAGGTCAGGGGCCCTTAAACCAACACAAGGGCCCCTGCACTCACACCACAGGGGCCCGTAATTACCTCAATGAGCCTCGAGAGCGCTCAGTGCCGCTGCTGCCACGGCGACCACTTCTGTCTGCGCCGATACTGTGCCTCACAAACCGATGAACCGTCCTCTGTGTGGAAGTGTCCGAATGTGAGGAAATGTACCGGAATGGAGCTTTAAACATGCTCTAATGTGATGAAATGTACCATAGTGGAGCTTTAAACATGTCCGAATGTGAGGAAATGTACCGGAATGGAGCTTTAAACATGCTCTAATGTGATGAAATGTACCGGAATGGAGCTTTAAACATGCTCTAATGTGATGAAATGTACCATAGTGGAGCTTTAAACATGTGATTAAAAAGTTCCACAGTGGAGCTTTAGACCTGATAATGTGATGAAATGTCCGGCAGTGGAGCTTTAAACATGTCCGAATGTGACCAAATGTACCGGAATGGAGCTTTAAACATGTCCGAATGTGACCAAATGTACCGGAATGGAGCTTTAAACATGTCCGAATGTGACCAAATGTACCGGAATGGAGCTTTAAACATGCTCTAATGTGATGAAATGTACCGGAATGGAGCTTTAAACATGTTTAATGTGACGAAATGTGCCGCAGTGGAGCTTTAGACCTGATGTGACAAAATGTCCCACAATGCAACTTTAAACCTGTTGATGTGCTGAAATGTTCTGCAGTGCAGCTATAAACCTGTTAATGTGCTGAAATGTTCCACAGTGGAGCTTTAACTTTGTTCTAATGTTCCACAGTGGAGCTTTAAACCTGTTAATGAGCTGAAATGTTCCAGAGTGGAGCTTTAAAGGTCCCAGCAGCCCGTCGTGTTCGTGGTTCGTTGGTGGCAGCTGGAGCTTCAGTTAAACGTCTGTCAAACACAAACCTTTGTCAGAGACACTTTTACAACAGACACAAGTTTGAATCTGATTGAATTATTGAATTATTCAGTGAAACCCTTTGAGGAGCTTTAAGACGAGAACGGCTCACGCCCTGGACACAAATACACCTGTCGTCATGGTGATAATGTTTGTTTGTTTGTACTTTGTTTCAGTTCATCACAATCAGCATTTTGGTCGTATTTTAATTATTTCAAAGTCCTGGTTAGGACCTGGTTCAGTCCTGGTTCAGACCTGGTTCAGACCTGATTCAGTCCTGGTTCAGTCCTGGTTCAGACCTGGTTCAGTCCTGGTTCAGTCCTGGTTCAGTCCTGGTTCGGACCTGGTTCAGACCTGGTTCAGACCTGGTCTAGTCCTGGTCTAGTCCTGGTCTAGTCCTGGTCTAGTCCCGGTGTGGACCTAATTGGCTGTTTTACATAACGCCGCGGGCTGTGAGTGACAGAGTGAGACTTCACCTCTTTTCAGTCTTTGTTCAGACGCAAACGTTTGGAATCAGCCAATCAGACGAGACCAGGACCGGGACCAGGGTCTGGACCGGGACTGGGACCAGGGTCAAGACCGGGGCCAGAGTCTGGACCGGGACAGAGTAACAGGAAGGACACTTGCAAATATCATCCAAAATGGGAAAAAACAAAACAAAAAAAAAATAACATATTTTTGTTTGTCTATTATTTGACTAAAAAGTATTGTAGTTTTTTTTTTACTTATATTTTTCTCGCTCCCCTCTCTCTCTCTCCTCCCTCTTTCTCTCTTCTACACCCCTCACTCCCCCTTTCTCTCTCACCCCCCACTCTCTCTCCCCTCCCCCCTCCTTCTCTCTCTGTATATCTCTCTCCCCCTCTTTCACTCTTGCTCCCGCTCTCTCTCACCCCCTCTCCTAACCTCCTCCTCTCTCTTTCTCTCTCCCCCCTTCTCTCTCTCTCTCTTCCCCCTCTCTCTAACTCTCCCTTTCCTCCCTCTCCCCTCTATCTGTCTTTCTCTCTCCCTCTCTCTCTCTCCCCCTCCTCCCTCCCTCCCCCTTTTCCCCTTCCTTCTCTCTCTCTCTCTCTCTCTCTCTCTCTCTCTCTCTCTCTCTCTCTCTCTCTCTCTCTCTCTCCCCCTCCCCTCTCTCCCCCCTCTGTTTCCCCCCCTCTCCCCTTCTCTCAGCCCCCCTCCCCTCTGTCTCCCTCCTCTCTCTCCCCCCTTCTCCCCCTCTCTCAGCCCCCCTCTCTCCCCCCTCCCCTCTGCCCCCCCTCTCTCTCCACCCTCTCTCTCAGCCCCCCTCCCCTCTGTCGCCCCCCTCTCTCTCCCCTCTGTCTCCCTCCTCTCTCTCCCCCCTCCCCTTTCTCTCCCCCCCTCCCCTCTGTCTCCCCTCTCTCTCCCCCTCTCTCTCTGCCCCCCCCTCTCTCCCCTCTCTCTCCCCCCTCTCTCTCTGTCTCCCCCCCTCTCTCCCTCTCTCCCCCCCTCCCCTCTGCCCCCCCCCCCTCTCCTCCCCTCTGTCTCCCCCCTCCCCTCTCTCTCCCCCCTCTCTCTCTCTCTCTCTGATGACACGTCGATGACACGGTTCAAAGTGTTGTCTCTAATTTATTCCGTGCGTTTTGTGTAAAGTCTCGGGGCACAGCTGAGTCGCTTCACGCCCCGCCCCTCCCACGCTCCAATTGGTGGCCGCCGTTCCCCGCCGCGCTCCCATTGGTCCGGCCCGGCCCTGTCGCGCTGCGATTGGCCGAGGCCTCTCCGTGACACCGGGGCCGAGCCGAGTGTGAAGCCGACAAACGCATCCATAAACATAAACAGGCGACGGTGCATTTGTTAGCGTTAGCACGGCGTGTTAGCGACAGGACTACACTTCCCAGGATGCATCTGGACTCTGGGTAAACAAAGGTCCTTTCACAGGGTTTGTGTTTGCAAATTATACACCGAGAAAAAATATACATAAATAAAACAGAACGAAACTGAGATTTAACCAGGACTGAACCAGGACTGAACCAGGACTGAACCGGGACTGAAACAGGACTACACCAGGACTGAACCAGGACTGAACCGGGACTGAAACAGGACTACACCGGGACTGAACCAGGACTAAACCGGGACTAAACCAAGACTAAACCAGGACTGAACCGGGACTGAACCAGGAACAGCTCCATGTTCTAATCAACTTTAAGGGGGGTTTGGGGGTCCTTCCCCCAAAATATGTCTCATTTCTTAAAGAATATTTAAGAAATGAGACATATTTCCCGTTGGTTGGTGCATGTTACACTTGTTAATGCCTAGTTCTCATTTCTAGTTTTAATGTTATATTTTATTTATCACTGCTTCACATACATTAAATTGTCACATTCGACCGTCCCACACTATTTTGTGAGTCGTCTTCTTGATCGTAAGTTTACTGCTCTGTGATATCGAGGGAACAACTTTGTCAGATCTGTGCTTCTGTGATGATTGGGAAAGGCATCTGATTGGGGGCCCCTTCAGGCCGGGGGCCCCTTCAGGCTGGGGGCACAAGGCTATTGTGGCCTGCTGCCTAATGCTTAGTCTGCCCCTGGACATAAGACTAAAACAGTCCTGGTTTAGATCAGTGCATGTCTTTTACAAAATCCACACGTAGATAATAAATAATAATTTATTAAATAATAATTAATAATAATAATAATAATCTTCACAGGATATAAAATGTTCAATATAAAAGACCAATCGTTGAATCATCTTTGAAAAGGCACAGATGAAGTCAGAATCGTCAGTGTTTGTTTCACAAATGGATCAAAGCCGTCGTCACAGACTCAAGTCTCACTGGAACGAGGCAAAAAACTGTCAAGTGTAGAAATAAAAATAAAAACAGTGAAAACATTAATTAACCAAAACAGAAACGTGCCATTTTAAGTCCTCAGTGTGTTGCAGTTTATTCTTTAATCGTTCCCAGACTCAGCCACGGCCCCTAACCTGACCATCCCTTGGGCCCCGACAATAATCATTTTACTCTTTAAATTTAGACATAAAAACAGACTGACTGTTGGCTTAATATTGATGTGAAGTAGTACATATAAGCAAATATGTGTGGACAACCTTTGGGGCCCCTGCAGTGCCTCTGAGGCCCCCCAGGGGGCTAAAACTGCTAGCTCCACTTTATTTTATTTATTTATTTTTTTTTACAGTGTGTAGTCTGGAATCAGATCTGGACTCAGGTCTGGACCTGAGTCTGGTCTCAGGTTTGGACTCAGACCTGGACTCAGCTGGGTCTTGTCTCTAAATGATTCTCACAGACAGATGTTTATTTGAAGATAATCACCAGAAGAAAAACTCGCTCTGAGTTTGAGCCGTGAGAACATTTTAACATTTTAAGAGACAAACCTGCACAAGTCTCAGAACCAGACCAGAACCAGAACCAGAACCAGACCAGAACCAGAACCAGAACCAGAACCAGACCAAGACCAGAACCAGACCTGCAGTTTGATTTGGTTTTATTCACACGTTTCAGTCCTGAAAATTTAGGTTTCTCTCTGGTTCAGTCCTGGTTCAGTCCTGGTTCAGTCCTGGTTTTGCCCTGGTTTATCCCTGGTTTAGTCCCGGTTTAGTCCCGGTTCAGTCCTGGTTTAGTCCCGGTTTAGTCCTGGTTCAGTCCTGGTTTAGCCCTGGTTTAGTCCCGGTTCAGTCCTGGTTTAGTCTTGGTTTAGTCCTGGTTTAGTCCTGGTTCAGTCCTGGTTCACTCCTGGTTCAGTCCTGGTTCACTCCTGGTTCAGTCCTGGTTTAGTCCTGGTTTAGTCCTGGTTTAGTCCCGGTTCAGTCCCGGTTCAGTCCCGGTTTAGTCCCGGTTTAGTCCCGGTTCAGTCCCGGTTCACTCCTGGTTTAGTCCTGGTTTAGTCCTGGTTTAGTCCTGGTTTAGTCCTGGTTTAGTCCTGGTTCAGTCCTGATTTAGTCCTGGTTTAGTCCTGGTTTAGTCCTGGTTTAGTCCTGGTTCACTCCTGGTTTAGTCCTGGTTTAGTCCTGGTTTAGTCCTGGTTTAGTCCTGGTTCAGTCCTGATTTAGTCCTGGTTTAGTCCTGGTTTAGTCCTGGTTTAGTCCTGGTTCACTCCTGGTTTAGTCCTGGTTTAGTCCTGGTTTAGTCCTGGTTTAGTCCTGGTTCAGTCCTGATTTAGTCCTGGTTTAGTCCTGGTTCAGTCCTGGTTTAGTCCTGGTTTAGTCCTGGTTTAGTCCTGGTTTAGTCCCGGTTCAGTCCCGGTTCAGTCCCGGTTTAGTCCCGGTTTAGTCCCGGTTCAGTCCCGGTTCACTCCTGGTTTAGTCCTGGTTTAGTCCTGGTTTAGTCCTGGTTTAGTCCTGGTTTAGTCCTGGTTCAGTCCTGATTTAGTCCTGGTTTAGTCCTGGTTTAGTCCTGGTTTAGTCCTGGTTCACTCCTGGTTTAGTCCTGGTTTAGTCCTGGTTTAGTCCTGGTTTAGTCCTGGTTCAGTCCTGATTTAGTCCTGGTTTAGTCCTGGTTTAGTCCTGGTTTAGTCCTGGTTCACTCCTGGTTTAGTCCTGGTTTAGTCCTGGTTTAGTCCTGGTTTAGTCCTGGTTCAGTCCTGATTTAGTCCTGGTTTAGTCCTGGTTCAGTCCTGGTTTAGTCCTGGTTTAGTCCTGGTTTAGTCCTGGTTTAGTCCTGGTTCAGTCCCGGTTCAGTCCCGGTTTAGTCCCGGTTTAGTCCCGGTTCAGTCCCGGTTCACTCCTGGTTTAGTCCTGGTTTAGTCCTGGTTTAGTCCTGGTTTAGTCCTGGTTTAGTCCTGGTTCAGTCCTGATTTAGTCCTGGTTTAGTCCTGGTTTAGTCCTGGTTTAGTCCTGGTTCACTCCTGGTTTAGTCCTGGTTTAGTCCTGGTTTAGTCCTGGTTTAGTCCTGGTTCAGTCCTGATTTAGTCCTGGTTTAGTCCTGGTTTAGTCCTGGTTTAGTCCTGGTTCACTCCTGGTTTAGTCCTGGTTTAGTCCTGGTTTAGTCCTGGTTTAGTCCTGGTTCAGTCCTGATTTAGTCCTGGTTTAGTCCTGGTTCAGTCCTGGTTTAGTCCTGGTTTAGTCCTGGTGTACTCCACCTGTGTCGTTTCAGACGTTTCTTTTCTCACTTTTTAAATTCCCTGTTGCTTCTCGTTTTTCGTCGCTCACTCTTGAACTCTGAGCTCCGTTTGGCTCAACATTTGTCGAACCAAACAGTTTGAATTGTCTCACTCAACGAGCCCTCGGAAAGATTGTTCCCCAGAGACCGGCCCAGGACCAGAGACCGGCCCAGGACCAGAGACCGGCCCAGCACCATAGACCGGCCCAGGACCAGAGACCGGCCCAGGACCAGAGACCGGGTTTGGTCCGGGTCCAGTCCAGGCTTGGTCCCTCCGTCAGCAGCTCGTCCATCACTTCATTATGAGCTCACATCTGCTGTCGTCACGCTCACACTCTGAGGCGAGGGAGGGCATCCAGGGCTCCGGGAGGGCATCCGACACACGCGCCCTCCCTCGCCCCCGCCCCTCGCTCGCCCCTGGCCTCTGCACCTTGACCTTTTGACCTCAGCGACGACAGAAGTGAGTGAGTTTTCATCGAGATGCAAAGAAACTCAGCCTTCAGAAAAGACAGAGACCAGCTGTAAACCAGGACTAAACCAGGACTGAACCAGGACTAAACCAGGACTAAACCAGGTCTAAACCAGGACTAAAACAAGGAGGAAAACAGGACTTAATCTGGACTAAAAAAAGAATAAACCTGGACTGAAAGAGGACTAATACAAGGTTTAAACCAGGACTAAAACAGGACTAAACCAGGACTAAAAGAGGAATAAAACTGGACTGAAACAGGACTAAAACAGGACTAAACCAGGACTAAACCAGGTCTAAACCAGGACTAAAAGAGGAATAAAACAGGACTAAAACAGGACTAAACCAGGACTAAAAGAGGAATAAAACTGGACTGAAACAGGACTAAAACAGGACTAAACCAGGACTAAATCAGGTCTAAACCAGGACTAAAACAGGACTAAACCAGGACTAAAAGAGGAATAAAACAGGACTAAAACAGGACTAAACCAGGACTAAAAGAGGAATAAAACAGGACTAAAACAGGACTAAACCAGGACTAAAAGAGGAATAAAACTGGACTGAAACAGGACTAAAACAGGACTAAACCAGGACTAAAAGAGGAATAAAACTGGACTGAAACAGGACTAAAACCAGGTCTAAACCAGGTCTAAAGTAGGACCAAACCAGGACTACAGCAGGTCTGAACGGTCGGCGGTGGTTGAAGGTTCCATTCCCGGTTCTGTTGTGTCTCGGTTTGAGGCACAGCTGCTGTTGGAGGTAAATGTTGTTCAAATGTGACTCAGAAATCCACAAAAACTGTCAAAATCTGTGACAGATTCTGTTTGAAAAACGTGTGGAGTGTTTGTCCCAGACACTGTTTAAACAGCAGCTGGGCCTAACCACCACGCACCGCCAGGACCACCAGGAGCGCCGCAACGCACCGCCAGACTCAAACCAAAAAATCACCTAAGACTCAAACCAAGTATCACCAAAAACTCAACTAAAATCACCAAAGATTCAACTAAAAAAATCACCACAAACTCAAACGAAGTATCACAAAAGATTCAACCAAAATATCACCAAAGACTCAACTAAAAATCACTTAAGATTCAACAAAAAAAATTACCAAAGATTCAGCCAGCCAACATATCACAGAAAAATCACCACAGACTCAAACAAAATGTCACTAAAGATTCAACCAAAACATCAGAGATCACCACAGATTCAACCAAGTATCACCAAAAACTCAACTAAAAATCACCAAAGATTCAACTAAAAATCACCAAAGATTCAACTAAAAATCACCAAAGATTCAACTAAAAATCACCAAAGATTCAACTAAAAATCACCAAAGATTCAACTAAAAATCACTAAAGATTCAACTAAAAATCACTAAAGATTCAACTAAAATATCACCAAAGATTCAACTAAAATATCACCAAAGATTCAACTAAAAATCACAAAAGATTCAACTAAAAATCACAAAAGATTCAACTAAAAATCACTAAAGATTCAACTAAAAATCATCAGAGATTCAACTAAAAATCACCAAAGATTCAACTAAAAATCACCAAAGATTCAACTAAAAATCACCAAAGATTCAACTAAAAATCACCAAAGATCCAACTAAAATATCACCAAAGATTCAACTAAAATCATCAGAGATTCAACTAAAAATCATCAAAGATTCAACTAAAAATCACCAAAGATTCAATTAAAAATCACCAAAGATTCAACTAAAAATCACCAAAGATTCAACTAAAAATCACCAAAGATTCAACTAAAAGTCACTAAAGATTCAACTAAAAATCACCAAAGATTCAACCAAAATATCAGAATCACGATGGGTTTATTGTCTTTGTCAGTGTCAAAATTCACAAACAGGAACTCGCTTCGGCGTAAAGTGCAACATAAAACAATAAATAAAATATAATCAAATATATAAAAGAGGCATGAGATTAAGAATAAGAAAAAATAAAATAGACTAAGAATATCTACAGAAATGTACAGTTGGACAGACAGTGCAAATGTAGAAAATATCACCAAAGATTCAACCAAAATCTACCGAAACTCAATATGAAAGAAATATCACCAAAGATTCTACCAAAATTTGACCAGAAGTCCTGGTTTATCTGCATAGTTGTGTTTTAGTCCTGGTTTAGTCCTGGTTTAGATCTGGTTTAGTCCTGGTTTATCTGCATAGTTGTGTTTTAGATCTGGTTTAGATCTGGTTTAGTCCTGGTTTAGTCCTGGTTGAGATCTGGTTTAGTCCGGCCTCAGTCTCTGTTTATTGTCTGTTTTTCTAATGGAGCTGTTGAGGTTCAGAGCATCATCTCACTGTTTCCACGGCAACCGCCTCCAGCATCCAGGACTGAACCAGGACTAAACCAGGACTAAACCAGGACTAGACCAGGACTGAACCAGGACTGAACCAGGACTGAACCAGGACTAGACCAGGACTGAACCAGGACTAAACCAGGACTAGACCAGGACTGAACCAGGACTAAACCAGGACTGAACCAGGACTAAACCAGGACTAGACCAGGACTGAACCAGGACTAAACCAGGACTGAACCAGGACTAGACCAGGACTGAACCAGGACTAAACCAGGACTGAACCAGGACTAGACCAGGACTGAACCAGGACTAAACCAGGACTGAACCAGGACTAGACCAGGACTGAACCAGGACTGAACCAGGACTAGACCAGGACTAGACCAGGACTGAACCAGGACTAGACCAGGACTGAACCAGGACTAAACCAGGACTGAACCAGGACTAGACCAGGACTGAACCAGGACTAAACCAGGACTGAACCAGAACTGAACCAGGACTGAACCAGGACTGAACCAGGACTAGACCAGGACTGAACCAGGACTGAACCAGGACTAAACCAGGACTGAACCAGGACTAGACCAGGACTGAACCAGGACTAAACCAGGACTGAACCAGAACTGAACCAGGTCTGAACCAAGACTTGAACCAGGACTGAACCAGGACTAAACCAGGTCTAAACCAGGACTAAACCAGATCTAAACCAGGACTAAACCTGGACTAAACCAGGACTAAACCTGGACTAAACCAGGACTAAACCAGGTCTAAACCAGGACTAAACCAGGTCTGAACCAGGACTGAACCAGGTCTAAACCAGGACTAAACCTGGACTAAACCAGGACTAAACCAGGTCTGAACCAGGACTGAACCAGGTCTAAACCAGGATCTTTCTCTCTTCTTTCTCTTGTTTTCTTTCCTCTATTTTTCCTCTGTTATTTCTTGTTCTCTCTCCTCCCTCTTTGTCTTTTTCCTCACTCCCTCTCTCTATTTCTCCCTCTTATCTCTTTTTTCCTCTCTTCTATCTCTTCTTTCTTTCTCTGATCTCCCTCTTTCCTCTTTTTTCTCTCTGCCTCATCTCTTTGCTTTTACTTTCACTCTCTTCTCTCTCTCTCTCTCTCTCTCTCTCTCTCTGATATCTCTCTTCCTCTTTTTTCTCTCTGCCTGTTCTCTTTGCTCTCTGTCTCTGTTTCGTTTCCATAATTCTCACCAGTTTGTTTTTGTGTTGGTTTCAGAATGACATCTCATCTTGTTCACATTTACATCTAACACCCTCTCTTTCTCTCTCTCACTTTTCTTTTTTCTCTCTGCCTCTTCTCTTTGCTTTTACTCTCTTCTCTCTCTCCCTCTCTGTCTTCTCTCTCTCTCTGATCTCTTTATACCCCTTTTTTCTCTCTGCATTTGCACTTTGCTTTAACTCTCTTTCTCTGTCTCTTTGAGCTCTCTTTTTAATATCTACTCTCTCCCTCTTTATTCTTTCTCTATTATCCCTCTTTTCCTTCACTCACTCTCTGACGTCTCTCTTTCCTCTTTTTCTCTATGCCTTTTCTCTTTGTCTTCTCTCTCTCTTCTCTCTCTTTCTCTTTTGTGTCTCTCTCTGATTTCTCTCTTCTGTCTCTCTCTGATTTCTCTCTTTCCTCTTTTCTCTCCGTGTCTCTCCTCTCTCTCTCTTCTCTTTCTCCCTCTCTTCTTTCTCTCTCCCTCTCTCAGCTCTTTCTTTCAGTGTCTCTTTTCTCTCTCTCTGATCTCTTTTTCCTCTTTTTCTCTCTGCCTTTTCTCTTGGCTTTTATTTGCTCTAGCTTCTCTTTTTCTTACTTTCTCTTCTCTCTCTCCATCTCTCTCTCTCTCTCTCTGATCTCTCTTTCCCTCTTTTCTCTCTCTCTTTCTCTCTTAGCTCTTTCTTTCTGTGTCTCTCTTTTCTCTTTCTCCTTCTCCTCTCTCCTCTTTTTTTCTCTTTGCCTTTTCTCTCTCTTCTCTCTTTCTCTCTTTTCTCTCTCTCTGCTCTCTCTTTTCTCTCTGTCTCTCTCTCAGCTCTTTCTCTCTCTTTTCTTTCTCTTCTCTCTCTCCATCTAACTTTTTTCTCTCTGCCTTATCTCTTTGCTTTTACTATCTCTATCTTCTCTCTCTTTCTTACTTTCTCTCCTTTCTCTTCTCTCCCTCTCCTCTCTTTTCTCTCTTCTCTTCTTGAGCTTCCTCTTTTCTCTCTCTGCCTTTTGTCTTTGCTTTCTCTCTCTATCTCTCTTTCCTCTTCCTTCCTTCCTCTTCTCTTTTCCTCTCTCTGCCTGTTCTCTTTGCTCTCTGTCTCTGTTTCGTTTCCATAATTCTCACCAGTTTGTGTTTTTGTATTGGTTTCAGAATGACATCTCGTCTCTCGTTCACATTTATTACGTTCACATTTGCGTCTGACACTCTCCCTCTCTCCCCCCTCTCCCCCTCTCCCCCCTCTCTCTCTCTCTGCCGGTGACACCTGAAGATTGCTCCCTCGTTCCTTTTGTGGAGGGTAAATCTGTTTCTCTCTCTCTGCCTCCATTAGCCGTGCTTTGTGCTGGGTGCGGGCGAGCGAGGTTAATGCGCGGGAATATGGATGCCATCGCGCCCGTCCAAACGCCGCACATTTATGCCGTTTTTGATGCCGTTCTTTCTCGTGTCGTCTTTTGTTCGGCGCTGTCAGTCCGTCCTGGGCTCGCTGCGATCTGATTGGACGACGGCGGCACAATAGAAACACACAGGAGCGAGTTAAGTGCAGGAAAAAACGAAACGTATGAAAAATATCAGAATGAATAAGAAGAGGCTGAAATATGCACCGAAAACACACCAAAGTACAAGGACGGAAAGTTAGTTTGAGACGAGTTTAGGCCCGGTTTAGGCCTGGTTTAGGCTCGGTTTAAGCCTGGTTTAGGCTCGGTTTAAGCCTGGTTTAGGCTCGGTTTAGGCCTGGTTTAGGCTCGGTTTAGACCAGCTTTAGGCCTGGTTTAGGCTCGGTTTAGACCAGGTTTAGACCTGGTTTAGTGCTGGTTTAGACCTGGTTTAGTGCTGGTTTAGACCAGATTTAGACCAGGTTTAGGCCTGGTTTGGACCTGGTTTAGGCTCGGTTTAGACCAGGTTTAGGCCTGGTTTAGACCTGGTTTAGGCTCGGTTTAGGCCCGGTTTAGACCTGGTTTAGGCTCGGTTTAGGCCTGGTTTAGACCAGGTTTAGACCTGGTTTAGGCTCGGTTTAGGCCTGGTTTAGACCTGGTTTAGGCTCGGTTTAGACCAGGTGTAGACCTACCTTAGGCTCGGTTTAGGCCTGGTTTAGACCAGATTTAGACCAGGTTTAGGTCTGGTTTAGATCCGGTTTAGATCCAGTTTATATCAGGTTTAGTCCTATTATAGACTTCTTGTTTAGCCTTCAGCAATTAAAGATTATTTAAGTTGTCGATTGAATTAATATTTAAGGAACATTGAGACTTTTTAAATGCCTTTTAAATTAAAAACAGGTTGAAATCTGTGACTGAAGCTTCTACAGAGAATATTTATGAATAAAGTGTGTTATTGATGAAAATCCAAGATAGTTTATTATTCTTTGACATTTTGATTTCATAATGTCACTGTCTTTGTTATAAAAGGTCCACTCAAAACAGGAAGTGTCTCCCTCGGTGGAGGTGGAGGAGGAGGAGGTGTGGGACAGTCCTGGTTTCATCCATGATCCTCCAGCTGAAGGTCCAGACCAGGACCCTGGCTCAGGTCTGGTTCCTCCTCTTCTCTCCTCTTGTCCCCTCCCCTCTGCCCTTCTCTCCTCCCCTCTTCTCTCCCCTCCTCTCCTCCTGTCCCCTCTCCTCTCATCTTCTCTCTTCTTCTCCTCTGTCCTCTTCTCTCCTTCTCTCCTCCTCTGTCCTCTTCTCTCCTCTCTTCCCCTCTTTCTTCTCTTTCCTTCTCCACTCCTCTCTTCTTCTTTCCTCCCCTCTCCTTCTCCTCTCTCCTCCCCTCTCTTTCTCCTCTCTCCTCCCCTGTCCTCCTCTCTCCTTCTCCTCTCTCCTCCCCTCTCCTTCTCCTCTCTCCTCCACTCTTTCTCCTCCTCTTTTTCCCCCTCTTCTTCTTCTTCTTCGTTGTCTCTGAGGACCTCCCGCTCTCACCCTGGTGCATTGTGGGTGTAAAAACAAAAACAGTGACAGATTTAATCGGACCAGCCCAGGGACCAGGTCTGGACCAGGTTTAGACCAGGTTTAGACCGGGTTCAGGCCCAGGGGGCGGGGCAAGAGGAGCCCAGGGAGCGAGGGGAGAGAGAGGTGTGAGGACGGCACAGCTGCGGCTCATTAAAGTACACACAGAGTACACACAAGTACACAGAGTACACACAAGTATACACAAGTACACAGAGTACACACAAGTACACAGAGTACACACAAGTATACACAAGTACACAGAGTAAAGTGAACCAGGTTTAAAACAGGACTAAACCCAGGACTAAACCAATATTATTCAAAGACCAAACCAGCAGGTCTAAACCAGGTCTAAACCAGGTCTAAACCAGGTCTAAACCAGGTTGTATTTCCACTGATGCTAACTTAAATGTTGAGCCTTTAGCAAAACAAAGCTAGCAAAGCACGTTAGCATTAGCTGTTTCCTGTATATCGTTTTGTTAAGACCCAAAATCTGATATTTCCAGGTCGTAATCATCTAACATCATCCAAGTCCAATGCATTACATTATTAGATGTGATTTTGTCAATTTTTATCATATTTTGGTCACTTATAGTTGTATTTTGGTCACTCTTAGTCATGTTTTTGTCTCTTATAGTTGTATTTTGGTCACTTTTAGTCATGTTTTTGTCTCTTATAGTTGTATTTTTGTCACTTTTAGTCATGTTTTTGTCACTTATAGTTGTATTTTTGTCACTTTTAGTCATATGTTTGTCACTTATAGTTGTATTTTGGTCACTTTTAGTCATGTTTTTGTCTCTTACAGTTGTATTTTTCTCACTTTTAGTCATGATTTTGTCACTTATAGTTGTATTTTGGTCACTTTTAGTCATGTTTTTGTCTCTTATAGTTGTATTTTGGTCACTTTTAGTCATGATTTTGTCTCTTATAGTTGTATTTTTGTCACTTTTAGTCATGTTTTTGTCTCTTATAGTTGTATTTTTGTCACTTTTAGTCATATTTTTGTCACTTATAGTTGTATTTTGGTCACTTTTAGTCATGTTTTTGTCTCTTATAGTTGTATTTTTGTCACTTTTAGTCATGTTTTGTCTCTTATAGTTGTATTTTGGTCACTTTTAGTCATGATTTTGTCTCTTATAGTTGTGTTTTTGTCACTCTTAGTCATGTTTTTGTCACTTATAGATGTGTTTTTGTTGTGTTTTTGTCACTCTTAGTCATGTTTTTGTCACTTATAGTTGTATTTTTGTCACTTTTAGTCATATGTTTGTCACTTATAGTTGTATTTTGGTCACTTTTAGTCATTATTTTGTCTCTTATAGTTGTATTTTTGTCACTTTTAGTCATGTTTTTGTCTCTTATAGTTGTATTTTTGTCACTTTTAGTCATATTTTTGTCACTTATAGTTGTATTTTGGTCACTTTTAGTCATGTTTTTGTCTCTTATAGTTGTATTTTTGTCACTTTTAGTCATGTTTTTGTCTCTTATAGTTGTATTTTGGTCACTTTTAGTCATGATTTTGTCTCTTATAGTTGTATTTTTGTCACTTTTAGTCATATTTTTGTCACTTATAGTTGTATTTTGGTCACTTTTAGTCATGTTTTTGTCTCTTATAGTTGTATTTTTGTCACTTTTAGTCATGTTTTTGTCTCTTATAGTTGTATTTTGGTCACTTTTAGTCATGTTTTTGTCTCTTACAGTTGTATTTTGGTCAATTTTTGTCATGTTTTTGTCAGTATTAGTCACATTGTTGTTGCTTTTAGTCATGTTTTTGTACGTCTCAATCGCGTTTTTCATTTTTTTTACTCTTAGTTGCGTTTTAATCATTTTAGCACTTTTTTGCTCTTACTCACATTTTTTTTGTCTTAGCACATTAGCATCAGCTGTTTCCAGTTTGTCGCTATGTCAAGACCCAAAATGTGATATTCCCAGGTCACAATCATCAACAGGATCTAATGCATGACATAAAGAGGTTCAAACGGCGTAAAGTCTTTGAAGAAGGAAATAAAAGCAGAAAAAAATAAACAGGAAGTAGTTTCCCGTTGACTTTAGCTTTAGCCACGACTCAGACACAAACTTGGAATTATTAAGTTCTGTTTGAGTGTCGTCCACAGGAGCTAAACCAGGACTAAACCAGGACTAAACCAGGGCTAAACCAGGACTAATTCAGGACTAATTCAAGAGTAAAAAGATTTTTAAATGACTAAATAAGAACTATACTAAGACACTAATTTACCAGAATCAGTAAGACCTTGGTTTAGTCCTGGTTTAGACCTGGTTTAGTCCTGGTTTAGACCTGGTTTAGACCTGATTTAGACCTTTTTTAGTCCTGGTTTAGCCTCAAATGTTGAAAGTGAAACAGTATTTTATTTTGTGGGAAACAAAGACATGAGAGACAGCGACAGATGCTTCACTCCCAGAAGAGTTCAAACCTCAACAACTCGAACAGGCCCCAGGAGAGACTAAACCAGGACTGAACCAGGACTGAACCAGGACTGAACCAGGACTGAACCAGGGCTAAAACAGGACAGAACCAGGACTAAACCAGGGTTAAAGCAGGACTAAACCAGAACTAAACCAGGACTAAACCAGAGATTAAAGCAGGACTAAACCAGAGACTAAACCAGAGACTAAACCAGGACTGAACCAAGACTAAACCAGGACTGAAACAGGACAGAACCAGGACTAAACCAGGTCTAAACCAGAGACTAAACCAGGACTAAATCAGAGACTAAAGCAGGACTAAACAAAAACAGAGACTAAAATAGGAATAAACCAGGGCAAAAACCGAGACAACAGAAAAAACCCAGGGCAAAACCCAAACTAAACACGGAGACAAAATCAGGACTAAGCCAGAACTAAAGCAGGACTGAACCAGGGCTAAACCAGGACTAAACCAGGACTAAACCAGGACTAAAGCTCAGAGTTCAGACCTCAGACGCTGGAGAGACAAAACCCAAAGGTCTGAGGTCTGGACTCTGAGCTTTAGTCCTGGTTTAGTCCTGGTTCAGGACTAAACCAGGACTAAACCAGGACTAAACCAGGACTAAAGCTCAGAGTTCAGACCTCAGACGCTGGAGAGACAAAACCCAAAGGTCTGAGACTCTGAGGATTCAACACAAACTGTCAACAAACAAACATCAGTGAAACTAATGAAGCACAAGACGGTTCAACACCTGACACTGCCTTTGAGCAAGACACGCCCTCAGGAGACGAGCCACATCTGTGTTTGGGCGTTGTGCAGCTACATTTTTGGCTTTGTGTCTCTTTCGTTTCTCTCCCGTTCCTCTTTCGTTTCTCACTGGTTTCTCTCTCATCTCAGATTCTCTTCTCGTTCTTGTCTCTCTCGGGTTTCTCTCGGGTTCCTTTCTTGTCTCTCTCTCTCGTCTCTTTTCGTCTCTCTCTTGTCTCTCGCTCTCTCTTGCCTCTTTTCGTCTCCTCTCTTGTCTTTCTCTCTCGTCTCTTTTCGTCTTTTCTCGTCTCTCTCATCTCGTCGCTCTCTCATCTCAGATCCTCATCTCTCTCTGGTTCCTCTCTCATCTCTTTTCGTCTCGTCTCTTGTCTCTCTCTCTGGTTTCTCTTGTCTCTTTTCGTCTCATCTCAGATCCTCGTCTCTCTCTCGTCTCTTTTCGTCTCGTCTCTCTCTCGTCTCTTTTTGTCTCGTCTCAGATCCTTGTCTCTCTTTCGTCTCTTTTTGTCTCGTCTCAGATCTCTTGTCTCTCTTGTCTCTCTCTCGTCTCTTTTCGTCTTGTCTCAGGTCTCTCTCATCTCAGATCCTCATCGCTCGTCTCTCTCTCTTGTTTCTCTCTTCGTCTCGTCTCAGATCTTCGTCTTGTTTCTCATCTCTCTCTGTCTTGTTTCTCTCTTCGTCTCAGATCCTCGTCTCTCTCTTGTCTTGTCTCTCTCTCGTCTCACTCTCGTCTCTGATCCTCGTCTCTCTCTCATCTCGTCTCTCTCTCGTCTCTCTCTCGTCTCTGATCCTCGTCTCTCTCTCTCTCGTGTCACTCTCGTCTCTCTCTTGTCTCCCACTCTCGTGTCAGATCCTCGTCTCTCTCTCTGGTTCCTCTCTCAACTTGTCTCAGATCCTCGTCTCTCTCTCTGGTGTCTCTCTTGTCTCACTCTCGTCTCAGATCCTCGTCTCTCTCTCTGGTTCCTCTCTCTTCTCTCTCTTGTCTCACTCTCGTCTCAGATCCTCGTCTTTCTCTTGTCTCTCTCTCGTGTCACTCTCGTCTCAGATCCTTGTCTCTCTCTCTGGTTCCTCTCTCGACTCGTCTCTGATCCTCGTCTCTCTCGTCTCTGATCCTCGTCTCTCTCTCTCTTATCTCGTCTCTCTCTCGTCTCTCTCGTCTCACTCTCGTCTCAGATCTTCGTCTCTTGTCTCGTCTCTCTCTTGTCTCTCTCTCTTGTCTCTCTCTCGTGTCACTCTCGTCTCAGATCCTTGTCTCTCTCTCTGGTTCCTCTCTCGACTCATCTCTGATCCTCGTCTCTCTCTCATCTCACTCTCGTCTCTGATCCTCGTCTCTCTCTCTCTTGTCTCGTCTCTCTCTTGTCTCTCTCGTCTCACTCTCGTCTCAGATCCTCGTCTCTCTCTCTGGTTCCTCTCTCGTCTCGTCTCTGATCCTCGTCTCTCTCTCATCTCACTCTCGTCTCTGATCCTCGTCTCTCTCTCTCTTGTCTCGTCTCTCTCTTGTCTCTCTCGTCTCACTCTCGTCTCAGATCCTCGTCTCTCTCTCTGGTTCCTCTCTCGTCTCGTCTCAGATCCTCGTCTCTCTCTCATCTCTCGTCTCAGATCCTCATCTCAGATCCTCGTCTCTCTCTTGTCTCTGATCCTCGTCTCTCTTGTCTCGTCTCTCTCTTGTCTCTCTCTTTTTGTCTTGTCTCAGATCCTCGTCTCTCTCTCTCTCTTGTCTCTCTCGTCTCTCTCTCGTCTCGTCTCTCTGGTTTCTCTCGCTTGTCTCGTCTCTCTCTTGTCTCTCTCTCTCGTCGCTGATCCTCGTCTGTCGCTGCAGCGTCTGGGGATCGTGTGAACATTGTCGTGTGAATGTTTTGGGAGCGATGTCTGGTGGGCGGAGCCTGACACGGATCCGGCGGCGTGTTTGTGTTAGCGCAGCGCTCGCTAACAAAGAGCTTCATTAGCATCCAAAACAAAAGCTAGCATCGCGCCGCTCCTTTATTTAGATTCCAAAACAAAACCTGCTGCGAGCGTCGTTAGAGTCGTTAGCATCTGTCGCTCGAGCGCCAGGACGAGAGACGGGTCTGGGCCTGGGCCTGGGCCTGGTCCGGGTTCTGGTCCGGGTCCTGAGCCTGGGTCTGGTTCTGTGGCTGGGCCTGGTCCTGGTGCTGGGTCTGGTTCTGGGCCTGGGGCTGGTTCTAGTCCTGTGCCTGGTCCTGATCTTGGTCTGGATCCTGGTCCTGGTTCAGGACCTGGTTCTGGTTCTGGTTCTGGTTCTAGTCCTGTGCCTGGTCCTGATCTTGGTCTGGATCCTGGTCCTGGTTCAGGACCTGGTTCTGGTTCTGGTTCTAGTCCTGTGCCTGGTCCTGATCTTGGTCTGGATCCTGGTCCTGGTTCAGGGCCTGGTCCTGGTTCTGGTTCTGGGGGTTTAAGTAAAAGTCATGAAAAGATCAAGGTTTATTCAGAATCCGATTCAGTTTATAAAGAGAAAAAGCTTAGTCCTGTTTTTGTTTGGTTTTTTTAATCTTGGTTTAGTCTTAGTTTGATCCTGGATTAGCTCTGGTTCAGTCCTAGTTTAACTATGGTTTAGTCTTGTTTTAATCTTTGTTAAATCCTGGTTTAGTCCTGATCAAGTCCTGGTTTTGTTCTGGTTCAGTCCTGGTTTAGTCCTGGTTTAGTCTGTTTAGTCCTGGTCCAGTCCCGGTCCAGTCCTGGTTTAGTCCCGGTCCAGTCCCGGTCCAATCCCGGTCCTGTCCCGGTCCAGTGCTGGTTCAGTCCTGGTTCAGTGCTGGTTTAGTCTTATTTTAGTCCTGGTTTAGTCCCGATTCAGTCCTGGTTTAGTCCTGGTTCAGTCCTGGTTCAGTCCTGGTTCAGTCCTAGTCCAGTCCTGGTCCAGTCCTGGTTCAGTCCTGGTTTAGTCTCAGTTTAGTCCCGGTTCAGTCCTTTTTTAGTCCTGGTCCAGTCCTGGTCCAGTCCCGGTCCAGTCCCGATCCAGTCCCGGTTTAGTCCCGGTCCAGTCCCGGTCCAGTCCCGGTTCAGTCCCGGTTTAGCCCTGGTTCAGTCCTGGTCCAGTCCTGGTCCAGTCCCGGTCCAGTCCTGGTCCAGTCCTGGTTCAGTTCTGGTTTAGTCTCAATTTAGTCCCGGTTCAGTCCTTTTTTAGTCCTGGTCCAGTCCTGGTCCAGTCCTGGTCCAGTCCCGGTCCAGTCCCTTTCCAGTCCTGGTTTAGTCCTGGTTTAGTCCTGGTTTAGCCCTGGTTCAGTCCTGGTCCAGTCCCGGTCCAGTCCTGGTCCAGTCCCGGTCCAGTCCTGGTTCTCGGTGGATCTGGTCTGAGGTTTTGGAGGGACTTACTTTTGGCTCAGATGAGGCTCTGAGCTCCAGAAAACACAGAGTTCTGGGAAAACGGCTCGATGCAAATGAGGCGCGCCGAGTCCAAAGAACGACGACTGCAGCGGCCGAAGTTTGAGTCCATCTGCGACGGTGGGACGCCAACGGCGCGACCGAAGAGCCGCGTCGGACGGGCGTTTGAGCTGAACCCAGAGGCTGTTTGAGAGAATGTTGTGAACAAAGTGTGTTATCTATGAAAGTCAGGGATAGTTTTAGTTTTTACGTTTTGGTTTGATGTTAATGTCACTGCAGAAGTACCACGCACCACAACCTTCTACAACGACGGAACGCTTCAGATCTCGACGTCTCTCTCTCATCTTTCGTCTCGTCCCCGATCCTGGCCCTCTCCCTCTCTCGTCTCTCTCTTATTCCTCTCTCGTTTCTCTCTTGTCTCTCTCTGGTCTCTCTCGTCTCTCTCTCTGGTTTCTCTCTCGTGTCTCTCTCATTCCTCTTTGGTTTCTCTCTCTAGTCTCCCTCTGGTCTCTCTCTCGTCTCTCTCTTATTCCTCTCTCGTCGCTCTCTGGTTTCTCTCTCTGGTTTCTCTCTCGTCTCTCTCTTATTCCTCTCTCGTCTCTCTGGGTTCGCTCTCGTGTCTCTCTTATTCCTCTCTCGTTTCTCTCTGGTCTCTCTCTGGTTTCTCTCTCGTGTCTCTCTCATTCCTCTTTGGTTTCTCTCTCTAGTCTCCCTCTGGTTTCTCTCTCGTCTCTCTCTTATTCCTCTCTCGTCTCTCTCTGGTTTCTCTCTCTGGTTTCTCTCTCGTCTCTCTCTTATTCCTCTCTCGTCTCTCTCTGGGTTCGCTCTTGTGTCTCTCTCATTCCTCTTTGGTTTCTCTTTCTGGTTTTGCTCGTCTCTTGTGTCTCTCTCATTCCTTTCTGGTTTCTCTCTCTAGTCTCCCTCTGGTTTCTCTCTCTAGTCTCTCTTTTGTTCCTCTCTTGTCTCTCTCTTATTCCTCTCGTCTCTGTTTTTCTCTCGCCTCTCTCTTATTCATCTCTCGTCTCTCTTATTCCTCTCGTCTCTCTCTGGTTTCTCTCTTGTGCTTTTATGGCTCGTTTTGCTGCATAAATATACTATCGCACTACAATCAGAATCAGAAAACTGTTTATTGTCTTTGTCAGTGTCAAAATTCACAAACAGGAACTCGCTTCGGCGTCAGGTGCCACATAAAACAATGAATAAGATATAATAAAATATATAAAAGAGGCATAAGATTAAGAATAAAACAATATAAACCTCCTCGAACGATAAAACGTTTCAGATCTCGATGTCTCTCTCTCGTCTCTCTCTTGTCTCCCTCTGGTTTCTCGCTCATCTCTCTCTCATCTCTCTCTGGTTTCCCTCTCGTCTCTCTCTTGTCTCTTTCGTCTCGTCCCCGATCTTGGCCTTCTCACTCTCTCATCTCTCTCTGGTTTCTCTCTCATCTCTATTCGTCTCCAGTCTCTCTCTTGTCTTTCTCTGGTTTCTCTCTGGTTTTTCTCGTCTCTCTCTGGTTTCGCTCTCGTCGCTCTCTCATCTCTCTCTCGTCTCTCTCATTCTCCTCTGGTTTCTCTTTCGTCTCTCTCTCTCGTTCTCTATAAAAGGTGTTTTGTGAGGGCCGGTGCTTTTATGGCTCGTCTCGCTGCATAAAAATACCATCGCACCACAACCTTCTCCAACGACCAAACGTTTCAGATCTCGTTTATGTCTCTCTCTCTCGTCTCTTTCTTGTTTCTCTCTTGTTTCTTTTCGTCTCGTCAAAGATCCTCGTCTCTCTCCCTCTTGTTCTTCTCTCGTCTCTCTCATTTCTATCGCGTTTCTTTTTGTCAGATCTTGGTCTTCTGTCTCTCTCTGGTTTCTCTCGTTTCTCTCTTGTCTCTCGTCTCCCTCTGGTTTCTCTCTGGTCTGTCTCTCATCACTCGTCTCTCTGGTCTCTCTGGTTTCTCTCTCTGGTTTCTTTCTCGCCTCTCTCTCGTCTCTCTCTGGTTTCCCTCTCTGGTTTCTCTCGTCTCCCTCTGGTCTCTCTCTGGTCTCATCGGTTTCTCTCGTCTCCCTCTGGTTTCTCTCTCTCGTCTCCCTCTGGTTTCTCTCTCTGGTTTCTTTCTCGTCTCTCTCTGGTTTCTTTCTCATCTCTCTCTGGTTTCCCTCTCTGGTTTCTCTCGTCTCTCTCTCGTCTCTCTAGTCTCATCGGTTTCTCTCTCGTCTCCCTCTGGTTTCTCTCTCATCTCTCTCTGGTTTCTCTCGTCTCCCTCTAGTTTCTCTCTCTCGTTTCCCTCTGGTCTCTATCGTCTCTCTTTGGTCTCTCTCTCGTCTCCCTCTGGTTTCTCTCTCTCGTCTCTCTTTGGTCTCTCTCTCATCTTCTTCTGGTTTCTCCCTCTCGTCTCCCTCTGGTTTCTCTCTCTCGTCTCTCTTTGGTCTCTCTCTCGTCTCCCTCTGGTTTCTCTCTCTCGTCTCTCTTTGGTCTCTCTCTCGTCTCCCTCTGGTTTCTCTCTCTCGTCTCTCTTTGGTCTCTCTCTCGTCTCCTTCTGGTTTCTCTCGTCTCCCTCTGGTTTCTCTCTCTTGTCTCTCTTTGGTCTCTCTCTCGTCTCCCTCTGGCTTCTCTCTCTCGTCTCCCTCTGGCTTCTCTCTCGTCTCTCTCTTTCTCTATAAAAGGTGTTTAGTGAGGGCCGTGCTTTTATGGCTCGTCTGGCTGCATAAATATAAAACATACAGTTTGTTCCACAACCTTCTCCAACGATAAACCATCTCCTCCAGCCTCAGAAGCTCGGCCTCGTTAAGACACTCACTTCAGCCACAGCCGTCCGTCTGGATTCATGAACTCTGTGTCCAGAACTTAAGAAGAATTGGACTCCTGTTTTACGTAAAATTATTGATAATGATCTGGAGCTGAGGGAGGTTTCTGATACATGAAGATACTGAAGATCTTTATCGTGTGTTTTTTTTTTCTTTGTGGCATGAATAAGTAAATTAAAATAAATCTGTAAATATAGTTCCTCTTATCTGTTTCTTCGGGTCGTTTCGTCTGTTTAGTCCAGACTTTATCGACTTGTTACTACTTTTTCATTAATTGCTGCTCTTTTCTGAACCTGGTGCTCGTCTGAACCTCGTGAATAAAACAAACCAAAGCTGGACAAAAACACAAACCTTCAGGCTCATCTTTAAAATGCACTTCTTTTTTTATTTTTATATTTTCTTTGCACAAAAGAAAAATTCACTCAGACAATTCAGGAATCTAACAGTAAAGAAAACTACTTATACTTTTTAGTTTTGTTCAAAATGTGAAGTACAAATAAAAAGGAGGGCATCTGTGGTAAACATTCATCACAGTTTTACATTTGTGAAGGTGCAGTGTGTGAAGAAAATAAGTTTAAAGTGACAGGAAGTGGCTCTGAATACCTCTGACATCATCAAAGGCCAACGATGTCAATTGTGTCAACAGGAAGTGACATCATCATCGTTAAACTGGGACAAAATACATGTGTTTTAAAAAAGCTCAGTAGAAATAATGTTTTTTCTTAAATGAACGTTTGGTTTGAGTCTCAGAAAACAAGAAGAAGGTGAGACTGAGATGCTTTGTGTCGGAGCCAGATGTGAGAAAAGTGAGTCAGAAAAACCACAGAAAACACCACATCGAGACGAGAGGACGCTGTAGGTGTGAGTCAGACGAGAGGAGAGGACGCTGTCGATGTGAGTCAGAGAAGAGGAGAGGACGCTGTTGATGTGAGTCAGAGGAGAGGACGCCGTTGATGTGAGTCAAAGGAGAGGACGCTGTAGATGTGAGTCAAAGGAGAGGACGCTGTAGATGTGAATCAGAGGAGAGGACGCTTCAGATGTGAGTTAGAGGAGAGGACGGTGTAGATGTGAGTCAGAGGAGAGGACGCTGTATTTGTGAGTCAGACGAAAGGACGCTGTAGATGTGAGTCAGAGGAGAGGACGCTTCAGATGTGAGTCAGACGAGAGGAGAGGACGCTGTCGATGTGAGTCAGAGAAGAGAGGACTCTTGATGTGAGTCAGAGGAGAGGACGCTGTTGATGTGAGTCAAAGGAGAGGATGCTGTAGATGTGAGTCAAAGGAGAGGACGCTGTAGATGTGAGTCAGAGGAGAGGACGCTTCAGATGTGAGTTAGAGGAGAGGACGCTTCAGATGTGAGTCAGAGGAGAGGACGCTTCAGATGTGAGTCAGAGGAGAGGACGCTGTAGGTGTGAGTCAGACAAGAGGAGAGAACGCTTCAGATGTGAGTCAGAGGAGAGGACGGTGTAGATGTGAGTCAGAGGAGAGGATGCTGTAGGTGTGAGTCAGAGGAGAGGACGCTGTAGGTGTGAGTCAAAGAGAGGACGCTGTAGATGTGAGTCAGACGAGACGAGAGGACGCTGTAGATGTGAGTCAGACGAGACGAGAGGACGCTGTAGATGTGAGTCAGAGGAGAGGAGAGGACGTTGTAGATGTGAGTCAGAGGAGAGGAGAGGACACTGTAGGGTTGAGTCAGAGGAGAGGACGGTGTAGATGTGAGTCAGAAGAGATGAGAGGACACTGTAGGTGTGAGTCAGAGGAGAGGACGCTGTAGATGTGAGTCAGAAGAGACGAGAGAACGCTGTAGATGTGAGTCAGACAAGAGGACGCTGTAGGTGTGAGTCAGACGAGAGGACGCTGTAGGTGTGAGTCAGACAAGAGGACGCTGTCGATGTGAGTCAGATGAGAGGGCACTGCAGATGTGAGTCAGAGGAGAGGACGCTGTCGATGTGAGTCAGATGAGAGGGCACTGCAGATGTGAGTCAGATGAGAGGGCACTGCAGATGTGAGTCAGAGGAGAGGATGCTGTAGATGTGAGTCAGAGAAGTTAAAGGAGTCAGTGATAATGACATTTTCTTCTGTAAAAGCTCAAAACAGAACTACATTTCCAAACAGCTGCTTCAGTCTGATGCAAATATAAACGTCCACAACTCTGATAAATCTTGAGTTTCTGACGCGTAAAAGAAGAAAATAAAGTTGTATAAATCAGATTTCCAGCACCCCCTGCAGCTCACAGTTGTCACTGACACAGACTTTGATCACTCACGGTCGAACTCATGACCTTTAACCTTTGAATCACATGTTTCTGATCCGAGTGTTAACACAGTTCAGTGTTGTGTTGAAGTGTCCTTTAGCTCCCTGTGACGTCTGCAAACAAGCTATCTTAGCCCTGCACAGTCACAGCAACAACGAGAAACTACTTTCACTTTACACTTTACCCTTTAACGTTTATTTCAGCCGAACAAAAGCTACACAAAAAGAGGCAAAAGAAAAGCAAATAAACACATTTCTCAGTTTGTGTCGCTCAGAGTTCTGTCGGTGAAGTCAGAACGTGGAGGAGAGATTTTAAAATGAAAAAAAGTCAGCGCAGAACGTCCAACAACAATGAGAATAAAAGACGCCCAAGAGCGACCCCTGAGGTACGACAAGTGAAATCTGTCAATCTGTACACAATGTTTCCCAAATAAATAAAGAAAACACAGAATAATGTGCATTTTAGTTCAATTTTAGCCTCACGATGTTGTATTTATTTTGTTGTCTCTGTAGCTCTGGTTTCTATAACGACAAGGATGAATTCTTTTAAAGTTTTAGAGTGATGAAACTCTAAAAACTTGGTTCAATTCAATCCTCTTTTCCTTCATCCCTGAGCAGAGAAACACAAGCACCAGGAGTGCGGACACACTCTCCCCGCTTGTCCCACTCTCTCCTGGTGTTAAATCGGATCTGTCTAATTTGTTGGCGATTAATCCGGTTGTAATCCTGTCTGCACCAGATTATCTCCCTGTGGTACTTGGAGTATCGAGATCATCAGAAAATACTGCGTGCTCGTGTTTCAGCGCGCAGGACTCACTCCGCCGTGCACTTTGTGTCGCTCGTTCGGAGTCCTGGAGCCGAGCGGAAACCGCGGGACAGTCCGGTCTTTGTGCCGGGACCCAGATCCGTATCAGGACGGGGACCAGAGGGGATCGGTTTACCTGAGGCAGACCGACAGGCGCCGGCGCACCTGACGAGCAGGACGGGCGGCTCACCTGGAGGAGGCCGGAGCAGCAGAGGAGGATTCAGGGTTTGTGTTCACTTCATGTTTGACCAGATTAGATTAAATAAGAGCCGTTTAAGAAAGAAAGAAACAAAGCACAAATGTAAACGTGGAAAAAAAGTATGTGAACATGTAAACAAACTGTAGGCGTCTGTGCTTTACTTTAGTCGTTTTTACAGGATACTTTTACTTTTGGATTTCTTAATTTTAACTAAACTAGATTGGACTGAAAATTGTCCTATTGTCCTAAATTGTCAAATTTCACCTCAATTTTTGGACTTAAAACTTCAATAAATCAGTTTTAGAATCAGATCTTAAAATATATATATTAAACCCTTGTGTGTTTGGTCTAAATCTGGTTGAGTCCAGATTGTACAGTTTGTGTGGATCTACTTTAAGGAAAACGATGTCAGAGAAATCTATGGATGAAGTGGATTCAATGGAAGAATCAAACATCAGGGGCAGATTGGACACGTTTGGTGTTTTAGGTGAAAGTCCAGATGTGAAAGAGAAAAGTGAACAAAAAAACCAAAAAAAACCTGTTTTGCTGTAGAGTCTCACCGTCATTCCTTCGTTCATGTTCTCCCTCTTGTTCCCGTTTGGAGTCACAGGTGACTTTGGGCCTGAGGCCACGTGGACAGGGGTCGACTCATTGCACCAAACACAGACACGAACCAGGACAGAGCTCTCACTCACGCTCACTCTCACGTTCACTCACTGGTGTTTCTTCAGGTCAAGTGTAAGTGTCATCATTCTTTCTTAAATGTGTTCGTATTTGTTGTATTTATTCTGAATGTTTGTCCTGGAGGCTCTGAGCCACACACTGCAGCGTTTTTGACGCCGACGACACAAACGCGGCACAGACGAAGACTCTGCTGCTATTTTAACATAAATTATTAACAATACGATTCTATTTCTTGACAAAAGCTGAAATCCTCATTAAAGTCGGTGTCAGGCAGCGACAGAAGCACCTGCGATCATTACTGAGCTCATTAACACCAGACGGCACCGAACGGGCCCCGTGCGCCACCTGCAGCTGTGGAGCGTGCACGAGGGGAGTGCACGAGGGGCTGGGAGCGTGCACGAGGGGCTGGGGGCGCGCACGAGGGGCTGGGGGCACGCACGAGGGGCTGGGAGCGTGCACGAGGGGCTGGGAGTGCGCACGAGGGGCTGGGAGCGCGCACGAGGGGCTGGGAGCGCGCACGAGAGGCTGGGAGTGTGCACGAGGGGCTGGGGGCGTGCACGAGGGGCTGGGGGCGTGCACGAGGGTCTGAGGGCATGCACGAGGGTTTTACTTCAGCCAAAAGCACGTTCTTCAGGTATCCATCTATTGCTTCCATTGTTGGAGTATCAGATGGCCTGGTGTTCAGGAGCGTCTGCTGCGCCTCGTTAAACCAGGACAGGGTTTGGAAAAATACGACATCACCAAATCCATGAAACGAGTCTGAGTCTGTGACCCAGAACCAACACTGACCTTTGACCTGATCAGACCAGGGGCGTGCATGTGTGTGTGAGGGGCGTACACGTGTGTGTGATGGGCGTGCATGTGTGTGTGATGGGCGTGCATGTGTGTGTGATGGGCGTGCATGTGTGTGTGAGGAGAGAGAGCGCGAGAGAGAGAGGGAGGGGGGGAGGGAAGGAGAGAGAGAGAGGTAGGGGGGAGGGAAGGAGAGAGAGAGAGAGAGGGGGAGGGAGGGAAGGAGAGAGAGAGGGGGTCAGCGAAAAAGGGGAGAGAAGAAAGGCGAGAGAGAGGGGAGAGGGAAAGATAGAGGGAGAGAGATGGGGGGGTGGACTGAGTGCTGCTGCTAAAATCCTCGTGTCGTTCGTTTGTTTCTGGAGTCGACAGTGAATCTTTCAAGAATCAAATTAAAATATTCCAAAACAAAGACATGACGGAGCGACTGTGGCTCAGAGTTTAAGCATAGATTAGACGCGTTTGTGTTTTCTGTCCAATTAAGTCCCACGAGGCCAAATGTACCTGTTTGAGGTGCATTGTGGGTAATTAAAGTGAATTCAATTAGAGTCAAAGAAACTTCACAAATACAAAATTCTACTGAATGTAATCGACAAAACAACCTCATGTGAAAAATAAATCAGGAAAATCTATGTCAAGCATCACATGAACCGAGGCTAAAGTTAGATGTTTTTTATTCATGTCTAAAAGTCCTTGTGTCAAATAAAAGTGTTGTAGATTCAGTTCTGAGCAAAACAAGGAGCAAACGTCTGCGTCTGAGTGAAGCCCGGAGTAAAGGCGCGTCCCTCAGACTCGTGTGTTTGACTCGATCGTCCTCGTGTTTAAACCGTGTCTGTGTGTCGAAGAAACGCACTCCGCCTGAGCAGCACAAACCACAGACAAACCACAGACAAACTACGGACAAACCACGGACGAACCACGGACGAACCACGGACGAACCACGGACAAACCACGGACAAACCACGGACAAACCACGGACAAACCACGGACGAACCACGGACGAACCACGGACGAACCACAGACGAACCACGGACGAACCACGGACAAACCATGGACGTCATTACGTCTGAAAACACGACTGTGATGAGGTTTGAACAGGACGGGAGGGCATCTGACGCACTGACACGGGAGGGTCAAGGGTTCAAGTCCTGTGTGTTTCAGAGAGAGACAGACAGAGAGAGAGAGAGCGAGAGAGAGAGAAGAGTGAGAGATGAAGTGAGAGAGACACAGAGAGTGAGAATCAGAAGAAAGAGACAGAGAGAGAGAGGAGAGAGAGAGAGAAGAAAGGGGAGAGAGAGAAGAAGAGAGAGAGACACAGAGAGAGTGAGAGAAAGAGTCAGAAGAAGACAGAGAGGAGAGAGAGAAGAAAGGGGAGAGAAGAGAGAGAAAGAAAGAGAGAGAAGAAGAGAGAGAGAGACACAGAGAGAGAGTGAGAGAGAAAGAGAGTCAGAAGAAGAGAGAGAGAGAGATGAGAAAGAGTCAGAGGAAAGAGAGAGAGAGAGACAGAGAGGGGGTGAGGGAGAGAAAAATGAGAGTCAGAAGAGAGAGAAAGAAAGCAAGAGAGAAGAAGAAGAGAGGGAGGGTGGAGAAGGGGAGAGAGAGAGAGAAAGAAAGAAAGATGAAAAACCCTTAAAGCTGACGTTTGAAAGGGCCTCAGGGCGGGAGGGCATCTGGCGCCCTGACACGGGGAGGCTGAGGTCTGGGCTCCGGCGCGACGCCGTGGGAGACGGAGCCAGGTCTGAGAAGCATATTTGATTCTCTTTAAATTCACACGTTGCTTTTGCAGAACACTTGAACCTCCCACAGAGTTTCACACAAAATAAAAATATGTCGCACAAAATAAACTGAGAAATGTTTGGTCCAAACGCGGCTCGGGTCAAAACCAAAACCTGTGCATCGGATTCAGAAACGCTCCGAGGAACAACCAGAGGAACAACAGAAGAACAACCAGAGGAGGAACAACCAGAGGAGGAACAACCAGAGGAACAGAGGAACAACCAGAGGAGGAACAACCAGAGGAACAACAGAACAACCAGAGGAGCAACCAGAGGAACAACCAGAGGAGGAACAACCAGAGGAACAACCAGAGGAGCAACCAGAGGATCAACCAGAGGAACAACCAGAGGAGGAACAACCAGAGGAACAACCAGAGGAGCAACCAGAGGATCAACCAGAGGAGCAACAGAGGAGGAACAACCAGAGGAGCAACCACCAGAGGAACAACCAGAGGAAGGAACAGAGGAACAACCGGAGGAACAACCAGAGGAGGAACAACCGGTGGAGCAACCAGAGGAACAACCGGAGGAACAACCAGAGGAACAACCAGAGGAACAACCAGAGGAGGAACAACCAGAGGAGGAACCACAACCAGAGGAGGAACCACAACCAGAGGAACAACCGGAGGAGGAACAACCAGAGGAGGAACAACCAGAGGAGGAACAACCAGAGGAGGAACAACCAGAGGAGGAACAACCAGAGGAGGAACAACCAGAGGAACAACCAGAGGAGGAACAACCAGAGGAGGAACAACCAGAGGAGGAACAACCAGAACAACCAGAGGAGCAACCAGAAGAACAACCAGAGGAGCAACAACCAGAGGAACAACCAGAGTAAGGAACAGAGGAACAAGCGGAGGAACAACCAGAGGAGGAACAACCAGAGGAACAGAGGAACAACCAGAGGAACAACCAGAGGAGCAACCAGAGGAAGGAACAGAGGAACAACCAGAGGAGGGAAACCCAGAGGAGGAGGAACCGGTGGAGAAACCAGAGGAACAACCGGAGGAACAACCAGAACAACTGGAGGAACAACCAGAGGAACAACCAGAGGAACAACCAGAGGAGGAACAACCGGAGGAGGAACCAGAGGAGGAACAACCGGAGGAACAACCTGAGGAGGAACCACAACCAGAGGAACAACCAGAACAACCAGAGGAACAACCAGAGGAACAACCAGAGGAGGAACAACCGGAGGAACAACCAAAGGAACAACCAAAGGAACAACCAGAGGAGCAACCAGAGGAACAACCAGAGGAGGAACAACCAGAGGAACAACCGGAGGAGGGACAACCAGAGGAGGAACAACCAGAGGAACAACCAGAGAAGGGACAACCAGAACAACCGGAGTGATCAGGCTTCATCCCAGGGATCGACTGCGGCGCTTTTAAGCAACTTTTACAGCATTTAAAGCCGGACACAAAGGCAGAATCATTTTATTTATCAGTTTTATTTGTCAGTTTTGTCTCTCAACTCATCTGCTCCTGATGTTTTATTCTTCCATTGAATTCGCTTCATCCATAGATTTCTCTGGGACATTGTTTTCTCCAAAAACACTTTTCTCAGTGACAAAAAGCAACTAGAAATGCAACTAATGCGACAAAAATGCAACTGAAAGCTACAAAAATGTGATTAAAAGCAATAAAAAAATAGAAGGGGGAGAGAAGAGGGAGGGGGGAGGAAAGAGAGAGAGAGGGGAGGGGGAGATGGAGGAGGGAGAGAGGAGAGAGCGGGAGGGACAGAGAGAGGAGAGAGGGGGGGCAAGAGAGAGGGAAGAGAGAGGAGAGAAAAAAGAGAAAGGGGGGAGAGGGAGGGAGAGAAGAGCGAAGAGAGGGAGAGAGGAGAAAGTAGGGGACAGAGAGGAGAGATTGAGAAAAGAGGGGAAGAGAGAGAGGGGGGAGCGAGAGAGAGAGCAGGGGGAGAGAAATGCAAGAGAGAGAAAAGAGAAGGAGGAACAGGAAAGAGATACAGATGGATGTGTTTTACTGATGACAAATGTAATGTGGCTTTATTTGTTTTTATAAAGATGTTTTTTATGAAAATGTGTTTATTTGTGTTTCAGTTCATTGTTTATCGTTTTCCTGCTGTTATTTTGCTTCTATTGTTTAATTTTTCTTCCAAATAAAACCTTGTGACATTTAAACTTCAAGCATTTCCCCAAACAGTGAAAACAGTTTGTCTGAGCTTCAATAAATCCATGTCTTTGTCCCTGATCCACAAACATGAGCCAAACGATCCTTTATCCATGGATTTGTTGAGGCTTTGATTCTTTTGGTCCATCTGCGGCTCATTCCTCTGAGGGGGCTGGTACCCGGGGCCCTCTGCAGGGCAGCAGGGCCGTCGCACTGAGGGGGGGCTGGGGCCTCAAACAGAGGGGCCTCTTCAGACGCAGCAGTCGCTTCAAACATCATCATCACTGAGTCCATCCTGTTCATGTTTCAGACGTTTGCTCCAAACACAAACCGTTCTGTGTCAGAGCAGGAGCTGCATCCGTCCGTCCTCTTCCTCTGATCCAGGGCCGGGCCTCGGGCCACAGTCTGAGCCAGGACACAGCCCTCCCTCACCCCAGACACTTCCTCCAGAGGATCCTGAGGCATTCACAGAACACAGAGACATAGTCCCTCCAGTGTGTCCCCAAGGCCCTCAGAGCGTCTCCCCATGAGGAGGAGCAGCGGCTGTACTCCTCCCTCCTCCCCTGTGTCCTCTCTGTCTCTGTCTCTTGTATCTGGGTCTGTCCTGTGGCCCAGGTCCTGGCCCTGGCCCTGGCCCTGGCCCTGGCCCTGAGGTGAAAGGCTCAGCTCCTTCAGATGTCCCATTCAGACTCCGCCCCCTGAGGGCAAGACACCTTTTTCCAGTCCAGAACCACAACCACAGCTTTGGAGGAGCTTCTCATCTGAGTCCAGAGGCCACAGGATGTCTATAAATATGTTCAAAAAGTGTTCAAACCACAGAATGTGTTTTCTGGCGTTAGTGAAAGAAAAAATTATAAAAACAAAATCATAAACAAAATGATGGTTCGGGGCCCATCAGAGGGTTTGACCTGGGGCCCAGATGTTGGTGCTGAGCCCCTGATTCCAAGTGTTGAGTCATATTCATTGTAGTGTTGAGTTGAAGTGTCCTTTATCTCTCTCTGCCATCAGCAAACAAGCTAGCTAAGACCTGCACAGTCACAGCAACAACGAGAAACTTCTTTCACTTTACATTTTGTGGCATTAATTCATTTGAGCCAAACAAAAGCTCCACCTGGACAAGAATCAGGCCAGAAGACAATCAGTGACAAAACCAACAACTGTGTGTCACAAAACTTTGCATTTTATAACATTTTATAACATTTTATAACATTTTATAACATTTTATAACATTGTTTTCTCTCCAGCTGCATTGAACATCAGCCTGAACGTCATGGACGTGAAAACAACGTCTGCCGAACTTTTGTCTAAGCATCTTAGCATTCAACCCTAAAACTCACGGCTCCTGGACTCAGGCTCCTCTTCCTCCTGGACTCAGGCTCCTCCTCCTCCTGGATTCAGGCTCCTCCTCCTGATCGCGTGACAAGCCCCACACTCACAGCTCAATGTTTGGGCAAAACTCATTCAAAGTGACCAAAGCAGAGGTCAGCGCTCACGGCCCCCCGGCCCCTGTGGCCCCCCCCCGGGCCCCGGGGCCCCTCCCTCTTCTCCTGCGGCCCCTCAGACACAGCCGCCTCACACTTTGGAGGAAATGTTTGAGTTTTCAGAACGATGTTGGTTTAACCTCGACCTGCGCCGACTCTGACCATTACTGCAATTATTAACAGACCATCAGACGAGAGAGAGAGGGGGGAGAGAGGGAGGGGGGGAGAGGGTAGAGAGAGGGAGAGAGAGAGGGGGAGGGAGAGAGAGAGAAGGAGAGAGAGGGGGAGAGAGAGGGAGGGGGAGAGAGAGAGGAGAGAGAGGGGGAGAAAGGAGAGGCAAGGGGGGAAGAGAGAGGGGGGGAGACAGAGGAGAGGGAGGGGAGAGGGAGAGAGAGAGGGGGAGAGAGGAGAAGAGAGAGAGGGGGAGAGAGAGAGAGGGGGGGGAGAGGGAGAGAGAGAGGGGGAAGAGAGAGGGGGGGAGACAGAGGAGAGGGAGGGGGAAGAGAGAGAGGGAGGGGAAAGAGAGTGAGAGGGGGAGAGATAAGAAGAGAAGGGAGGGAGAGAGAGGAGAGAAATGTAAGCGGACGATGGGTAAGAGGAGAGAGAAAGTAGGGAAAGAGAAGAGACAGAGAGAGAAGGGAAGGAAAGAGAAGCAAAGAAGAAAGAGAGAGAAGGAAAGTGGAGGAGAGAAACAGGGGAGAGAAGTAAAGAAGAGGAGAGAGAGAAGAGAGAGAAATTAAATACCAGAGCGTAAAGAAAAGAAAGAGAGGAACAGGAGAGAATGAAAGAAAGAGGAGGAGATACAGACAGGGGAGGAAGAGTGGGGGGAGGAATGATGAGAAGAGGAGAGAGAAAAGAAATGGGGGAGAAGAGAGGAGAAAACGGGAGAAGAGAAAAGAGGAGGGAGGGAGGGAGGGGAAAGAGATACAAGGGGAGAGAAGACGAAAGAGAGGAAGAAAAGGGTGAGGAAGAGAAAAGGCCGAAGATGAGCCCTGGTCGTTTCAGACTCTGCAGGTCATGAGGTCAGATGGAGTTTAGTCATGTGTCCTGTACATCTTGTTTTCACCTTCCCCCTGTCCCCGCCCACTTCCCTGTAATCGTTGGAATTATTCAAAAAAATGTTACAGCGATTTTTGAACGATGAAAATCTGCTGCTTGTTACGATGAAATGTTACTATGAAGGAGTGGGGCTTATGACAGTAAGAGGCGGGGCTTATGACTGTAAGAGGCGGGGCTTATACACTCCATGGGGGGAACAGGATCAGGTATTTGGGCTTCACTGTTGAGCCGTTCTTGGTCCAGTCCCAGGTCCTGGTCCAGTCCCAGGCCTCGGGTCAGTCCTGTCTTTGAGTCCCTGCTCTCTTCGTTTAACTCCAGGGGATAAAGATCTGCTCTCACGTTCAGTCTCAGGGCCAGTCTCAGGTCCTAGGTCTAGACTTGGGTCAGTCCCAGGTCTAGTCTCAGGTCCAGACTCAGGTTTTGGGTCCAGTCTCGGGTCAATCCCAGGTCCAGTCCTGTCTTTGAGTCCCTGGTCTCTGCGTTTAACTCCGGGGGATAAAGATCTGCTCTTAGGTCCTGGTCCAGTCTCAGGTCCTGGTCCAGTCCCAGGTCCTGGTCCTGGTCCAGTCCCAGGTCCTGGTCCTGGTCCAGTCCCAGGTCCGGTCTCAGGTCTCAGGTCTTGGATCCAGTCCTCCCAGGTCTTGGTCCAGTCCCAGGTCCTGGTCCGGTCCTGGGTCCTGGTCCAGGTCCAGTGCAGGTCCTGGTCCAGTCTCAGGTCCGGGTCCAGTCCCAGGTCCGGGTCCAGTCCCAGGTCCGGGTCCAGTCCCAGGTCCTGGTCCAGTCCCAGGTCTTGGGTCCAGTCTCAGGTCTTGGGTCCAGTCCCAGGTCCTGGTCCAGTCCCAGGTCCTGGTCCAGTCCCGGGCCTCGGGTCAGTCCTGTCTTTGAGCCCCTGCTCTCTGCGTTTAACTCCGGGGGATAAAGATCTGCTCTCAGGATCCGCTTTCCCTGGTCCTTTGTCTGCCCCGAAGCCCGGACTTCACACAGGCCGGGTCGGGTTTCAGCCAGACCCCGTTCAGACCTCGGACCAGGTCTAAGAACAGGACCAGGACAGGACCAGAACAGAAGAGAGAAACGCACGACAAATTAGAGCCGAGCGAGAGAAAGAGACGAGAGAAAGGAGCCCAGGAAACCACAACAAACACCACAATCTGTCAACGACTGTACAAGGGGGGAGAGAGAGAGGGGAGAGGAGAGGGGAGAGAGAGAGGGGGGGGGAGAGACAGGGGGAGGGGGAAAGAAAGACAGAGAGAGAGAGTGAGAGAGAGTGAGAGACGAGGAAACCACAACAAACACCACAATCTGTTAACTGTACAAGGGGGGAGGGAGGGGCGGGAGAGAGAGGGGGGGGGAGAGGAGAGGGGGGAGAGAGAGACAGAGGGATTGAAGAGAGCAGAGGAAAACCACAACAAACACTGCAATTTGTCAATGACTGTACACTGAGAGGGGAGAGGGGGAAGAAAAAGAGACAGAGAGAAGAGAGGGGGTGAGACAGGAGAGACTGGAGAGAAGCTCCAGGTCCAGTCCAGGTTCTCTCCAAGTCTATATATACATATATAAATATAAAAGTAAACTATTGGCCCTTTTGGGAGTAAAGCTCATGTTTAGGCCGACGCACATTTGATCTTCATCATGTTGACATTTTAATTTAAATGACATTGTATGCATTTTAAAACACATTATAATAAGGTCAGACTCTACAGGGGGCAGTTTCTCTCTCACATCTGGACTTTCAAAGTGTCCAATCTGCTCCTGATGTTTGATTCTTCCATTGAATCCACTTCATCCATAGATTTCTCTGACATTGTTTTCTTCAAATGCATTTTTGTCCCTCGAGACATAAAGATCAGCCTAAACTAGATCCACACAAACTGTACAATCTGGACTCAACAGATTCAGACCAAACAAGGATTTAAGATCGGATTCTGAAACTCATTTATGGAAGTTTGAAGGAGAAAAAATGAGACGAAATTTGAATTTCTAGGACAATTTTCAGTCAGATCTAGTTTAAACTAAATAATAACTAATATGTTACAAAATGAACCAAGAAATTTAAACCTGGTTCTGTCCATTTTTCAGATTTAAATGTCCCAAATATGTGACATTTTTGGTCATTTTTACATAAAATACTTTATTTCTACATCAAAACATGACATGAGGAAAAGCTGGTAATACATTTATTTCTTACATTTGTGTGACTTCACCCGCAGCGTCTCATTAAAGCATGTAGTTAATATAAATTAGAATATTATGTTCTTAATTCATTATAAAAGCAGGTTACCTTCTTGTTGTTTAATGTGTCATAAAAGCAGCGCGCGTCACTAAAGCGTCACACTCCGGGCCTCAAACGCACGTCCTTCTGTTCGGTCCAAACGTGTGAACAGTCCGCCGCTCGTGGCGCGTTGGTTTGTTTGGTTTGGTTAATCGTCCGTGCGCCGCGTCAAACGGAGCTTAATGCGCCGCAAAATCATTATTTATTGATCCGAGCGTCAAACCGCGCCGCCCTCCGTCCCAGACACGCGTCAAACCGGAGCAAAGCGCGCGCTCCCGGGGTTTAAGTGCAGCCGCGCGTGGCACCGGCGGATTCTCACTGCGCTTTACCGCTGCGGACACGGAGCGGCACGGAGGCGCGGCAAGGAGCGGCACAAAGCGGCGAGGAGCGGAGAAGAGCGGCAAGGAGCGGCACGGAGGCGCGGCAAGGAGCGGCATAAAGCGGCGAGGAGCGGCAAACGGAGAGACAAAAATGAAATACTAGAAGAATCCGAAAACACAACAATCAGAGGTGACTTTTGGCGCGTGTTTCCAGCGCAAGAGAAATCCGATCATCAAAAACTGACTTTTTAAGACAAAATGCAATGGATTTTAAAATGACTTTTAAATTTCTCTTTTACGTATGTCTTTTTCACATTCGTTTGTCGTCTGTTACATCATTTTGGCCCAAAGCTGCTCGGTGTGAACAAATCAGACAAATCAGATTATCAGATGGAGCCGTTTACATAATCTGACTACTCCAGAAATCAGATAACGCTCAGATGTTTGGTGTGTGTTTATTCTTGCTTCCTGTGTGTGTCAGATTTAAAAAATAATCCTTATTTGATTTGTGTATAATCCTGGTTCAGTCCTGGTTCAGCCCTGGTTCAGGCCTGGTTTAGGCCTGGTTTAGGCCTGGTTTAGACCTGGTTCAGACCTGGTTCAGACCTGGTTCAGACTTGGTTCAGACTTGGTTTAGTCCTGGTTTAGTCCTGGTTTAGACCTGGTTTAGACCTGGTTTAGACCTGGTTTAGACCTGGTTTAGCCCTGGTTTAGCCCTGGTTCAGTCCTGGTTTAGTCCTGGTTTAGCCCTGGTTTAGCCCTGGTTTAGACCTGGTTTAGACCTGGTTTAGACCTGGTTCAGTCCTGGTTTAGACCTGGTTTCTCTTCACAGTGTGACGTTACTTCCTTTTCAGATCTTTACGTTTTTTTTAAAAACTCTTTTACGTCAGATTCGTCCAAATCCAAACCGTCCTCTTTAATCTTTTCCTTAAAGCGTCTTTTCTTTTCTTTTCTGTCACTTTTAATAAAAACACAAACCAAACATGGTCTTTGTTTTGCTCCGTGATCTTCTCTAATTTAATATTCCATCAAATCAAACACTTTCACAACTAAATGTTTTTCCGTGTAATTATCTCAGTATTTTGTGTCTGACCTGGTGACATTTACAAACTTGATTAAAAACAAAATTACAAACATGACACACATTAAACCATCGTTTAAACATTTAACTCCCGTGTTATTATATCATTCTTTTACTGTTCTTTTCTGTTTTTTGTATCTTTCATTTAAGCCTAAAATACAGACGGTTTTACTTTGGTTTAGTTTGGTTTGGTTTAGTTTAGTTCTCAGCAAACGACAAAGGCTGCGGTTTTTAAAATGCAATGATTTCCTCCAAAAACTACTAAATATCCTGTTTTCTTGCATAAAAACGTCAAACGCTGTAGATTTGTTAAAACGTGTTCAGAAATAAGTGACAAAAATGTGACTCAAAGAACAGACAGAGACACAAATGCAACTAAAATCAACAAAAATGCGACTATTGTGATAAAAATTTGACCAAAAAAAAGAAAAATGTGACCAAAAATGACAAAAAGTAACTTATAAAAGACAAAATTGTGAATAAATGTGACAAATACGTGACTAAAAGTGACAAAAACGCAAGTTAAAAAGAAAAAATTGCGACTAAAAGCTGCAAAAACGTGACTAAAAGTGACAAAATGTGAGCGAAAGCGTGAAAGACGTGACCTAAAGTGACAAAAATGCAACCTAAAAAGACAAAACACAACTAAAAGTGGAACAAATAGATCTAATAGCGACACAAATTTGACTAAAAGTGACAAAAACAACAGTTAAAAAGAGAATATTGTGACTAAAAATGACAAACATGTGACTGAAAGCTTGAAAAATGTGACCTAAAGTGACAACATTCAACCTAACAAGAAAAAATTACAACTAAAAGGGGAAAAAAATAGAGCTAATAGCAACACAAATTTGACTAAAAGTGACAAAAACTACAGTTAAAAAGAAAATATTGTGACTAAAAATTACAAAAATGTGACTGAAAGCTTGAAAAATGTGCCTTAAAGTGACAAAAATGACACTTAAAAAGACAAAATTGTGACTAAAGTGACAAAAATGCGACTAAAAGAGTTAAAAACCAAACTAAAACTGACAAAACCACATCTAAAAGCAACAAAATGTCACTAAAACACAACTAAAAGTGTAAAAAACGTGAACCAAAATGAGAAAAACTCAAATTATAAAGAGAAAATTGTGAATAAATGTGAAAAAAACGTGACTAAAAGTGACTAAAAGTGACAAAAACGCAAGTTAAAAAGAAAAAATTGCGACTAAAAGCGGCAAAAATGTGACTAATAGTGATAAAGTGATAAAAATGCAACCTAAAAAGACAAAATACAACTAAAAGTGGAACAAATAGATCTAATAGTGACAAAAATTTGACTAAAAGTGACAAAAACTACAGTTAAAAAGAGAATATTGACTAAAAATGACAAAAATGTAACTAAAAGCGACAAAAATGTGACTGAAAGCATGAAAAATTTGACATAAAGTGACAGAATTCAACCTAACAAGACAAAATTACAACTAAAAGGGGAAAAAATAGAGCTAATAGCGACACAAATTTGACTAAAAGTGACAGAAACGCAACTTTAAAAGACTACATTTTGAATAAAAGTAACAAAAACTACAGTTAAAGGAAAATTATGAAAAAAAAAACGACAAAAATGTAACTAAAAGAGACAAATATGTGACTGAAAGCATGAAAAATGTGCCCTAAAGTGACAAAAATGCAACTTAAAAAGACAAAATTGTGACTAAAGTGACAAAAATGCGACTAAAAAGAGTTAAAAACCAAAAAAAAACTGACAAAACCACATCTAAAAGCAACAAAATGTCACTAAAACACAACAAAAAGTGTGAAAAACGTGACTAAAAGTGACAGTCCACCTGGTTTGTGTTTCTCACGTCTTTCTGCTTCATGAAGTGAATCTGAAGGTGATGTTTCAGAGCAAACTCCAGACACTGAGATTCTGTTGTAATAATTATGATCATGTTCGATGTGAGACCGAGCCAAAAGTGTCAAACGTGTAAAACTGCAACGAAAAGCTCCGTCATTTGTCACAGCTCCAGGTCATTAACACCAAACGAGCATCAGGCTTTAAACACGCGACGAGCAGAGTTTAAACACCCCACGAGCGGAGTTTAAACACCCGACGAGCAGAGTTTAAACACCCGACGAGCATCAGGCTTTAAACACCCCACGAGCAGAGTTTAAACACCCCAAGAGCGGAGTTTAAACACCAGACGAGCATCAGGCTTTAAATACCCCACGAGCGGAGTTTAAACACCCCACGAGCAGAGTTTAAACACCCCAAGAGCGGAGTTTAAACACCAGACGAGCATCAGGCTTTAAATACCCCACGAGCGGAGTTTAAACACTTACGAGCAGAGTTAAAACTCCACAAGACCGGAGTTTAAACACCAGACGAGCATCAGGCTTTAAATACCCCACGAGCGGAGTTTAAACACCCCACGAGCAGAGTTTAAACACCCCAAGAGCGGAGTTTAAACACCAGACGAGCATCAGGCTTTAAATACCCCACGAGCGGAGTTTAAACACCCCACGAGCGGAGTTTAAACACCCCACGAGCAGAGTTTAAACACCCCACGAGCGGAGTTTAAACACCCCACGAGCAGAGTTTAAACACCCCACGAGCAGAGTTTAAACACCCCACGAGCGGAGTTTAAACACCCCACGAGCAGAGTTTAAACACCCCACGAGCGGAGTTTAAACACCCCACGAGCAGAGTTTAAACACCCGACGAGCATCAGGCTTTAAACACCCCACGAGCAGAGTTTAAACACCCCACGAGCGGAGTTTAAACACCCGACGAGCATCAGGCTTTAAACACACCACGAGCAGAGTTTAAACACCCCACGAGCGGAGTTTAAACACCCGACGAGCATCAGGCTTTAAACACCCCACGAGTGGTGTTTAAACACCCCACGAGCGGAGTTTAAACACGCAGCGAGAAGAGTTTAAACACCCGACGAGCAGAGTTTAAACACGCGGCGAGAAGAGTTTAAACAACCCACGAGCAGAGCAGAGTTTAAACATCCGACGATCAGAGTTTAAACACCCCACGAGCAGAGTTTAAACACCCCACGAGCAGAGTTTAAACATCCCACGAGCAGATTTTAAACACCCCACGAGCAGAGTTTAAACACGCGGCGAGCAGAGTTTAAACACCCCACGAGCAGAGTTTAAACACCCCACGAGCAGAGTTTAAACACCCCACGAGCAGAGTTTAAACACCCCACGAGCAGAGTTTAAACATCCCATGAGCAGAGTTTAAACACGCGGCGAGCAGAGTTTAAACACACGGCGAGCAGAGTTTAAACACTCCACGAGCAGAGTTTAAACACGCGGCAAGCAGAGTTTAAACACCCCACGAGCAGAGTTTAAACACCCCACGAGCAGAGTTTAAACACGCGGCGAGCAGAGTTTAAACACGCGGCGAGCAGAGTTTAAACACCCCACGAGCAGAGTTTAAACAACCCACGATCGGAGTTTAAACACCCCACGAGCAGAGTTTAAACACCCCACAAGCGAAGTTTAAACACCCGACGAGCGGAGTTTAAACACCCCAGGAGCAGAGTTTAAACACCCGATGATCAGAGTTTAAACACCCCACAAGCAGAGTTTAAACACGAGCTAAAGTGACAAAAATGCACCTTAAAAAAAACAAAATTGCTACTAAAAGTAACTACACTTCACTAAAAACAAAAAAAGAAATACTATTAGTGACAGAATGTTGACTAATAGTGACAAAAATACAAGTTAAAAGGACAAAATTGTTACAAAAGTGACAAAAATCTTACAAAAAGTGACAGAAACACAACTTGAAAAGACAAAATTTGGACTAAAATTGACAAAAATGTGACTAATAGGGACAAAGAATTGTGTAAAAATGACAAAACGCACGTTAAAAAAACAACATTGTGACTAAAGGTGGCAAAGATGCAGCTAAAAGTCAAAAACCCAAGTGAAAATGACAAAAACGCACTGAAAAGCAACAAAAATGTTACCAAAACCAAACTAAATGCTCGCACCACTTCTTGTTTTCTGTTTGAGCAAATCAGATCAAATCAAACTTTATTTATATACCGCTTTTCATACAAAAATTGTAACACAAAGTGCTTTCCAATTTACATATTAAAAACAATTTCCCATTTGACTAAAAGTGACAAAATTGTGACTAATAGTGACATAAAATGACTGAAAGCATGAAAAACGTGACCTAAAGTGACAAAAACGCAACTAATCCCAACAAAAAAAAGACCAAAAATGACAAAACCTCAAGTACATGTGATTAATTCAGATTTTCTCGGGGGAGGACCCTCAGACCCCTCTACATTTGTAAAAACACAAAAGCAGACAAACACGTCCTGTTTCCATCACCGCCGTGCGACCGCCCCAGGTGTTTCCACTGAACAAACGTGAACACACCACCCCTTTTGAGGTCTGAAGGGGGCGCTAACGGTGCTAACTCCAGAGGGTGCTGCGCTTTATAGACGGTTTATGATTGGACGAGAGAACAAAAGAGAACGAAGTGGCAAAAAGCAGATATAAAGACAAAATAATCATTCCTCACAAACGCTGACTGGATTTAGTGAAAAAAAACAAGTATTACCAGAGACAATAACTTTGCTTGTTGAGCCGACAGAGTTAGCAGAACAAAGCTAGCACACGTTAGCATCAGCTGTTTCCTGTTTACGACACACAGCACTCGCATTTAGACCCAAAGTCATGTTTTTTCAGTGACTACGGCAGCCAACTTCATAAAGAGATGTTAAAACGTGACGTAGAGCAGGGGTTCCCAAATGTTTCAGTCAGACTCGGCACCAAGCCAAAAGAAAAATAATCTAAAGTGTCAAAGCGTGTTAAATCAGGTTTAATATTGGTTATTTGACTAGTTTATTGTCTTCTTAGACCCTATTTCACTAAAACGTACCGTTTTAATTTGAAAAACAGAGCAAATACAGTGTCATATTTATTCAAATTAGACCCCCAGGTCGTCCCTCGTGACCCCGGGGCCCACTTTGGGAACCACTGATGTAAACGAGCAGAAACCTGAAATAAATGCATAAAACGTAAAGGGCGTATGACAGGTTTTTATGATTTTCTCATTTCGTCTATAGTCATTGTATTAATGTCTGTTGTAAATAAAAATGACGGTTTTACACCAATCAGGAGCTGTTTGTGCAGAAAAGTAGAAAAATATATGTTGAAAGTTACAGGAAGTAAACAAACTGATGACATCACACTGTGGGGTCAAAGGTCAGGCAGAATTTACACAAAAAACAGGACTTTTTTGACCCTTCATGCTTCATTCCAGTTCAACAGAAAAGGTGTCACGGGTGTTTTTATTTGTAAAATTAAAAATAATCTGTGACTTTAGATGAGTTTGGCTGAGTGTACAGTGTGGTTGCTATGGTAACCTCCTAATGTGATGTCACCATTTACAACCAGGAAGTAAAACAAACAAAAAACTTTAAAAATTGCTAAACCGGGAAAATATTTTAGCCAAATTTGAAATATATTTGTCTGAACTGCATTTTAGTGAAACGAGTCGGACTGTGATTCTCTCATTTTGTCTTTATAATAATAATGTCTGTTGTAAAAATAAATAATAGTTTTACACCAATCAGGAGCTGTTTCTGCAGAAAAGCAGAAAACTATATGTTAAAAATCACAGGAAGTAAACAAACCAATGACATCACACTGTGGGGTCAAAGGTCAGGCAGAATTTACGGCATTTTAGGCAGAATGAACGACTTTTTGACTCTTTAAACGTTGGTTCAACAAACAAAAGTGTCACGTCTGTTTTTCTTTGGCAAATGAAAATAATCTGACATTAGATGAGTTTTGTTACGCTGGACTGGACGGTTGCTATGGTGATTTCCCAGTGTGATGTCATCATTTACAACCAGGAAGTCAAATCAAAAACTGTAAAACGTAGCTAAACTGGGATCAAATTTGTAAAAAAAACTTTGAAATATATTTAACTGAATTGTGTTTTACTTAAATAAGTCGTCAGAGGCTTTAAATCCTGCTCCACGAAATCCAGATCCACTTCTTCTCCCACTCCACTCCTGACTTCTAGTCTTTATTTATATTTCGTCGTTACGTCCAATTATTTAAACACAATTATTATGTATGTATGTTTATACTGATTTACATACAGCCCCTTTAAAATGTGAAGTGTGACAAAAACTAAACTTAAAAGGACAAAATTGTCACTAAAAGTAACACAACTTTGACTAAAAATAACAAAAATTTGACTAAAACTGACAAAAATGTGACTAATAGTGAAAAAAAGTTGACAGAAAATGACAAATACGTAACTTAAGAAGACACAATGGTGAGTAAAAGTAACAGAAATTTGACTAAAAGTGACAAAATTGTGACTAATAGTGACAACAAAATTGACAAAAAATTTGTTAGAAAAAAGTTAAAAAGACAAAATTGTGACTAATAGTGACATAAAATGACTAAAAGCATGAAAAATGTGACCTAAAGTGACAAAAACAAAAAAATGACCAAAAACGACAAACCTCGAGTACATGTGATTCATTCAGATTTTCTCGGGGGAGGACCCTCAGACCCCTCTACATTTGTTAAAAACAAAAAGATTGCCAAATTATTCTGTATGTATGTTTATAATGATATACATACAGCCCCTTTAAAATGTGACATGTCAAAATGTCCAGAACGAGGCGGCTGTAAGTGTTTGAATGATTGTCTCACATTAGATCTAAATTCTATGGTTCGAAGTGTTGGAAAAAAGCAACACATTTGAGTTTCCAGAGTAGAAAGGTCAGTTAGTTTGATTTTCTACAAAAAAAAAAAAAAAAAACAAAGGGCAAAATACAATGTTCTAGCCTTAAAGGGCCTGTACCTGATTTTAAATGGTGAGACAGGCCGTTAGCCCCGCCCACTCAGTCCTTCCTGTCACTCAAACGACCGTCATACAGTTCCTCTAACTCTTTTTACAATTAGCTTTCAGCTCGTTTGAAGTGTCCCATGAGTCATAGCGTACGATGCGCCTGATTGGCTGAGATGATGTGACCCTGTCGAACACGTCTGCTCTGGTATAATCCAAACATATTATAACATGCACAGATTAAACATCACAAACAGTGTCTTTCCATGAAGCTCCTTCTGTCAAACAATGTGTGACGTGAAGAGGATTTAACTTAACGAGTCAATAAAAATCAGGTACAGGGCCTTTAATTGTATTGTATTTCGGCTTCAAAAGAATCTAATTTCTGGAATAGTATCTAATATATCTCTAGATAAAATGAAAAATTATTGTGGGCTCAACATTTCTGTGAGTATTTTTTCCAGTAAAACCCATAAATCTGGATTGTTCTTCATCAAAACTGCAAAGAGTTGATAATTTCCTCAAACATGATGTAAAACACAATAATAAATGTGTTTAAGCCTCTGATGTCACTCACATGTGTCTGATTTGGCAGATTTGATCAGATTCTGAGGTTAATCCCAGTTTCTCAGTGAAATGATGTTGGCACAAACAGATATTATAAGCAGGCGTTATTATTATTGTGTTGTCAATAGAAAATCCCTCGTCTTTTAAAGTCCTTTTAACAAGAAATTGTGAAATTAAAGCCTGAAATAATAAGATATTCTATTAAAAATATCACTTTACATAATGTATAACACAAACTAAAGATTATTATGGCGTTTGAGACTTTTCAAACACATTTTTAACCAAATAAAGGTTAAAATCTGGGACTGAAGTCTTTATATTTATGATTAAAGTGTATTATTGATGACCATTTTGACATTTTGATTGAATGTCTTTGTTCTTCAGCCGCTCCGTGTGTTTCTTGTTGGTTCAAACCTCAGACAAACAGGTCAGACTCAGATTATTTAAAGCTGGAAGTGAAAATGAAAAGTGTACATCCCGCTTTGTTTTTCTCGTTCTCCTCGAGTGGATTCAGCTCCAAATGTCACCTTTTGTCACACGTGGTTTGCTTGTGCTGCGTGTGCCTCGACACACAGGTGGATGTTTCAAACCAAAGCACGACGTGTCGGATTATTTCCATTTTACGCAGCGTGAGCCAAAAATGGACCTGTGTTTGAGAAGAAACAGAAAAAAGTGACAAAAAAGGCAATTATTTCAGTCGTTCAGTGGATTTTACCACAAATACTTTTACTTTAAACATCAGGCTCTGTAGACCTGGTTTAGACCTGGTTTAGTCCTGGTTCAGTCCTGGTTTAGTCCTGGTTTGGTCCTGGTTTAGACCTGGTTTAGACCTGGTTTAGTCCTGGTTCAGTCCTGGTTTAGTCCTGGTTTAGTCCTGGTTTAGTCCTGGTTCAGTCCTGGTTTAGTCCTGGTTTGGTCCTGGTTTAGACCTGGTTTAGACCTGGTTTAGTCCTGGTTTAGTCCTGGTTTAGTCCTGGTTTAGACCTGGTTCAGTCCTGGTTTAGTCCTGGTTTAGTCCTGGTTTAGACCTGGTTTAGACCTGGTTTGGTCCTGGTTTAGACCTGGTTTAGTCCTGGTTTAGACCTGGTTTAGTCCTGGTTTAGACCTGGTTTAGACCTTGTTTAGTCCTGGTTTAGACCTGGTTTAGTCCTGGTTTAGTCCTGGTTTAGTCCTGGTTTGGTCCTGGTTTAGACCTGGTTTAGTCCTGGTTTAGTCCTGGTTTAGTCCTGGTTTAGACCTGGTTTAGTCCTGGTTTAGACCTGGTTTAGACCTGGTTTAGACCTGGTTTAAACCTGGTTTAGTCCTGGTTTAGTCCTGGTTTAGACCTGGTTTAGTCCTGGTTTAGTCCTGGTTTGGTCCTGGTTTAGACCTGGTTTAGTCCTGGTTTAGACCTGGTTTAGACCTGGTTTAAACTTGGTTTAGACCTGGTTTAGTTCTGGTTTAGTCCTGGTTTAGTTTCACTGAGTTTCGTTCATGATTTTATAAAATGTTAAATTCTTTTTTTTTTATAAAAAAATCCAAATGAAAAGAAGCCAATGGACCACGTTTGATTCATTTTAAATAAAAAAAAACTTTATTTATAAAAGAAATGTAATGATATAAATTAGACACATCTCAAATCATATAATACTGATCCTCCATGAAACACTGGGGCTCGGCTCCGATTTGGAAAAAACGCCACAAAAACGTCACAAAATCACTTTCATTTTCAAACGGCAGCCGCTCTGGTGCATCATGGGAAATGGAGTCTGGTTCAGGGGTTTCTTTTGTTTCTTCGCTGCACAAACTTCAAAATATTAAAGTAAAACATCAGGAGTTTGTCGAGACACAAAGCCAGCCACGGTTTGGAGCCGAGGTCAGAATGTTCAAAACGAAAAGAGAATTTGGAGAAAAACTAGAAGCAAAATAAACGAGACACTTTAGATTTGTTAATAGAAGCGTTTTGAACTGTTCTTTATGTTTGGTGTAATATTTTGAGCACTTTTTCCCTTTAAATGACATATATTTGGTTTTATCGGCTCCAATTTCTCAATATTCCATTTATGTTTTGATAATAATTGCTGAAATGGAACTAAAACTCATGGATTTTGATGTAAAAATACAAGAAATTAAGTAAAATCAGAGTAAAATTGTAAAATAATGCCGTTAATTTGGAAAAGCTCAATCAAAAACACCAAAACAGAGCATTTTCTTTAGAAATTCACAAAGAAATGTGGACAAATCGACATTTCTTGGTTTCGCTGCAGCAGAGAATGTGATACAAAGATCAAATATCATCGAAAATTGTTAATTTTGACAAATGTTGAATGGATCAGCGACTGTTGAAAAACCTTAAAATAAACCAAACCAGGGCGTTCTGTGACAGCCATTTTGAATTTTAATTGGAAAAAAGTCAGTTTTCTTTGACAAACTTTCATCGGACGGAACAAAAAAGCGAAACATTTCATGAGAATTGTTCAGATCTTTTTAGATTTAGATGAAAACGCGTGAAAACTGGTGGAACTGAAGACGTTCTGGGTCAAAAACCACAAGAAAACCACGAAATGTTGGCGTTTTCATCGAAACTAAACAATAAAAAACATCCTTCTGTGGATTCTGCGCCCAAAAAATCCAAATAATCGTGTTGTTTTTCCAAATCGAAGCCTGTTTTTGGCCCAAAGCGTGGCCTCAGTCTGAAAACACTCTTTATTTTCATCGTTAATCTTTCCAAATGAGACAAAACTATAAATACACATTCTAAAAAAGTAATGCCTCCCTCTTCTCTTATTATTATTATTCAATATTATTATTATTATTAATGACACAAACAGAAATCCTCAGTCTACGGTTTGTAACTTTTTCTAAACACAGCTCTCTCTCACAAAAACTGGACAAAATGCGACGTTTCCGGATCCACAAGGAACATTTACATAAACATCTGTACATTCTGAGCCACATTCAGTCGAGTTGGAGAAAACAACGGCCAAACTCACAAAAAAAACACCAGGACCGTCCGGGGCTGAGTCTGCGCTTCAGACTCAAACCAGAAAAAAAGAGACAAAAAGAGACGCAAACCATCGAGCGGCTCCAGCTCAGGCAAAAACAGCAGCAACGTCCGGACGTTTGTGTCGAGACGAGAAACGGAGCAAAACGGAGCAAAACGGAGCAAAACGGAGCAGGAATGAAAAAGAAACATCCAAACGAGAGAGAAATGACTCCAAAACATCCAAGAAACCACACACCAGGCTCTGATGTTTGAATTGATCCACATTTAGACCTGGTGTAGTCCTGGTTTAATCCTGGTTTAATCCTGGTTTATTTCCTGGTTCAGTCCTGGTTTAGTCCAGTTTAGTCTTGGTTTAGACCCGGTTTAGTCCTGGTTTGAATCCTGGTTTGATCCTGGTTTAATCTGAATTTAGTCCTGGTTTAGTCCTGGTTTAATCTGAATTTAGTCCTGGTTTAGACCTGGTTTAGTCCTGATTTAGTCCTGGTTTAGTCCTGGTTTAATCTGAATTTAGTCCTGGTTTAATCTGAATTTAGTCCTGGTTTAGACCTGGTTTAGTCCTGATTTAGTCCTGGTTTAGTCCTGGTTTAATCTGAATTTAGTCCTGGTTTAGTCCTGGTTTAATCTGAATTTAGTCCTGGTTTAGTCCTGGTTTAATCTGAATTTAGACCTGGATTAGACCTGGTTTAATCTGAATTTAGTCCTGGTTTAAATCTGTTTTAGTCTGAGTTTCGACCTGGTTTAGACCCTGTTTAATCCTGGTTTAATCCTGGTTTAGTCCTGGTTTAGTCCTGGTTTAGATCCAACAGAAACACCACAGATTTAGATAAAATCAAGTTTAAGTTTTTTTCAATTTAGAAAAAGATTTAAAGATTTAAACTTTTTGAATCAAACAAACCGTTGATGCTTTTGTTTCTTGTGGTTTTATAATATTTCATCTTTCATTCTGGATTATGTGTTTGTTTGTGGATTATTAGTTTGTTTCTTTGTGGATTATTAGTTTGTTTCTTTGTGGATTATTAGTTTGTTTCTTTGTGGATTATTAGTTTGTTTCTTTGTGGGTTTTTATTGGGGACGTGTTACATTTTCTTCACGTTTCGACTCTTTTGAAACAGAAACGTTTTTGATTGTTTCGTCACATTTATGTTTCATTTGTGTTTTTATTTCAGGATCAATGTGTGACGTCCGTCTGGGATAAAAAATAAATCAAATGAAAAATGAAACACATGTTTTTTTGTTTTTGTTGCTCTTGACTTTTGTGGATTTGACACTTTTATCCCAAATTTGGACGACGTTTTATCATTGGATTGTAAAGATTTTCAAAAAACTGAGCAGAAAATACTTCGATATAATAATAATAATAATAATAATAATAATAATAATAATAATAATAACGATAATAATAATAATAATAATAATAACAACAACAACAATAATAATAATATTGAAAACATAAGGACTTAAATATTGCTTTGTTTGATCATTTTCTCTGATTGTGTTTTTGTGTTTAGTATTTTCTCAAAAGTTCATCTGCAACAATCGAAGAAAAGGGGCTGGAGTTGGAGGTTTTTGTTGGGGTTTTATTTTAAATTTAAAAATCTTCAATGTTTTATTCTGGATTTCAGGACAGACTGTGATGTCGTTGTTTAAACTTCTGTTTCTTTGTGTCTTAATGTTATATTTAAATATTTATAATTCAGACTTTTATGGAGTTTTTTTTCTGTTCGATGCTTTTCAAAATGAAAATGTGATGTTTTCGGCAAAAAAATCTAAATCTAAACGTCGAAAAAGAGAAACATTGGACTGGATTTGTTAAATATTGAAGATAAAATGTGTTTTTGTCTGCGACGTGTTTGACATTTTCAAAACAAAACCCTTTTTTGTGTTTTTTGGATCAGGATCATGACAAAAACCATCACAAAAGAACATTTTTTTGTGATTGTCTTATTCTTATATTGATTTATTTATTCCTTTTCCTTTTCTGCTGTGTTTCTGTTTCAGGATTAGTTTGAATGTTTCTCCTGCAATAAATGAAAATACTGAAGATAAAATGTGTTTTGTTGGTGTTTGTTGTAATGATTTTTTTGGAGCTTCAGACGATTCATGAGAAAACACCGACCACAAAAGAGACGTTTTCTTTCTTGATTAGGATTAAAATCATGTGTTTTTTATATTTTTGACCCATTTCCAGATGAATGTGTGACGTTTTCTTCTGCTCTGTGTAAATATGAAAAAGACAAACATTTGATGGGATTTGGTTGTGTTTTTTGTCAGATTCAGAGCTTGGACTGAAAGAAAAAAACATCACAAAAGAGAAACAGATAGAAATATATTTTTGTGATTGTTTTATTCTTAAATTTTTTTTTTTCTCTTTTCTGTGTTGTTTGTGTTTCAGGATTAGTTTGAAACATTGTCTCCTGCAATAAATTGAAATATTGAAGATAAAATGTGTTTCTGTTGGTGTTTTATTGTAAATCTAAAAAAAAAAATCTTAATAATTTTATTCTAGATTTGGACAATTCTTCTCACGATTTTCTTTCTTGATTAGGATTAAAATTGTGAGATTTTTGATGCATTTCAAGATTAATATTTGATGTTTTCTGCAAAGTCGAGAATCCAAATCTAAATATCAATAATAAAATACAAAATTACTGGCTTTGGGTGTTTTTTCTTGATAATGTGTTAAATATTAATGATAAATGTGTTTTTTTGTTGGCGTTTTATTGTCAATCTAAACCCTGTGGTCGTGTGACGTCATCAGAGCGTGGTTTTTTCAGACGTTTTGGATTCGCGTAAAACAAAGGCACCTTTTTGGACTCGGAGCTGTTTTTGCCTGAAGCGCCGCGCCGTGAGACACAGAGGGGGAGGCTGGAGGGCCGTGTGCAAAAGGCCGCGCGGACACCGGGTCCGGCGCGTTTGGTGAAGTTTAGGCAGCGTCCGTCTGAGGTCAGAGGTCAGAGGTGACCGAAGGCTCTGCGGAGGAAAAGGCCAAAAAAACGAGCAGAAAATTCAACGACAGTAAGTGGCACTTTGTTCAACGAAGGCGTCACCAAACCGTGACCGAACCGCGCGCAAACTTCACCAAAGCGACGCCAAACACGAGCCGCAGCGGGACGGGGACAGGCACGTGGACACGAAGAACACACCGGGGAATACTAAACTCTTCTTCTTTTTTTTTCTTCGCGCTTGAAAACCAAAGTCCCACGTCGTTTTTGTTCCGGAAACGTAGCATATTGTCGCACACGGCGGCGCAGTCTGGCCCCACGCACGCACACGCACGCACACGCACGCACACCGACGCACACGCGGCACAGAAGTGACGGAACACGGCTTTATGTACAAGAAGGAAAAAAAGAGAGAAACCAAAGAAGAGGCTTTAAAAAATACCTGCAAACGCCATGAGTCCCGTGTTTGACAGTGTTCTCAGAGAGCGAGGGGTCAGAGGTCAGAGGTCAGGGCGGGGGCCGGGGCTCCGGGGACAGTGTGGGGCCAAAGAGCTGCGGGTGTGGAGGGTCCTAAAGCCGCGCGCGGGGCTTTGGGCGTCTGCGCGTGCGTGAACGAGCTTTACGTCGCACAGAAAGAACAAGCAAAGTGTTCATTCGCAAAAACAGACGAATGTCGCAGGATCAGCGTCAGTCTTTGTCTAAAACCGTGTCCAAACTGTACAAACACGAGCCGCTCCTTTAATGCTCCAAACCACGGATCTGTTTCTGTGAATGAACTGTTTCTGGTGCGACCGGTTCGGTTTGTAAATTGTAAAAACGCTCCGGTTCCGCTCTCGGGCTTTGACGCACGAGCTGCGCGTCCTGCGGGGCACCGTTTGGCCTTGGAGTTTGACCCGTGAGAGATAAGGCTGAGCGCGCGCCCGAGGAGCAGCCGCGGCGGAAACACGAGCCCCGGGTCCCGGAGCGGGGTCTGCACGCGGGACACACCGGGACACACCGGGACACACCGGGACACACCGGGACACACCGGGACACACCGGGACACGCGCTTTTATCACAAAGTGTGTGTTTTTGTTGTGTTTGATGAAGAACACACTGAAGTGTAAAGTGTTCAGTAAAACACACAATAAACACATGTTTCGTGTAAAAGCCTAAAGTGTGTGTTTGTTTGTGTTAAATGTTGTGCGCCGTAAATGTCTTGCGTGAATCACATTGCGCAGGCGCACGTTCTCTTTACGTAAAGCTTTGTGCCACTGAGCTCCACTTTTACACATTTAATTCATAGATGCTTCTTTTTTTTAATCCAATCGAAAAATGCGCAAATAAATGTTCGTTTCTTGTTGCGTCTCGTTTGTTTTGCGGGTCAGATTTGCGTAATTACGTCGTGTGCGTAAAACCAACTCAAACGAGCGGGATATTTTTAGAGTTTTTAATTGGAAAAAAGCGTGTCACGATCGTAATTCAAATCGGATGTTAGAAATTCGCAGCTCGTTTTTGGGGAAACGCTGCGCGCGGAGCCCAAAGTGCGCTCGTGCTCGCTCATGCGCACAAGAGCTCGGGTGACCGCGGGCTAAAAAGAACCAAGACATTCATTATCGTCGAGAGAAAAGAGAGAAGGGAGAGACAGATGGGGGAGGCGGAGGGGGAGGGACAGGTGACACTTCCCCGGAGCCGCGGCGCAAACCGGGGCCAAGTCTGGCTTTGACGCGTCATTTGCGCCTGCGCCAAAACACGCGCAAAGGACGGAAAGATGTGCAGCGACTGGAACGGCGTGGCTTTTTAAATGAATCTGTTTAAAAAAGACACGAAAATGAAGGACTTTTCTTGAATGTCTTGGTTTTTTTTGTTTATTATTTTTACTATTTTTTAAAATTATAAATGAATTTGGCCTCGTTTTGATTCATGTCTTGTTTACAGTGTTTTAAATCGTTCACAATTGTTCACGTTTTTAATGAATCCATTGCCTTTGATTTTTGGAATGTGCAAAAAAAAAAAAGCGCGTAAAAAAATCGTAAATAAAATGAAAGCGAGCTGTGACTTTTGTAAAACTGACCTTCACTGTTTTTGTTTTAATTGTTCTGGTTTTGTTTAATATTTAAATAAAACGGATAAGCATTTGTATTAATTAAAAAAAATGTCATAAGCTTTGATTTAAAAACTGAAAAGAAGAAAATGGTGAAAGCAAAAAGAAAAGAGAAAAACATTCTAAAAAGTGAAGAAGCTGTAATAGTTTGTGTTTAGTGTCGGTCTAAATATTTAATTGTATTCTGTTCATTTAGTAAATGTCCCTCGCGGCTTCTGTTTTTTGTTTTGGTTTAGTTTAATATTTAAAACTTGTTAAACGTTTGAATTATTCAAAATCAAAGTTGCCTCAGGTTTGGTGCATTTAAAAACACAAAGTATTATTGTAACGATTTAACTCAAGGCGAATAAAACTGAAGTGAAATTGTCCGAAAATTCATCCGATTTTTAAAAACGACAAAAATAAAAACCGCCCAAAGCCGGAGTTAAACCGCAGCAACGACGTGACGCTGCGCGTCTGAGCCGCGCGACAGTGACGCGTCCTGGACTCTCGTCTGATCAAACGATAAAGCTGTGCGTAAAAAGCGTAAACGTCGTGTGTAATTAACAAACGTGTCATTGTTTATTGTGGCGAGTGTTTGTGGCTCCGTTTACGAAGCGCGTCATTTGTTTGAACAGCGGGAGACACAACAAACCTGCGCCCAAACCGCGTCACGTTACGCCGCCGCGGTCATTACCGTGCGCGAGGCGTGCGCGCGCGGGGCCGTGCGCGAGGACGTGTTGGATTAAAACCGGCGTCGAACCTGAGCAAATGTTTGTGCGGAGTTCACGACCAGAACACGGACCTGAGTCACTGTTTGGACACACGGCCCGTGGAAAAGCGCAATATGTCTCCGCGCGGCGCAGAACCGCGACCAAACAGGCGCAAAAACACGAAAATCACACAAACAGGAGAAAGAGACGAGGCTTTTGTTCATTTAAAAATGAAAACGTGTTTGGTTTAAAGTAACAGCGACTTAAGACTAAAAGAACAACTGGATTTACGAGTTTGGACATCAGTGTGAACTAAACCAAAGACGTAATAAAAAAACAGTCAATTTCACAAAGGAAAGAAATTTGAACTTGGCTTTTGTAAATTTGATAAATCCGAGTGTGTTTAGTTTGAACATTAATGTAATATTAGCAGTGAATTATTTAACCAAAGTCACAAATAATGTAAATAAAGTCAACTAAACTAAATAAAAACATAAAAAACGACGTAAAAATCACCGACGAAGGAAATGTTGAACACGCACGAAAACTGTTTATGTTTAATAAATGAAAATGCGTTCAGTTTAAACAGAACCAGAGCCACAAGTGACTCATTACAAAAGTCACAACTATCTTCACGTGTTTAAACTTTAGATTCAAAATCATTTCATTGTAAAATACATATTTCATCCCATTCCCGCTAATAAAATATATCATTTGAGGATAATTGCGTATTTCAGTTGGAAACGGAGCGGTGCCATGTTTTGGAACGAGGCCAAGTTTGAATCCGAGAACAAAAAGTCGCTGCGTAAAAATCACCTGAATGTTTTATGATTTGGTGACGTTTCTCTAAAGATTATTTTTCTGCAGAAAGAATCCACGACGCCGCGGCGCGTTTGAAAATGAGACAGAGTGACATTTGGAAAAGCCGCCGTCGATAAATTTGACACGAAGCTGCTGCGTAAAATTATAATTAGCGTCAGAACGTGTGAAAGTAGCAGACGTGAAAGTGGAGGTGATTTCAGCGCGAGGCCATTATTTCTGTCGTTCTGGTCCTTTTAAAGTCGGTGTGTAAAAGTCTCATTTCAGACAAACCTGCGCAGCCTTTGGGAAATAAATGTGGAGAATTTGAGAAATAATCTATGCGTCATTTGCGTTTGGATGAGGACACAGTGGCACAAAGCGCGTGCGTAAAGTCTGAATTTGGGGAAATTTAGAATAAAACAGAGAAAGTGGGAAAAATGTTTTGTGACGACATTATTCTTGACAATATTATAGGCAATAATTGTGAATAAACCGGAGGCCAAACGTGCCGGTCCCGACGCAGAGCTCGTGCGTAAAGCCATCGGTGCCAGACGCCTTTACATTTTACTGCGGATTAGGCGCTGTTTTGGACACAGTCTGTGCGTCAATCCAGTGTTTACACAAACGCACCTCGAGACGCGGCTTCACTTTTGTTTCCACAGAAAGAACATCCTTTTCAAGTAATAATTTAAGAGCGCGAGGGCTTTAGTGACTCGACCGGAGCCGTGTTTTTACCACAGTTTGGACCCGAGCGTCCGGCCCCAGCTCCGTCCTCAGGCCCGGTCTCACCGGGGCACCGGGGGCGCGGGGACGGGGTTAGTGGATGAGCGGGTTCGGGGCAGAACCCTGGGTCTGGTGTGTGTTGAAATAGTCACTGAGTCCCGCGGACAATCCTCCTGCGGACAATCCTCCCGCGGACAATCCTCCCGCGGACAGTCCTCCCGCGGACAGTCCTCCCGCGGACAGTCCTCCCGCGGACAGTCCTCCCGCGGACAGTCCCGTGGAGAAAGGCAGCGGGCCTGACAGCGTGGGCCGCAGAGAGTCACAGAGCCCCGCGGCGGACACCGGCGGCGCGGCGTGCGCCTGCGGGGAGCCGGCGGTGGACACGCGGCTCAGAGACACGGCACCGGGCCCGGAGCTCGTGGACGCGTGTGGCACGTGCGGGAAGAAGTAGCTGGTCTGTCCCGCGAGGAGACACGGGTTGAGCGGGTACGAGGAGGAGCACGAGGCCGCGAGCGCGGCCGCCGTCAGGTGGTGCGTGGCGTACGGCAGCTCCGGGCACGACGTGGGGAAAGGAGACGAGCTGGGCGCGAGCATCCCTCCGTAGGACACGGCGTGGTGCGCGTGGTACCCGGATGAAGAGCTGTTGTAGCCGAAGGCGTGCCCGGCCGCGGTGGCGCGCAGGAACGGGGACACGGGCCAGTACAGCGAGCCCGCGCGCTCCATGAACGTCAGCCCCGACGTGAGCCTCGCGCCCCGCTTGAAGGCCAGCTTGGCGCGCGACGTGGTGGAGCGGCGGCGCAGCTTCCCGGTGGTGCCGCCGATGAACACGTCGTCGCTGCTCGGGTCCAACATCCAGTAGTTCCCTTTCCCGGGATCGTCGTAGTGCCGCGGGACTTTGACGAAGCACTTGTTGAGGCTCAGGTTGTGGCGGATGGAGTTCTGCCAGCCCTGCTTGTTCTCGCGATAGTACGGGAAGTTCTTCATGATGAACTCGTAGATGCCGTTGAGCGTGAGCCGCTTCTCCGGGCTCTGGCGGATCGCCATCATGATCAGCGCGTTGTAGCTGAACGGAGGCTTCTCGTACTTGCCCTTCTTGTCCTCGTCCTTCTTCTCGTCCTTCTCGTCCTTGTCCTCGGCCTTGTCCCGCGTCTCGGCCTTCAGCTCCAGCTCCGCGGGCGCGGCGGGCTGCGGCGCGGCTCTCACGGGGCTCTGCTCTCGCGCCTGCTCTCGTACCTGGTCTCGGATCTGGTCCCGGAGCTGGTCCCGGACCTGGTCTCGCGCCGGGTCTCTGTCGCTGAGCGCGGCCTCGGGGAGCAGGGAGTTGATGGAGAACGAGGACTTCTGCAGCATCTTGAGCTCTCGGTCCCGCATCACGGACGGCGGCACGGGGCGCGGGGACGGAGTGAAGTCCGGCTCTGGTTCATGTTGGCTTTGGGGCCGCGCTCCCGGGCCGCGCGCACACGCACAGAGGCCGGGGCCGGGAGCGCGCAGCCAACCACAGCGCGAGGCGGAGTCACGTGGGAGGGGCGCCGCGGCCAATCAGCGCCCGCTCTCATGCGCACGCACGCGGATAGAGGCGCACGCGCGGCAGCGGTTTGTTTCACCGCGGCAGGTTCAGAGCGGCGCGGCGCGGCGCGGTGAGGGAAAACTCCGAGACCGCGAGCGTAAACAGAAACGCGCGAGCAGAAGGCGCGTGGTAAACATTTAAAAACATTATGTTCTGACGCACGCGGACAACCCAAACTCGCGTGGACTCACGTGCGCGCGCGGGAGACAGGCTCTAGCGCGCGTGCGCGTTTCATTCAGATCAATGAAAAAAACAAACAGAAAACATTTATTTGGCTGAACGCGGCACAGACGTGATCCACGCGCGGTTCCTGCTCCATTGTCACGCTCTTATTTACACGGCTCTGATTTCATCTCTTTTATTGATCCTCAGCACCACATTTGAACGTGTTTATGATCATTGAGCCGCGGAATCAAACGTGTTTGACAGATTTCAAACGTCAAATTTACGTCTTCAACAAAGTCAGTCATTTTACATTAAATGGTGAGTTTTGACACAAACCAAACACAGACGGAGCGAACACCTCGCGCTCTGGACGCGGCGGTGCAGCTGTGACGGTGTGAACCGGAGACACGGCGAGGCCAAAGCGCGGAGGCACCGGCTTCAGAGGCACCGGAGAAACACGAGAAACACGAGAGAAACACGAGAAAAACACGACAGAAACCAGGGAATCCAAAAGCAGACATTTCCCTGTGTTTATGATATTTATTTAGGCTTTGGTTTGTGTTTCAGTCACAATTATTTATCAAACCCTTGACATAAATGTGCGTAAAGTCTGTTATATTTCCCTAAAATACATTTAGGTTCAATTATAATTCCTTCCACGCATCTTAAACAGTCGTGTCACGCAGTCACGCACACACACCTCCAACAGACGTTTGTGTAAAATCGACTTTAAACGCTCTCCTTTAATTGTCAGTTACTCGTTTCTTTGAGTGAAAAGTGCTCAGGTTAATCCCTGTCTCCAGTTCAAGTCTTTGTGCTGCTTTTATTTGACTTTTCGTCTCTTTTTCCTCCTGAAGGTCCGTCTGACGCATGCGCTCTGCGGGCCTCTCCGTGTTTACGTCCCGCACCGAAGCTGTTTACATCCCGCGCGACACAAATAAACACCGGGGCGCGCGCACAAACAGAGAGAGAAGAGAGAGAGCGCCGGAGGAGTGAGCGGCGCGGCGGCTTTTACGCGCGGAGCTGTGCGTAAAAGCCGTGCGTAAAAGCCTCCACCTGCGCCGCGCTCTGGTCCACTGCGGCTCCAGGTCTGGGTCCGAGCGCGGGCTTTTCTCTGGAGCTGCTCTGCCCTTTTTGTATCACTCCACACTTTTACCTCGTGTTGGTTTCTCTTTTACGCACGGGACGCGCCAGAATCCAACCCGCGCAAATATCTGACGGTTTTACGTATTGTTTTCAGTTTTGTTTAAATATTACAGGGTGAAATCAAACTAAGACGAATGAAGCTCAAAGCAGAACACGTTGCTTTCATGTTTCTGACTCTGTTCTGTGTCAAACAGTGTGAAAAGTGTCCATGATCCATAAGAGTCGAATGGCACATGTCTCTCTCCATCATTACGCGTCATCCTTCTTTTCTCAGCTTCGTGTCTTCTCTTTCCTTTGTGCCGGATCCTCCTTCCGTCTCCCGCTCTTTCTCCCCGTTTTACGTTTTATTTGAACGTAAATCTCCCGTCCTTTTTGCCCTTTTTCTCTGCGCTTTTCTGCCGCAGCTGCGCCTCCGTCTTGTTTTGTTCCTTTCCCTCGCCTTTTCCTCCGTCTCTCCCCCATTTTCACTCCTGCGTCTGAATCCGACTCCATTTGCGGCTCCCGCTGCAGAATTACACAAAACCCAAACTAATTCACGTTTGCAGTTGTTTTTACAGCAAATAAAACAACGCGCCGTTACCTTTGTGTTCATTTTCTTCAGATAAAACCCGCACGTGACCCAGAGATGAGAAAACAGAAAAGGTAATTGTAATTTCTATAAATATTTAGAGACAATATTATTTTTGCCCATTATCACTGTTTTAATCATGAAAACAACAGTTCACTTACTTTGGGAGGCGGGGATTTCAAATGTCAAGTTTTTTAATGAAAACATCTTTTTTTTTTTTTTTTTTGTCTTAACACAAACTCACAACGTTCTGCCCCTTTTGGATTCTGATTCGTCAACAAACACCGAGCGAAGAAAACAAAGCAAATCTGTGTTAAATATCCTTCAAATGAAGAAATACACTGCGAATTTCAAGATTTAAAAACCTAAAAATAATCTGAAAACAACCAAAAAGTGTAAGAATCAAATAATGTAAAATTATAAAAGGTACAAATAAAGAAATAACCTATAAATGTTGCACTCCGAGTCTTATTTAATACAACACAGACCAAGACTTTTATTTCATTTTATTGTTTGTTGCAAAATTAAGTGAAAACAGATTCCAAAAATATTATGTTGGAAAAAAAGTTAAAAATGTCGATTAATTGAGAAAATGTGAAGAGGTTGCATAAAAATCATAAAGAAAGTATAAACCCAGCCTATAATCAATCCCAAACAAAAACGCCTAAAAAACCAAAAGCGTGAAAAGAAATTAAACAATGTAGAAATTAAATGATAAAGAATGTACAAAAAATCCAACATAATGCACAAAAAATTGTAAATAATGCACAAAACATGATAAAGAATCCTGAAGAAATGATTAAGAATATAGAAAAAAAAATGATTAAGAATGTAAAAGAAAATCCTAAAGAACGTGAAAAAAACCTTGTAGAACGTGAATGACCTCAAGAAGAATTAACCAAAGAAAATCAGTCGAATAAAATATTGATCGTTGGCGACACAAATGTCTCTAATATTATTACAACAAACGACAAAAGCGTGACGTGTGAGTCGAGAGTCTCACCTGCGCCGCGGAGCAGAAACATCACGAAACACAAGCGACATTTTCCAAAAAGAGACGCGTCCGGGACAAAAGCAGCGGAAGTGTTCACAGCAGAACACACCGGGCCGTGTTTCAGCTTCAGAGGCGAAACCCGAGCTCCAGCTCCGCGGCGGCGGCGCAGCGCAGCCCGCGGGAGGCGCGCTCCATCCGGCCTGCCGCGCGTAACGAGCCGCTCACATGTGACCGGGACAAGGCGCTCAGTCAAGGGGAAAAACACGAATTAGGAACCGGTTTGGTCCGTGTGCGCGCGCGCCTGTCCTACGGAGCGCGCGTGCTGCTGTGCCGCGCTCGGAGCCCCGGAGCCGGCGGGGGTTTGACGAGACGTAAGCCGGAAAGAGGCGTATCTGTGTCGGCGTGAGTCCGTGGGACGAGCCGATGGAGAAAACCTGGAAACTCTTGTAAAACAGCGGCTTTAGTGAAGTAAGCGCTCGGATTAGCGGCGGATTTGGGCGGTTTACGGACTCCCGCTGCTTTGTTTTTATTTGGAACGCTAAGCTCCGGAGCCCCGGGGGATGCGGAGAGCGAGGCCGGGGAGAGGCGCACCAAAAGCGGTGTAATTGTGACGCGCAGAGGCGGAAAGTGCAGTGTTTAGGGAGAGAGTTAGTGGTTATTTTGAAAGTGATGCGACCTCAGAAGAGTCCGCGGAGCTTTGAGGGAAGAGGCCGAGGAAAGTGAGGAGGGAAGCCGGGCAGAGCGCGCTGGAGCCGGGGAGAGCGCGCTGGTGGCACCGGGGGAAGCGCGCGGAACAAAACTTTGATATTTGGAGAAGAAAACGCGTGTGTTCAGCGATTATTACACAGACATTAAAGTAAAGATGTGCACTTTTTGTTGACTGTCAGGCCGGGCAGAGGCGCACCTGTGGCGGCGTGAAATTGGGAAACGTGTCGGTGAAAAGTCTGGTTGTGCGGAGCGTGTTTTGCGCATGAAAGAGCCGCATTAGGAGCTCGTGGAGACGGTGTGAAGCCCGCAGCGGGACGGGGCCCACGCCGCGGGGTCCGAGCGGGCAGTGCACGCGCCCACAGCAGCTGGATTGACGCGCACGCGGCGGAAACCCGAGCCGCGCACGCGGACCGGGTCACGGAGCGGAAAGCGCGGCCTGCGGGCGCAAACAAACACGACATATTCCGGCAATATTCAAATCAAACAATGTCAGGTCGTGTTCGCGTTTATTTATACATGTTGTGAGCTCCGTGTCACGTTCAGAGGAAACAAGCAGACAGCACGAGGACGCACGCGAGGACGCACGGCCCGCGCGCGCTCAGCCACATCCGGACGGAAAAACATTTGTGCCAGAACAAAACCAGCTCCAATAAACAACAAACACACGGACAGTTTGGGCTTAATCTGAGGATCAAACTCATCTGCAGCGGGTCTGAGCCGCGCGGGACAAATGTGGCGCAAATCACATAAAAGTGTACGATTTGTCTATTTTTATGCTTTAAACACAGAGAGTTTGGACAGTAACAGATCACGTCAGACACGCCCCAGACACACAGATAGAAATTGTAGGCTTTTTTGCAATGAATATTTGTGTTTTCCCTGTTTTTTAAGCAAACATCACAATTACACACCATTTAAAAATCGCATACTTCTATTTTGTTGGACTTCACTCGCTTTTTAAGGATCAGATTGTGTTTGGTGGTGTCTGGATGTTTGTCGCAGCTGCAGCTCGTGTTCTGATCTGGTTTCTGCCTCTGAAGGTGTGACTTTCTCTGAACGAACGACACAGAGACAAACAAAAGACGAACAGGTGTCACGGTGTGGAACAAACCCGGACCAAAAGTGAAGAAACCCTCACTGTTTGTCTCTCATTGACCACTCACTGTTTCACTGCTTTATTTTCTAACTTTCTGTGAGAAAAAAATGAATCAAAATCAAATGGAATAAAAGTGAAGCTATTATTACTTCTTTTGTGCTCAGTGTTTCCTTGGATCGTGCGTTCTTTTCATGACAATAATGACACAGACTCAGGCAAATAAAACACCCGCAGCCAGGATTCACGAGCGTCCATCCTCACAGCAACGATCTGATGCAGACTGTGGTTTATGTGTCTATATCGGGACGTTTCGGTGTTTTTCAGGACGTATTTGGAGCTTTTCTGGCTTCGGTCCTGATTTCTCAAACAGTGACTGCGTTTCAAACCTTTTCTTTGCGTATTTTTCATCGCATTTTGATTTCATGTCGAGTTTTATACAGTTTTAAAGCAAAATAAACAAAAAATAAATGAATAAAACCAACTATAATGTTAAAAAATAAGTAAAATTCAATCAAAACCAAACAAGGACCAAGTGCAGAATCTGGACGGATAAAAGAACTGAAGTTAAACGAGTCCTGAGTTCATTTTAAACCAAATACGTTTCATTTTAAGTGAATCCTCTGCTCGTTCCATCAGTGACAGTGAAGCGGGGGACATTCGCTCAAGAAAACATGCAATAATTTGTGTTTTTATTGGAAAACACCGCAGACAAAGACAGTTTTAAACCTTTGTCTCGTCTGTGTTTTGCAAATGAAGTTGGTTTCTGAACGAACCCGGAGTGAAACGCGCGACAGAATCAAACGGGAACCGATTAAAGCCAAACGTGAGTCGTTTTAACTGTGTGGGGCAGGTTTGGTTCTTCCGTGTTTGTCCCGTATGTGTTTGCGTGTTTTCCCCGTGTTTTTGCGTGTTTTACCCGTGTTTTTTGCGTGTTTTCCCCGTGTGTCTGTCCGGGGCTCCTGGAGGGCCCCGGTGCGCGCGGCTTTGGGGGAATGAGGCACTTGATGAGCCCCGGTCCCGCTCTTTAGGGGGATTTGCTCGGCTTTGTGGGATTAGAGCGACAGGTCCGGCCTAATTGGCGCGGGTTGGTCTTTTTCATGGACTTTGCTTCAATCACGCGCGGCACAAACGGGCCTCAGTCACGTCCGGCTCAGAGCGGACACTCGGTTAAAAAAAAAACACTCGGTCCGGTTTGTGTTGCGCCTCAAACGTAACAAACGGTGAAACGGCGGTGTTTGCGCGACTGGAGGCTCATCCTGCGACCTGCGACCTCTGACCTCTGCTCCGTGTGAAAGATCAAGAGGCGGGAAGTGACCCGAACCCGGACCATCCGGATCAAACGGGCCCAAGCCGCACTTCAACGAACCGAACCGCGAGGAGGACGGTTCCCACGAGGCCAAACACCACGAGCAAAAACACGCAGAACACGCAAAAGCACGCAGAACACGCAAAAGCACGCAGAACACGCAAAAATACGCAAAAACACACAGAACACGCAAAGCAACCAAACCAATGTGAAAATATGATCCAAGTTTAGTCCTGGTTAAGAACTGGTTTAGTCCTGGATTGATGTGGGTTTAATTCTGTCTCAATTTGGATTTATTCTTGGTTTAGTCCTGGTTTGGTCTTTGAAGAGTCTTAGTTTAGTCCTGGTTTAGACCTGGTTTGGTTTTTAATGGTCTTGGTTTAGTCCCGGTTCTTTCCTGGTTTAGTCTTGGTTTAGGGCTGATTCTATCTGGATTTAGTCCTGGTTTGGGTCTGGTTTGGTCTTGGTTTAGTCCTAAATCAGTCTTTATTCAGTCTGCATGGGTTTAGTCCTGGTTTGGTCTTTAGAGAGTCTTGGTTTAGACCTGGTTTTGTCCTTGCTTTACTCTGGTTTAGTCCCAGTTTAGTCCTGGTTTGGTTTCAGGATGTGTTCACACTTGTCATTATTTGGTCCTACATTGAGTCCATTTTAGTCCTGATTTGCACTTGGTTTGGTCCTGATATAGTCCAGATCTAGTCCTGCTTTAGTCCTGGTTTAGTTCCAGTTTTGATGTGCCCTATGTCCTGCTGGGGTCCTTGGATAGTCCTGGTTCGGTCCGGGTTCAGGCCAGGCTTTGATCTGGTTTTTGTTTTGGTTTGGTCCTCGTTCTGTTTAGATTTAGTCCTGGTTTATTTTGGATTCAGTTCTGGTTTTCCATTGGTTTACTTTGGTCTTGGTTTAGACCTGGTTTAGTCCTGGTTTAGTCCTGGTTCAGTCCTGGTTTAGTCCTGGTTTAGTTCCAATATGATTACTAAAGTGATTATTTCATGTTCGTTTGTGAAAAGAGACGTGGGACAGAATTAAATCAGTCTTTTCTGTTTTATTTGAGTTAAATTGAGTAAAACTGCAGTAAATCCACATGTAGATAATAAAGTGAACATTTTGAATATTGACTTTACTGTTTGTTGTAAAAAATGCTTCAAAAATGATGTTTGAAACATTCATTTAAGAGTATGAGTGATATTTCTGCACTTTTGTGATTCGTTTGACAGATTTTTCCCGTTTGTCTGAGAATCAAACACTCGTCTGCTGCTCACATCGTATCGGCGGAATATCGTTATCGAGATCCTCTCCTCAGTCAGATGTTTGAGCTTGTTGGAGTTTGTTTCAGCTGTTTGTAGTTTTTTGTCGTCTTTTGTGCACATTACATTTGTTGTTTTGTTGGAGCTGCGAGAGTTTCAGAGCACTTGGGAGCGTTTGGGAGTCATTGGGAGCGCTTAGGAGTGTTTGGGAGCGTTTGTGAGCGTTTTGGAGCGTTTAGGAGTCATTGGGAGCGCTTAGGAGTGTTTGGGAGCGTTTGCGAGCGTTTTGGAGCGTTTAGGAGCGTTTAGGAGCGTTTAGGAGTCATTGGGAGCGCTTGGGAGCATTTGGGAGCGTTTGGGAGCACTTAGGAGTGTTTGGGAGTCATTGGGAGCGCTTGAAAGAGTTTGGGAGCGCCTTGGAGTGTTTGAGAGTGTTTTGGAGCGTTTGGGAGCATTTGAGAGCGTTTGGGAGCATTTGGGAATCATTGAGAGTGTTTGGGAACATTTGAGAGTGTTTTGGAGCGCTTGGGAGCGTTCTGGAGTGTTTGGGAGCGCTTGGGGGCGCTTGGGAGCGTTTGGGAGCGTTTTGGAGGGTTTGGGAGCGCTTGGGAGCGCTTGGGAGCGTTTGGAAGGGTTTGGGAGCGCTTGGGAGCGTTTGGAAGGGTTTGGGAGCGCTTGGGAGCGTTTGGGAGCGTTTTGGAGGGTTTGGGAGCGCTTGGGAGCGTTTGGAAGGGTTTGGGAGCGCTTGGGAGCGTTTTGGAGGGTTTGGGAGCGCCTGGGAGCGTTTGGGAGCGTTTTGGAGGGTTTGGGAGTGTTTGGGAGCGCTTGGGAGCGTTTGGTAGGGTTTGGGAGCGCTTGGGAGCGCTTGGAAGGGTTTGGGAGCGCTTGGGAGCGTTTGGAAGGGTTTGGGAGCGCATGGGAGCGCTTGGGAGCGTTTTGGAGGGTTTGGGAGCGTTTTGGAGGGTTTGGGAGTGTTTTGGAGGGTTTGGGAGCGCTTGGGAGCGCTTGGGAGCGTTTGGAAGGGTTTGGGAGCGTTTTGGAGCGTTTTGGAGGGTTTGGGAGCGCCTGGGAGCGTTTGGAAGGGTTTGGGAGCGTTTTGGAGGGTTTGGGAGTCATTGGGAGCATTTGGGAGTCATTGGGAGCGTTTGATGAGCAGCTGTGGATCAGACGCTACAGAGTGAGAGACACGAACGTCACAAAAACAAAAACCTCACAGACGTCACAAAGTCAAACCAACACCATTTAAGAATTATTTACGATTCTAGAGACTAAACAACAGAGAAATCTTTCATTTCCTGTGAATATTCTTCAAATCAAACGTTCTGAATCATAAAATGGAGTTAAATTTGACAAAAACTGCCAGATTAAAAAGTACTTTACATTTAGGGGCTTGTTTTCGACAGAGATTTAACTAAAAAAGACCTCATTTTGCTTCTAAAATGTCACGAAAATAGTGAGTTAAAAGGACATATTATTTCGATTTGGGTTAAAAGTAACATTTTCTACAAATAGAACAAGATATTTTTGTTTAATACAAGCAACATGAGGTTTTAATTTTTCATGCAAAGAGTTGTAGAAAGGATTTCAGGGGTTGTCATCCGGACGTTGTTTGAAGATCGAGACGTGTCGACTTTTATCCAAAAGTCATTGTCAATCAGTCCGGATGACAGCCCCTGAAATCCTTTCTACGATGGACCACACCTGGACGAATGAGGGTTTACATCGACAAATGCAAAGAGTTGTTTTTCTTATTTTAAAGGACAAAAAGTCAGTTGATCATTTTACTTTTCAAACAAATCCACTGAAACCAAGATGGAATATTCATTATTCAAGTCATTTTAATTCAAGTCATTTAAATTCACAGATTTGCAGAGTATGTACTTCTTATTGTGACCTGAAGAATCACAATTTTAAATAAATTAAATAAATCTTCACAAATACAGATGTCAAAAAAAAATCTGGTAATTTTTAATCATAATTATAAAGATCAAGCACTAATATACAAAAACACGACCATTTTAAAAGCAAAATGAAGTCTTTTTGCTTCACCCAAGAGTCCAGAAATACTCCTAAATATAAAGCACTTTTGTTTTTGTCACATTAACATTATTTTTTCATTGAGAAAGTTCCGTTTCCTGAAACTGGACACAAACTTAAGGAAAAGTAACAACAACACAAAGAAAATGAAAGAGTTCAATCTCGTTTTGTCTCAGAAATCCAGAATAATCTTCAGATTGTGCTGTTTTTTCTCACATTCGAAGCATTAAAATGAGATCACGTGACCCACAAACCTCCGCGCAGCATTTATGGAGCGACAGCGACGCCACGTGGACGACACAGGAACTGCACCTTTTACTGCATTTGACGTATTTAATGAAGAAAAACATCAGCTCGGATCATTTTACAAAGAAACATGACACAATTTCTTTAAATTCGGTTTTAAAAGTTGTCAGATGCTCATTTAAATATTTACAAACGTTTGAAAAACACGTTAAATTTATTTGAGTGACATCATTAATTAATAATTGCTCTTAAACCAAGTGAAGTTTAACAGAATTTCACAAAATCAGAGAAAAGTGTTTGAGATGCATCTGAACATTTGTCTTTAAAGTAAACATTATTATCAGAGTTTATAAGAAAAAAAAATCCAGATTCTTTTTTTTTTTTTTTTTTTTTAATCCAGATCAATGTAATAATCACACGGTGGCAGAGCGGCTAGAGCTTCTGCCTCTCAATAAAGAGATCGTGGGTTCGAATCCCGCACCACCCCAACATCGTGGTTTCGAATTCTGAACCACCCTAACATCACACGATCTCTCTGGGTGGAGTCTGCATGTCCTCCCTGTGTTACCGTGGGTTCTGTCCGGGTTCTCTGGCTCCTCCCACCGTCCAAAGACATGACTGTGTAGGTTAATTGACAACTCTAAATTGTCCCTAGTGAATGAATGTGAGAGTGAATGGTTGTCTGTCCATGTCCATGTCTCTGTGTCAGCCCTGCGACGAGTTGGCCACTGTCCAGGGTGTACCCCGCCTAAGGCCCAAAGTCACTGGGATAGGCTCCAGTCACCCGCGACCCCTAACGGGAATAAGCGGTAGAAAATGAATGAATGAATGAATGAATGAATGTAATAATCAATAATCTGAATCAAATTTGCATTACTGTTTTATTTTTTTTTACCTTTAAAACACTTTAAGAGTCTTATCTAATGTCATAAAAATTATTTGACAAATAAAACATTTGTATTTTGTTGATTTCATGTTTAAAGAGTCTGTGCCAAACGTCTCACTATGTGACGTGGTTGATGTTTTAGATTCTGCTTCTGTCATTTTACATTTTGTGAAAAACTTGATCAACAAAAAACTACAATTTATATTTAACAGGATTTATCTCCAAATGAAATCAGAGCTAAAATAATAAGAACATCACACGCACTTTATCCCCTGGTTTAGTCCTGGTTTAGTCCTGGTTTAGTCCTGGTTTAGTCCTGGTTTAATCCTGGTTTAGTCCTTGTTTAGAACTGGTTTAGTCCTGGTTTAGTCCAGGTTTAGTCCTGGTTTAGTCCTGGTTTAGTCCTGGTTTAGTCCTGATTCAGTCCTGGTTTAGTCCTTGTTTAGGCCTGGTTTAGTCTTAGTTTAGTCCTGGTTTAGTCTCAGGTTTAGTCCTGGTTCAGTCCTGGTTTAGACCTGGTTTAGTCCTGGTTCAGTCCTGCTTTAGTCCTGGTTTAGTCCTGGTTTAGACCTGGTTTAGACCTGGTTTAGTCCTGGTTCAGTTCTGGTTTAGTCCTGGTTTAGTCTCAGGTTTAGTCCGGGTATAGTCCCGGTTTAGACCTGGTTTATTCCTGGTCCAGGCCTCACTTCCTGAAGAGCCTGCGCAGGACACTGATCCGAGGGCGCTCCCTGCTGGACTCTTCTGGCGCTGCAGGGGCCACAGTCTGAGGGCCTTTGGGCTCTGGGTCTGAGTCTGGAGCCGAGGAGCCTGGAACAGACCAGACATGGTTAAGTCCTGGTTTAGACCTGGTTTAGACCTGGTTTAGTCCTGGTTTAGTCCTGGTTTAGGCCTGGTTTAGTCCTGGTTTAGACCTTGTTTAGTCCTGGTTTAGACCTGGTGAAGTCCTGGTTTAGACCTGGTTTAGACCTGGTTTAGTCCTGGTTTAGACCTGGTGAAGTCCTGGTTTAGCAATGGTTTAGTCCTGGTTTAGTCCTGGTTTAGACCTGGTGAAGTCCTGGTTTAGTCCTGGTTTAGACCTGGTTTAGTCCAGGTTTAGGCCTGGTTTAGCCCTGGTTTAGTCCTGGCGAAGTCCTGGCGAAGTCCTGGTTTAGCCCTGGTTTAGCCCTGGTTTAGCCCTGGTTTAGTCCTGGTTTAGCCCTGCTGAAGTCCTGGTTTAGTCCTGGTTTAGCCCTGGTTTAGCCCTGGTTTAGTCCTGGTTTAGTCCTGGTTTAGTCCTGGTTTAGTCCTGGTTTAGCCCTGGTTTAGACCTGGTTTAGACCTGGTTTAGTCCTGGTTTAGACCTGGTTTAGTCCTGGTTTAGTCCTGGTTTAGCCCTGGTTTAGCCCTGGTTTAGCCCTGGTTTAGTCCTGGTTTAGTCCTGGTTTAGCCCTGGCGAAGTCCTGGCTTAGCCCTGGTTTAGCCCTGGTTTAGCCCTGGTTTAGTCCTGGTTTAGTCCTAGTTTAGTCCTGGTTTAGCCCTGGTTTAGACCTGGTTTAGACCTGGTTTAGTTCTGGTTTAGTCCTGATTTAGTCCTGGTTTAGACCTGGTTTAGTCCTGGTTTAGACCTGGTTTAGTCCTGGTTTAGACCTGGTTTAGACCTGAAACTAAGGATTATTTTATTGTTTGACGTCAAACGATTATTTCTATTGAACATTGAGACTTTTTAATCACATTTTAACCAAATTATAATTAAATCTGGGGCTGAAGTTTTCTGGTGCAGTGACCATTAAACTTGATTCTAAATCTTCAGGCCCAGATTTCAACCTTTATTTGGTTAAAAATGTGTATAAAAAGTGTTGATGTTCAGCAGAAATAACAGTTGGATGTCGACTGTTGAAGTTCAGGAAGAGCCCTGGTTCTGCTCCTCGTCTGGAGGCACCTGGAGTGAAGCGGTGCAGGTTGTAGTACGTGTGAGGAGGCTTAGGAGGAGGACCACGCGCTCGCTCTGGGCTCTGCTCCTCCGCCTCTTCTCCTCGCTCTCCTCGTCCTCCTCGCTCTCGTCCTCCTCGCTCTTGTTCTTCTCGTTCTCCTCGTTCTCCTCGTCCTTCTCGCTCTCGTTCTTCTTCCTGGTCCTGTCTCTCTGGAGGCGTGTCTTCGGTGGCGTCGGTGAGTTTCTCCAGACTCACGTTCACTGATGACGCTCTCCTGAAAGATGTTTTTCTTTATTGTTTTGCAGAAAAAATTCTTCTTCGATCACTTTTGAAATGATGGGAATTTTCATGGGAATTATCAGGAATATATGGGAAAAAAAGGGACTTTATATTTGTTATGAGTCTGTTCTCGCTTCGTGTTCAGATCAGAGACAGAACCAGCAGCAACAAGTCACACACTCTCTCTTTATTCTTTTGTTTTTCCTGTGTCTAGTGTCTGTGTGCTTTGTGCTGCTGTGAGGCTGAAATTCATTTCACATGCTTCATTTTTCAAAAAGTAATAAATGTTGTGAGTGTTTTGATCATTTTTTACTTTTGAAATTTCTCAAAACTTCTGAGCTTAAGTTCCCACAGGAAATGTATGTTTTAACCCTAAATGGATCAGGTCTGGACCTGAATCCAGACCTGGATCGGGACCTGGGTCAGGCCCAGGTCTGGACCAGGTCTGGACCAGGTCTGGATTGGTCTAGACCCAGGTCTGGACCAGGTCTGGATTGGTCTGGACCAGGTCTGGACCCAGGTCTGGACCAGGTCTGAACCAGGTCTGGACCAGGTCTGGACCCAGGTCTGGACCCAGGTCTGGACCCAGGTCTGGACCAGGTCTGAACCAGGTCTGGACCAGGTCTGGACCCAGGTCTGGACCAGGTCTGGACCAGGTCTGGATTGGTCTAGACCCAGGTCTGGACCAGGTCTGGACCAGGTCTGGCAGACGGTCTCACCCCGAGTCGTGCGAGTCCTCAGAAGAGTCCGAGTCCTGGTTCTGGAGTTTCTTGATCCACAGCAGCTGCAGCTCTTTGCTCCGAGCGGCAAAAAAATACTGACTCCCATCGTCCAGACTGAGAGGGAGGAGGGGGAGAGAGGGGAGAGAGGGGGAGAGAGAGGGGGAGGAGAGGGAGGAGAGAGAGGGGAGGAGAGAGAGAGGGAGAGGAGAGGGGGAGGGGGAGACAGCGAGAACAAACAAACAAAACAGATTGAGTTTTGTTGTAGAGTCTGGCCTTAAAGTCTACGACGTTTCGACGACACATTTCACTAAAACATACTGAACACGAAAATATTCAAGATTTTACCAAACATTTTGCCCATTTATTCCCAGTTTGACTGTTTTTGTTTTTATAATTGTATTTCCTGGTTGGACATGAGCAGCAAATATGACATAATTAGAGATCATTCTACAGTTGTTCAGCTGCAACCATTATGAAAACAAAAGCCAAAACCTGCATAAATCACACAATATTTATGATTCGACCAATAATAATATCCAACAACACCTTTATTTTTTTCAATGACGTTTAAACCATCAGAAAGATGTATTTTTCAAATTTTCTTCACAAACTGCTGCTTCACAGACGTAAAACTATGATAAATATTTAACTAATCAACCTGGGACACGGACGGAGGGGGCGTGGCTAATCCAGTTCATGGTGTTAACTGTCTTTATTTTTAACTGTGCGTCCCACTTTGATGACATCACAGAGGGAGGGATTCTGATTCAGAACTCAGTCACTTCCAGTCATTTTAACCCTTTATTTTTCAAAATTTCTTCTCAAACGGCAACTTCACAGATCACAAACATAAGTATTTACCACAGGTGCCCTTCCATCAGACTGAGGCACAATTAGAACATTTTGAGAACATGTGTGAGTCCTGGTTTAGTCCTGGTTTAGTCCTGGTTCAGTCCTGGTTTATTTTTGGTTTAGTCCTGGTTTGGTCCTGGTTTATTCCTGGTTTAGCCCTGGTTTAGTCCTGGTTTAGCCCTGGTTTAGTCCCGGTTTAGTCCTGGTTTAGTCTTTAGAGGAACCCGGAAACATGATCTTGTAGTTTTGGATCTTCTGACGTCCCAAACACAGGAGACACTTACACCAGTTTGAAGGTGTTGTCCTTGCGGCGGTAGAAGGCGTTTTCTCGGCACACGGCGGCCCTGAGGCTGATGGGGGGCCACCTGGAGGTCCCCTGTGGAAGTGCACGCGCCACAGTGAGACACGAAGCTTCACAAAGTCTGGATCAACAAACAAGAGTCGCACCTGAGCAGCAGCTTCTCTGTCGTGGAACAATCTCAGGACGTCCGAGTCCAGAACGGCAAACACCTGCTCCCAGTGATCCACCTGAGACACATGAGACAAGAGAACCTGAAGAACCTGAAGGAAGAACCTCCCAGTGATCCACCTGAGACACAAAGAACCTCAGGTGGAGCTCAGAACGAGACGTGAGGACCTGTAGACCCTGAAGGAAACACCTGCTCCCAGTGATCCACCGGAGACACAAAGAACCTCAGACAAGAGAACCTGAAGGAAACACCTGTTCCCAGTGATCCACCTGAGACGAGAGAACCTAAAGACCCTGAAGGAAACACCTGAAGGAAACACCTGAGACATAAAGAACCTCAGACGGAGCTCAGAACGAGACGGGAGGACCTGCAGACCCTGAAGGAAAAACATGAAGGAAACACCTGAGACACAAAGAACCTCAGACGAGAGAACCTAAAGACCCTGAAGGAAGAACCTAAAGACCCTGAAGGAAGACCCTGAAGGAAAAACCTGAAGGAACCACCTGTTCCCAGTGATCCACCTGAGACACAAAGAACCTCAGAAGGAGCTCGGAATGAGACATGAGGACCTGTAGATCCTGAAGAACCTGAAGGAAGAACCTGAAGGAAGAACCTGCAGATCCTGAAGGAAAAACCTGCAGACCCTGAAGGAAGAACCTGAAGGAAGAACCTGATGATCCTGAAGGAAGAACCTGCAGTACCTGAAGGAAGAACCTGAAGGAAACACCTGCAGATCCTGAAGGAAAAACCTGCAGACCCTGAAGGAAAAACCTGCAGACCCTGAAGGAAGAACCCGACTTTCATGTCCATGTTCATAACTCACTTTACTCCCTCCGTGCTTGAGTTTGATCTCCAGAGTTCCTTTCATCCGGACGTTCTGCCCAAAGTTCACCTGAAAACACAACACAAGAACTTTAGTCGTTCTGTTTGAAAATGAGCAGAACATCAGCGCTCAACCGACGGCCCGCGGGCAAAGGCCGGCCCACCAGGCAACAGGGTCTGGCCAGAGTTTGTGGTCCAGGCCAGTTTGAGGTGGGATTTACGCCAGATTTAATCCAATAATCCAAAGTGTGTTCTGAAGGACGAGTAGGAAAGAAGAAGAGCGGACTCTGCTTCAAGAGAAAACGCAGGACCTTAAATCATTTTAAGTCTAGATATTGAATACGCTGCAAAAATGAATTACTAGATGAGTTAAAATGTGTTGATTTCAGAATATGAATCTTAATTTTAGACGTTTTGACCAATTAAGATTATTTATTTGATAAATCTACTTTCTTTTACTTGTTTCAAACTGTTTTAATTACTGACTTGTTACTAATTACTTGGTTTAAAGGGCCTCTGACAGGTTGAACTACTCATTTGACTAAAACGCTGTTAAGATAAATGTATTTCAATTTCAACTAGAATCTTCACAAATTTTACCCCAGTTTACCTTTTTTTTTTTAGGTTTTTAATTTTACTTCCTGGTTGTAAAGTATGACATCACACTAGGAAATTGCCATAGCAACCGCACTGTAGACTGACCAAAACTCATCTAATGTCACAGATTTTATTCATTTGACAAAGAGAAACACATGTCAACACCTATATTTTTTTGAATCAATGTTTAAAGCGTTAAAAAGCTAGTTTATTGTGTGTAAATTATGCGTAACCTTTGACCCCACAGTGTGATGTCATCAGTTTGTTTACTTCCTGTCATTTTCAACAGATGTTTCGACTTTTCTCCACAAACAGCTCCTGATTGGTGTAAAAGTATAATTCATATTTACTAGAGGAATTAATGCACTAAATAAAGTCAAAATTAGAAAATCATGAAAACCTGTCATACGCACTTTAAGTTCATTTTACTTCCCGGTGTCAAATTAATTTTCTTAATTTAAGCTAAATTGTCAAATGATCATCAGAAATACCTTGAAACCAGTGAAATATTTTGTATCACGTCAGTAATTAAATCTCATCGAGTCAAAATACTCAAATCCAGAAAAAAATAGAAAAGATAGTAATAAAAAGTAAGTAATAAAACAGATAAAAATATATACTTTTTTTTTTTTTGCAGTGCAGGGATGGGTGATAGATCGGTTCCAGTTTTGGTATCGGCTGATATTGAAAATTACCAATTACCAATATTTGGTGAATTTTTTATTTTATTTAACAGACAAATGAGTAAAAATGGAAAGAAGCAATTAGGCCAAAAATATGGCTGCATATTTTACCCAATAATGCAATAAATAATTCATTATTTGTTATTTATTATTTATGTATGTGTTAAAAGTTAAATTGTGAACTTTACTTCAACTTAAATTAAAGTTTTGTGGACCTTGATATGGATTTTAAAATCTAAATATCAGTATCGGCTACAGCAGCCAGACAAATATCGGCTGATTCCCGATACCGACCGACGCCGAGGTGTTTTGCTCAGGGACAGTGAGAGTTGAACCCGTGACCTTCAGGATGAAAGGTGTGTCGCCCCCTGCCGTTCTCCGAGTGAAGTGCGCGGCGCCGTCTCACCTCTGGTTCTTCCGGCGCGGGACTTTCCAATCGCGTCTTCACTTCCTGTAACGTGGGCAGGGCTTCTGGATCCCGCTCTGTGATTGGCTCCTCAGATCTGAGATGAGGTTTAGGCGCCAGAGCGGGTTTGACTTTAGTTTCTGCGGATTCTGAGTCTTGGCCGGCGCCGGCTCTGGAGCTCGTGAATCGACCGCCGCGGGGTTTCGCTGCTGGGGTTTCATCTTCCTCGTCTTTGCTGTTCCTCACGTTTCCATCGGAGGATCTTGGGCTAAACCTGGGGCGAGGTTCTGGAGGTTCTGGTGATGGGTTCTCAGGTTCTTCTCGAGGTTTTGTTGTTAAGATTTGAGATGTTTCCTCCTCCTCGGACAGAGATGTGCTCCTGATATTTCTCTCGACTGATCTTGGTTTTAATCTGGGAAGATATTCTGGAGTTTCTGGTGATGGGTTCTCAGGTTCTTCTCGAGGTTTTGTTGTCAAGATTTGAGATGTTTCCTCCTCCTTTTTGCTGAACTCGTATGACGCTGTGTTCCTGATGTTTCTCTCGATGGCTCTTGGTTTTAACCTGGGACGATATTCTGGAGGTTCTGGTGATGATTTCTCAGGTTCTTCTTGAGGTTTTGTTGTTAACGTTTGAGATGTTTCCTCCTCCTCGGACAGAGACATGCTCCTGATATTTCTCTCGACTGATCTTAGTCTAAATCTGGGATGAGATTTCGGTGAAAACGAAACTCTTGGAGGTTCTGGACGCTCAGTTTCCTCTTGTGGTGTTGATGTCAACTTTTGAGACGTTTCCTCCAAATCGGTGGAGGACTGCAGATGTTTTGGCATCCCATCAGTCTCCTCTTCGGTGGATCTAGGTCTAAATCTGCGGCGTGACTCTGTTGAAGGCCAAACGGTTGGAGATGTTTCCTCTTCCTCTTTGCTGAAGTCAGACAAAGCGGCATTCCTAATCTTACTCTCGATGGATCTTGGTTTCAGTCTGGGATGAGTTTCTGGGCGTTTTGGTGACTTTGGAGAGGTTTCCTCCTCCTCAGACAAAGCCGTGTTCCAGTTTTTTCTCTCGTTGGATCGAGATTCGGACGACGGCGAAACGGTTGGAGATTCTGGATGTTTTGATGTTTCCTCCTCTTTTTTGCTGCCGTCAGACAAAGCCGTGTTCTTGATCTTTTTCTCGATGGATCTTGTTCTAAATCTTGAAAACGGAAAGGTTGGAGATTCTGGATTGTTTGGTGATGACATCTCAGTTTCCGTCTGTGACTTCTGAGATGTTTCCTCCAAAACGGTGGAAGATTGTGGATGTTTTGGCGTCCCATCCGTCTCCTCTTTGGTGGATCTTAGTCTAAATCTTGGACGAGATTCTGGTGAGGACGAAACGGTTGGAGATTCTGGATGTTTTGGTGATGACATTTGAGATGTTTGCTCCTCTTCTTTGCTGCTGTAAGACAAAGCTGTGTTCCTGATCTTCTTCTCGATGGATCTTGTTCTAAATCTTGAGAACGAAGAGTTTGGAGAGTCTTGATGTCTCGGTGACGACGTCTCAGTTTCCTTCTGAGATGTTTCCTCCAAAACGGTGGAAGATTCCAGATGTTTCGCCGCAGTATTCTCCTGTGGTTTTGCAGTGGTCTCGTCTTCGCTGCTGTGGTCAGAAAAAGACGCCTTCTCGTAGCCTCTGTAGGACGACCAAGCTCTTCGTCCGGTTTGAGATCCTGGCGCGTTGTTCTGGAGATCTTTTTGGTACGAGCGCTTGTCAGGTTCCTCTTCTCTGCTGCGATGGTCAGACAGAGCCGTGGTCCGGGCATTTCTGAAGGACGAGCCAGGCCTGAGTTTGGGATCTGAAGGTTTCCGCTTCAGCGACGAGACTCTCACGGGAGTTTTTCTGTCCGCGACGTCTTCATTCCCCAAGAGCTGCAGGCGTTTCTCTCTCTGTGGAAAGACAGAGGAGATGTTCTTACTCCAGGAAATGTCTCAAACCGTTTGGTGACATGATGTGAAAATAACCGTGTTCAAACCTGGGTGGTCTTCTCCTGCAGAGCGCTGAAGCGGTCGTTCTGAGTCTGGATCATGGCCTCCAGATCCTCCTGTCGCTTCAGGAGCTCCAGCACGTCAGACACAGAGTCCTGCAGGAAAGAACATCACGGACATGAGCACAGGTTGTCTTTTAGTCTGTGTCAGTTCATGAAAGTCTGACCACCGTCTCCCTTCTCTGTGCTACATGTGTCTAGTAGAACTTAACCTCAGACTGAGGCGTCAAAATCGTGGCGAATGCTTCCAGTTGGACACCGGCTGATGAGGAGACAGACGCTTCAGAGCCGCGTTTTTGTCGCTCATACAAATCCGCCCCTTACTTTTTTGTGTAGTGAAGGCATTTTGGGTAAATGTCTGCTGCTCATTGATTAACACGCCGGGTCAGATTTTTCAACGTTGGAGTCTGACGACCGGCGTGTTGGACACAACTGTGGCAGACGTCTGAACGCTTAAGGCGCAGGATGCCCTGGATGTGTGTCTACAAAGACACCGCAGTCTGAACGAACCATTAGGCTTGTTTCTCAGTGAATGTGATAAATATAATAAAACACACATGATTTTGCAGCTTGGTCCTGGTCCTGGTCCTGGTCTGATCCTGGTCTTACCTCGTAGTCCTGGTCCTGGTCCTGGTCTTACCCCGTAGTCCTGGTCCTGGTCTCGGTCCTGGTCTTAACCCGTAGTCCTGATCCTGGTCCTGATCCTGGTCCTGGTCTTGGTCCTGGTCTTACCCCGCAGTCCTGGTCCTGGTCTTACCCCCTGGTCCTGGTCCCGGTCCTGGTCTCGGTCCTGGTCTCAGTCCTGGTCCTGGTCTTACCCCGTAGTCCTGGTCCCGGTCCTGGTCCTGGTCTTACCCCGTAGTCCAAGTCTGGTCCTGGTCCTGGTCTTACCCCGTAGTCCTGGTCCTGGTCTTACCCCGTAGTCCTAGTCTGGTCCTGGTCTTACCCCGTAGTCCTGGTCCTGGTCTTACCCCGTAGTCCTGGTCCCGGTCCTGGTCTTACATCGTAGTGCTGGTCCTGGTCCCAGTCCTGGTCTTACCCCGTAGTCCTGGTCCTGGTCCCAGTCCTGGTCTTACCCCGTAGTCCTGGTCCTGGTCCTGGTCTTACCCCGTAGTCCTGGTCCTGGTCTTACCCCGTAGTCCTGGTCTGGTCCTGGTCCTGGTCTTACCCCGTAGTCCTGGTCCTGGTCTTACCCCGTAGTCCTGGTCCTGGTCCTGGTCCCGGTCTTACCCCGTAGTCCTCAGAGGTGAGCGTTCTCTCGTGGCTGCAGATCCAGCGCTCGGCCTGCTCCAGCTCTCGCCTCAGAACAAACATCTCACGCTCTTCTTCATAAAACACTCTGAGCTCGTCCCACAGAGCGAGAAGCTGGTCCTGAAGCAGCTGCAGCTCCTCCACCCGGGACTCCACCTGGAGACAAGGAAACTCAGTCACAAACATGAGACTCCACCTGGAGACAAGGAAACTCATTCACAGGTTTTGGGTTCGCTGCATGTTTTTCAGTTTGCCTTTCCTCTGTTCTGTTCCACCAGAGTTTCATAGTGTTGGCAAATTAATAAGGAATCTGAAGAAATCTGAGAAGTTACGAACTGCATCTTAATATTAACGGCATGTTAAACCCAATCAAACGTTTAAAGATATTGAAAACACGAGAAAAGACACAAGAACACAAGAAAAACACAAGAAACCCTGTTTAAATGAACTAAAACATCAAAAACTAACTAAACCTGGCTGTACTAGGCTGTACTTGTCCTGAATAGTGCAGTAAATATAAAAGGGGAGTGGCTATATTGGTTTTATTGGCAGTAAAACCTTTGAACAGAGTTTTGAATGTAAAGATAAAGAAGGCAGATTTTTATTGATGTCACTTTCTCCACTTTCTGTTATGGACTTCATTGGAAACCACTCTGGGGGAACATTTATCATTGGTGGTGACTTTAATCTCCACATACACCTGGCATTAGACAAAATGCTAATTATGCTATTGTCCAATTATCTCTTATCTACTAAAATGATCGTAAGTAGCAGCCTCTACTTTCTCCCTCCACATTTCACAGAACAACTGTCCTGTCTGATAAAGCCTTGGAAAATCTTAGAACAATGAAGAGCAGAGTCTGAGCCCACTCGCGCCCCCTCTCTGTGCACTGGCTGCAGTAGTAACAGTGTCTTACCTCGGTGCACATGAAGTCTCCGTCCTGCAGCAGCCTCGCTCCTTCCTCTCTCACGGCGTCGCTCTTCCTCGTCTGTCGCTCGATCTGGACTCGGCTCTCAGAGTGTTTCCTGATGATCTGGTCCAGGTCCGACCCTGACGCCACCTGAGACTCGGCTCTGAGCAGCGACAGGGTCTGTTTCAGCCACGACCTGCGACGACGACACAGAGGTTTATCTTGACTGAGAGGAACCCGGGAACATGTGTGAGACCGAGGTTTAGTCCTAGTTTAGTCTGGAACCCAGGAACATGTGTGAGACCGAGGTTTAGTCCTGGTTTAGACTGGACTGAGAGGAACCTGGGAACATGTGTGAGACCGAGCTTTAGTCCTGGTTTAGTCTGGACTGAGAGGAACCCGGGAACATGTGTGAGACCGAGCTTTATTCCTGGTTTAGTCTGGACTGAGATAAACCCAGAAACATGTCCGAGTCTTGGTTTAGTCCTGGTTTAGTCTGGACTGAGAGGAACCCGGGAACATGTGTGAGACCGAGGTTTAGTCCTGGTTTAGTCTGGAACCTGGGAACATGTGTGAGACCGAGGTTTAGTCCTGGTTTTATTATTCTTTTTTGACCTGTGCTCTCTCTGTGACAGTATTTGTGGCATGACTTGTGAATTATGTTTTAATGTTTGAAAAAATAAATAAAAATGTGTGAATTGTTTAGTTTTTTGAGTTTTGTCTGTCTGATTACTAACAAATACATTTACATCTTACTTAAACAATAATTTGTTGCTTGTTTATTTCAGTGTTAAAGTTTTTCTTGTGACTTTTAGTGTTTTTATGTCCATTGTTTGTTTCTGTTGTTTTTATTGTTTAATGCACTGCACTGCAGGTGTCTGAGGGTTTTGCACATGTTTTCAAATGTAAACTGGAGTGATGTGATTGCAGGTGTGTCAGGGTGGTGCTCCTGCTGGTGCTTGCAGGTGTGCCAGAGTGGTGCTCCTGCTGGTGTTTGCAGGTGTGTCAGGGTGGTGCTCCTGCTGGTGTTTGCAGGTGTGTCAGGGTGGTGCTCCTGCTGGTGCTTGCAGGTGTGTCAGAGTGGTGCTCCTGCTGGTGTTTGCAGGTGTGTCAGGGTGGTGCTCCTGCTGGTGCTTGCAGGTGTGTCAGAGTGGTGCTCCTGCTGGTGCTTGCAGGTGTGTCAGGGTGGTGCTCCTGCTGGTGCTTGCAGGTGTGTCAGGGTGGTGCTCCTGCTGGTGTTTGCAGGTGTGTCAGAGTGGTGCTCCTGCTGGTGTTTGCAGGTGTGTCAGAGTGGTGCTCCTGCTGGTGTTTGCAGGTGTGTCAGGGTGGTGCTCCTGCTGGTGTTTGCAGGTGTGTCAGGGTGGTGCTCCTGCTGTTGCTTGCAGGTGTGTCAGAGTGGTGCTCCTGCTGGTGTTTGCAGGTGTGTCAGGGTGGTGCTCCTGCTGGTGCTTGCATGTGTGTCAGGGTGGTGCTCCTGCTGGTGCTTGCATGTGTGTCAGGGTGGCGCTCCTGCTCGGTCACACGTACATGATCTGGTGGCTGCGGTCCATGAAGCCCCACACCTCCTGCGCTCGCTCCAGCTTCGCTCGTCGGTGCGAGGCTTTGAGCTGCAGGTCGGTCCAGCTGGAGTCCAGCTCCTCCAGCCTCAGGTCCACGGAGTGCCGCACCGAGGGCTGTCGGCGAATCAGAGCGCGGCCCTCGGTCCTGCAGCGGCCCACCTCCTCAGAGATCAGGGACAGGTCCCTCTGCGACAGACGCACATGTTACACCAGATTTATATGAACCTCACGACGCATCGAAGTGCAGCACACGCCAGAACAACCGCGGAATCAAACCCCCACACGCCGTCCTCTAATAATGAGCGCGGATAACACCTCTGCTTCTGTGTCTGACGGGTTTTAAATCTGTTAAAGAGGCCCAGACCTGCAGCGTGTGACTCAGAGATGAGCCAAAGGTTTGTGAGATCGAGTCAGAAAGAGCTAAACACTTCCTTATTTCACTGTTTTAGACGCTCCAGCTTTAAGGGTTCAAGTTCACAGAAAGAGTTTAAGAGAGTTTCAGTTTGGAGTATATATATATATATATATATATATATATATATATATATATATATATATATATATATTGGAGTATATATGGACATCTTTGCGACAGACGTTGCAGACGATCGTCTGAACTGGACCTGATCTGTCTCTGAACGACTGCTGTTCTGATGAAGCTCCTGATTGGTCGACACAACTCAAATTTCACCAAAAGTTTAGCTTTTCCATCTGCAGATCAGACCTCTGTAGATCAGACCTGTGCAGATCAGACCTGTGCAGATCAGATTGTGCAGGTCTGACCTCTGTAGATCAGACCTCTGTAGGTCAGACTGTGCAGGTCAGACCTCTGCAGGGCTGTACCTCCAGAGCCTCGTGTCGTCTGAACACAGTCTGGACTGAGACCAGGTCCTGGTCCAGATCCTCAGAGTCCAGGATCAGATCTTTCTCGGCCATCCAGCCCTTCAGCTCCTCCGCGTCGTGGTTGAACTGGTGAAGCTCCCGAGCCAAACGCAGCCTCTGGAAACAGAGATTATCACACGCGTGACACCAGACCTGAGCTGAGTGTTCTCCCTGTGTCAGACCTCAGTGTTCTCTCTGTGTCAGACCTCTGCCTCAGTGTTCTCTCAGTGTTCTCCCTGTGTCAGACCTCAGTGTTCTCTCTGTGTCAGACCTCAGTCTCAGTGTTCTCTCAGTGTTCTCTCAGTGTTTTCTCAGTGTTCTCTCTGTGTCAGACCTCAGTGTTCTCCCTGTGTCAGACCTCAGTCTCAGTGTTCTCTCAGTGTTCTCTCAGTGTTCTCTCAGTGTTCTCCCTGTGTTCTCTCAGTGTTCTCTCAGTGTTCTCCCTGTGTTCTCTCAGTGTTCTCCCTGTATCAGACCTGCTCTCTGTTGGTCAGGGCGCTGCTCAGCTCGTCCCACAGGCGGCTCAGGGTCTCGTCCCGGTCTCGAGCCTGGGCGTCCTTCTGAAGACCTCGGACCTGAGCTTGGACCACAGAGAGACGACTGCGGCCCAGACCTGAGACCTCGGCCACCAGGCCCTCCAGCTTCTTCTGCAGAACCTGAAGCACACGCAGAGAGGACATCAAGGACACAGAGAGGACATCAAGGACACAAGACACACGCAGAGAGGACATCAAGGACACGAGACACACACAGAGAGGACATCAAGGACACAAGACACACACAGAGAGGACATCAAGGACACAAGACACACACAGAGACGACATCAAGGACACAAGACACACGCAGAGAGGACAAAACACACAGAGAGGACATCAAGGATAGACAAACACACACACAGAGGACATCAAGGACATAAGACACATGCAGAAAGGACAAGACACACAGAGAGGACATCAAGGATAGAAAAACACACACACAGAGGACAAAACACACACACAGAGAGGACAAAACACAGAGAGAGGACAAAACACACACAGAGGGGACATCATGGACACAAGACACACGCAGGGAGGACAAAACACACACAGAGAGGACATCAAGGACACAAGACACATGCAGAGAGGACAAGACACACAGAGAGGACATCAAGGATAGAAAAACACACACACAGAGGACAAAACACACACACAGAGAGGACAAAACACAGAGAGAGGACAAAGCACACACAGAGGGGACATCATGGACACAAAACACACACAGAGAGGACAAAAAACATAATACATTTTTGCAGATGTATTATAAAAGCAGCTCTTAGGGTCAAAATCAGACTAATGTGTCCTCTCTGCAACTGATCGTAGTAACTACACTATTTTATTCTCCAGGGAGCAGGAAGTGTGCTGTTAGCATGCTAATATTTGTTAGCTTTACTGTGACTGGTCGCCATAAATGTTGCCCAAATTAAGTGTTCCTAAACTTAATCCTAATGCTAATTTACCCTGCTTATGGAATAATGAGATGTCAAAAACAAACATTTGCTTAGAAAATGAGAGAAATTTACTCCGCCCCTGGAATCGAAAAGCCGAACTTTAAAGGTTGAATGGAGGATTTCTCGCCGATTTGAAAATCTGCGACTGTTAGTCCTTTTTTTGAAAAAGCGCATGCGCAGGTTCCCCTTCCTCCCTCCCCGTTTCTCCTGACTGAACGCCTACCAAACCTCGTGAACGAGCACGCCCAGCAGCACTTCTCCATGCGCATTTGTTTACAAGATGATTGGTGTCGCTTTCTCACGACAACCTCCGCGAAGATTTAAAAACTTTCAAAATGTATAAAAACATAAATAAAGAGAGATAAACAGTTACCTGTCCTGCAGAAACTTTGCAACGGAGGCATCAGTTGGAAGCCTGTTTTGCGCTTTCAACGCTCGCCAGCGCGTAAACGATTCCCCCAGAATAACACGCGTTTTGTTTCTTTCCTCTGCAGACTTTCGTCTCTTCTGTGAAAGCTCGAAAACCGTCTTTCTCTTTCGTCCCTCAGCCATTTCAGTACTTCGCGGATGAAAGTTTAGACCTACAATGACGGAACGATCGCCGCTAACCTGCTACATAAACACACTAGCATATCAACCACGCATGCGCGGCCAGGGGAGCGAGCGTTTCCCCTGGACGAGCCTGCGGGCGTGCACTAGCACGCAGAGAATGATTGACACCTGAGCGGACCAGTTATTAATGAGATTCTGATTTGTTGCCCGAAATCCTCCATTCCACCTTTAAGGGAGTCCATGACAGTAAACTCTGCTCTGGTCTCGGAAAGTTGTGAAAAATACTTTAAAACTCGTCACAGTGAATAATCAGGATGCTCAGAATGCATTTGGAAAGTGAGGAATACATGTTTTAAAAGAGTATAAAATGTACTAGATGTGTTTAAATTAGTAAAAATTAGATATAGCACCTTTAAGTTAGCACTGCCTTGTAGCTTCTGGAAAAAATGTTTAGTTCAACAATTTAAGCTAAATAGTGTTTGTTACTAAAGTTTCACGACATATCGGCGCAGATTTAACTTCAAATAAAATAGTTTGAAGATAAATTGATGGGAATTTTTATGCAAATGTGTTTCTGCCTCTGTGTTTGAATCGTGCTGTTCTGACCTCGACCCCCTCCAGGTCCTGCCCACAGTCTTCAGACTCGGCCAGGCTCTTCTTGGCCGTCAGCCATGTTTGTAGTTCTTTGGCCTCTCGGTGGAAGGCGTGAAGGCGGAGCTGGTCCGACAGAGCGCCGCGACGAGACGACGAGAGGCGCAGGAGAGACTCGAACAGGTCCACGATCACCGGCAGAGACTCCGACACCAACGAGCTGCCAGAGAAAACAGACGAGTTCATGTCTGATGAGAGTCAGGTTTCAGTCTGGTTTTAGTCTTGGTTTTAGTCTGTTTTTGTCTGGTTTTAGTCTTGGATTTAGTCTTGGATTTAGTCTTTGTTTTACTCTGGTTTAGTCTGTTTTTTGTCTGGTTTTTGTCTTGGTTTTATTCTGGTTTTAGTCTGGTTTTATTCTGATTTTAGTCTGGTTTTAGTCTGGTTTTAGTCTTGATTTTCGTCTGGTTTTCGTCTTGGTTTTAGTCCTGCTAAGGTCCTGCTTTAGTCCTGTTTTAGTCTCGTTCTAGTCCTGTTTTAATCCTGTTTTAGTCTGGTTTTAGTCTCATTTCACTTCTGTTTTACTCCTGCTTTAGTCTCATTTTAGTCCTGTTTCAGTCCTGTTTTAGTCCCGCTTTAGTCCTAGTTTTAGTCCTGTTTTAGTCCTAGTTTTAGTCCTGTTTTAGTCCTAGTTTTAGTCTCGTTTTAGTCCTGTTTTACTCCTGGTTTTAGTCCTGTTTCAGTCCTAGTTTAGTCCTGGTTTTAGTCTCATTTTAGTCTTGTTTTAGTCCTGTTTTAGTCCTGTTTTAGTCTTGTTTTAGTCTTGGTTTTAGTCTGGTTTTAGTCTGGTTTTAGTCTGGTTTTAGTCTGGTTTTAGTCTGGTTTTAGTCCTAGTTTTAGTCTTGTTAAGAAAAAAACAGACTAGACTCTTGGTTTCAGTCCTAGTTTTTGTCTTGTTTTAGTTTTGTTTTAGTCCTCTTTCAGTCCTGTTTCAGTCCTGTTTTCGTCCTGTTTCAGTCTTCTTTTAGTCCAGTTTCAGACCTGGTTTAGTCCTGTTTTCATCCTGTTTCGTTCCTGTTTTAGCCCTGTTTTAGCCCTGTTTTAGCCCTGTTTTCGTCCTGTTTTTGTCCTGTTTTCGTCCGTTTCAGAGCAGTTTCAAACCTGTTTCAGAGCAGTTTACCTGTTTGGGTGCCGGAGGTTCTCCAGTTCCACTCCCGTCTGCTGGAGTCTGGACACCGTCTTGCGTTGGTTTTCCAGCTCGGCGTCCACAGAGTCTAGGCCTTTGAGTAAAACCTGCGTCGCGTCCTCATCCCGACCGCAGTCCGAGGCGTCCAGGACCGAGCGCTGCTCCTCCAGACGCTCCTCCAGCTCCGACACCTGACAAACAGCACACGACTCAGTCTGGGACGAGTAAAGTCCTCCAGCTGCACGTCTGACTGAGCTGGAGGTCTGGATTCATTTCACTAACGATGGATTCATGCAGTGCTTCGATTAACTCCAGGTCAACAACATCTGCTAAGACTCAGCTGAGACTCGACTGGAGTTAATTATGCTTAAAATACACAGAATCCACCAGGAAACGTATCACAAAAGGGAAAGGTTGAGTTTCCCGCTGATGCTAGTTTCCTCTCACTGCCGTTTGTCGCCTGAAAAGAAAGTTATGACCAATGAACGCACTCCTTTCACAAAGACGTCTGCCACTGAAACACATTCTGAAACTTCTGCTGTGAGACAGAACTGGGTCCTTCAAGGGACGACGACACTCTCCAGATCAAACGTTAACCTTCCATGACAGTTTGTACCTGCTGTATGAAGTTGTGGGTGTTTTTTCATGAAGCTGTGGATGTTTCTACAGTTAGTACCTACTCCATGAGGTTGTGGATGTTTCTTCATGAAGCTGTGGATGTTTCTACAGTTGTTTCTGCTTCATGAAGCTGTGGATGTTTCTTCATGAAACTGTGAATGTTTCTTCATGAAGCTGTGGATGTTTCTACAGTTGTTTCTGCTTCATGAAGCTGTGGATGTTTCTTCATGAAACTGTGAATGTTTCTTCATGAAGCTGTGGATGTTTCTACAGTTGTTTCTGCTTCATGAAGCTGTGGATGTTTCTTCATGAAGCTGTGGATGTTTCTTCATGAAGCTGTGGATGTTTCTACATTTGTATCTGCTTCATGAAGCTGTGGATGTTTCTTCATGAAGCTGTGGATGTTTCTACAGTTGTATCTGCTTCATGAAGCTGTGGATGTTTCTTCATGAAGCTGTGGATGTTTCTACAGTCGTAGCTCTTTCATGAAGCTGTGGATGTTTCTGTTTCATGAAGCTGTGGATGTTTCTACAGTTGTACCTCTTTCATGAAGCTGTGGATGTTTCTACAGTTGTATCTGTTTCATGAAGCTGTGGATCATCTTTCATGAAGCGGTGGATGTTTCTACAGTCGTACCTCTTTCACGAAGCTGTGGATGTTTCTACAGTTGTATCTGCTTCATGAAGCTGTGGATGTTTCTTCATGAAGCTGTGGATGTTTCTTCATGAAGCTGTGGATGATGTTTCATGAAGCTGTCGATGTTTCTGCTTCATGAAGCTGTGGATGTTTCTACAGTCGTAGCTCTTTCATGAAGCTGTGGATGTTTCTTCATGAAGCTGTGAATGATGTTTCATGAAGCTGTGGATGTTTCTGCAGTTGTAGCTCTTTCATGAAGCTGTGGATGTTTGTTCATGAAGCTGTGGATGTTTGTTCATGAAGCTGTGGATGTTTGTTCATGAAGCTGTGGATGTTTGTTCATGAAGCTGTGGATGTTTCTACAGTCGTACCTCTTTTGTGAAGCTGTGGATGATACTTCATGAAGCTGTGGATGTTTCTTCATGAAGCTGTGGATGTTTCTGTTTCATGAAGCTGTGGATGTTTCTACAGTCGTACCTCTTTCATGAAGCTGTGGATGCGCAGAGCCTCCTGCAGTAACTTCTCTTTCCTCTGGGCGTCGCTCTTCAGCTGCTCGTGGAGACGTTTCAGCTCGTCCAGTCGCTCTCGGACGTCGTGAGAAGCGAAGTGTCGCGCTCGGACCTGAAACACACGACAGTCTGAAGGTGCACTGTCACAAACACAGCAGCAGAGGAGGAGCTGTCGATTCACTCAGAATTTGTATTAATTGACACACTTTATGGAGATGATGAGGGTTGATTTGGAGACCAGCGAGAGGAGAAGGTTTAGAGGGAGTTTGCTGTAGATTTGGGAGTTAATCATGATTTTAATGTTCCTTTTACATAAATAAACTGCATTCATGTTCACTACGTTAAAATGTGTGTCTAACCTGAAAGTCTTTACTTTTAACACAAACACTGCACACAGATCTTCACTCTTTAGTCTCAGTTTGGTTTCTCGCCCTCAGCTTCACTCACCAGGTTATGACCCGCCTCCTGGATGGACTTCACTGAGGCAGAGCGGCTGGACAGCTCCTGCAGCAGAGACTGAAACACAAGCACTTCAGGACCAGGGACAGAGACAGGGACAAAGACACAGAGACAGAGAGAGAGAGAGAGAGACGGGGACAGGGAGACAGAGACTGAAACACAAACACTTCAGGACCAGGGACAGAGACAGGGACAAAGACACAGAGAGAGAGAGAGAGAGAGACGGGGACAGGGAGACAGAGAGAGGGACAGAGACTGAAACACAAACACTTCAGGACCAGAGACAGGGACGGGGACACAGGCAGAGACAGAGGCAGAGACAGAGACAGGGACAGAGACAGGGACAGAGGCAGGGACAGAGGCAGGGACAGAAACAGAAGCACTTCAGGACCAGGGACAGAGACAGGGACAAAGACACAGAAAGAGAGAGAGACAGAGACAGAGAGAGAGACAGAGAGAGAGAGAGAGGGGGACAGGAAGACAGAGACAGGGACAGAGACTGAAACACAAACACTTCAGGACCAGGGACAGAGACAAGGACAGAGTCAGAGAGAGAAACAGAGACTGAAACACAAACACTTCAGGACCAGGGACAGAGACAGGGACAGAGTCAGAGACAGAGAGAGAAACAGAGACTGAAACACAAACACTTCAGGACCAGGGACAGAGAGAGAAACAGAGACAGAGACAGAGTAAGAGACAGAGTCAGGGACAGGACGGTAAGGCCCAGATGGTCCTCCAGACCTGGTGCTTGCTCAGGAGCTGCTGTGTGGAGCTTTGTGTGTTGCCCAGCTCCGAGCTCCTCACGGCGGGTGAAGTGTCTCTGATCCAGGCCTCCTCCAGCTCCAGGTCCCTCTGGAACCCAAACAGACTGAGCCAGGACGCCAGGGTGTCCCTGCGGCGCTGCATGGGCTCGCTCAGCCCGTTGTACCTGCCGCGGGGCACAGCAGAAGCACAGTCTGTACGGGACGCTCCTGGAACGCTTTTGTTATTTATGCTCTACATTTGAACGTTAAAGGGCGTATGACGGGTTTTCATGGTTTTCTAATTTGACTTTATTCTGTGCATTAATACCAGTTGTACATTTACATTTTAGTTTTACACCAAACAAGCAGGTGTTTGTGGAGAAAATTTGAACGATATGTTGAAAATTACCGATGACATCACACTGAGGAGACAATGTTTGAGGATAATTTTCACAAAACAAACAACTTTTTTGACCCTTCAAACATTGACTCCGGTCGCGGTCCGGCCCCGTGCGGGTCGCCTGCAGACGCCTGTAACACCAGCTCCGGTTCACTAAGGTCTGTTTTTGATCAAAGCCACGTAGATTCATGACATGACACTGTGGCGTTCGGCAAAAATAGATTTCTTATGGATTCTTTCCTCCGACCCGCGCGGCCCAGAGCTCTGAGGTCGGTGTGACACAACCATTGATTTTAAGCACTTTCTAAGTCTGTGGGACCCGCACGGTGCTGAGCCGGACCGGAGTCAGTGTGCACCAGGCGTAAGGCTCGACTCTCTTTGTGATGGTTAAAAGAAGTTAAAGTGATTTGTTATTCATTTTTAAAATATACTTCTTTTTAAACAGGCACAGGAGCCAGACCTCTTGATGGTGTGGGCCACTCTGCTCTGGATCTGCTCCGCCTGGAAGTTTCCCTGAGACTGAAGCGTCTTCGCCGTCTCCAACAAACTCTGGACGACACAAGAGCAGTCGATAAGATAAACAGGAATTACACTGAATGTTAATAAAGGATCAGTACATTCTTTGATCTCACTTATCTTCTTGTACATCATCAGTTTTCAGAGTTTAGATTCACCTGGAGTCTGTCCCGGAGCCCGTCCACCTCCTGCTCCAGACCCTCCAGAGTCTTCAGGAGCCGAGTGACCGACGTCAGGTCCGAGCCACAGTCCTCGCAGGCCACGCCCCTCTCCACTGACTCCACCCATTGCTCCATGTCGTCAAGGCTACGTTCAAACTGCAGCGCCTGAAAACAGAAGCTCAGGTCAGTCCCTGGTCCAGAGTGAGACCGGACTCCGGGTCTGGACCTGCTGCGCCTCCTGCAGGCGGCTCCTCTTCTCTTTGCAGTTGTGGAGCAGAGCGTCCCAGGATTCTGTCGTTTCTCGGAGTTTGGGACCGACTTTGAGTTCAGCAGAACGACTTTCACTCATCAACTTCTGACCCTCCTGAAAGAAAAGAAAAGATCAAACCGAGAAAAGACACGATTAAAACAAGACATCAGCAAGACACGAGAGAGGAGAGAAACCAAGACTAAACCAGGACTAAACCTGAACTAAACCAGGACTAAACCTGATCTAAACCAGGACTAAACCTGATCTAAACCAGGACTAAATCAGGACTAAACCAGGACTAAACCAGGACTAAACCTGAACTAAACCAGGACTAAACCTGATCTAAACCAGGACTAAATCAGGACTAAACCTGAACTAAACCAGGACTAAACCAGGACTAAACCTGAACTAAACCAGGACTAAACCAGGACTAAACCTGAACTAAACCAGGACTAAACTAAACCTGAACTAAACCAGGTCTAAACCAGGACTAAATCAGGACTAAACCTGAACTAGACCAGGACTAAACCTGAACTAAACCAGGACTAAACCAGGACTAAACCTGAACTAAACCAGGACTAAACCTGAACTAAACCTGAACTAAACCAGGTCTAAACCAGGACTAAACCTGAACTAAACCAGGACTAGACCAGGACTAAACCTGAACTAAACCAGGACTAAACTAGGACTAAACCTGAACTAAACCAGGTCTAAACCAGGACTAAATCAGGACTAAACCTGAACTAAACCAGGACTAAACCTGAACTAAACCAGGACTAAACCAGGACTAAACCTGAACTAAACCAGGACTAAACCTGAACTAAACCTGAACTAAACCAGGACTAGACCAGGACTAAACCTGAACTAAACCAGGACTAAACCAGGACTAAACATGAACTAAACCAGGACTAAACCTGAACTAAACCTGAACTAAACCAGGTCTAAACCTGAACTAAACCAGGACTAAACCACGTCTAAACTAGAGACTAAACCAGGACTAAACCAGGACTAAACCAGGTCTAAACCAGGACTAAACCATTTTTAAACCTGAACGAAACCAGGACTGAACCAGGTCTAAATCAGGTCTTAATCAGATCTAAACCTGAACTGAACCAGGTCCGTCCCAGGTCCGTCCCAGGTCCGTCCCAGCTCCATCCCAGGCCCATCCCAGGCCCATCCCTGGTCCGTCCCAGCTCCGTCCCAGGCCCGTCCCAGCCTAACAGTCCTACCTGGGTCAGGTTGTCCAGCTGGTAGCGGTTGGCCTGGACCTCGCTCTCAAAGCTCTGGTGCTTGAGGAGCTTGGCCTGCAGGTTGGTTGGTTCCCTCCAGTTCTCATCCAGGGCCACGGCGTTGCGTTCGGAGAGCCAGACCCCAAACTGAGACAGGATCAGAGTCAGGACCGAACAACGAGAAGGATTTAAGACCAGAAGAACCAGACCAGACCAGACCTGATATGTGTTGGACAGAAAGTGCTGCAGCTCCAGATTCTGCTGCAGGTCTTTGTGACGACGTCTGCTCTGGCTCTGAAGATCACTGTGTCTGAAAAACACATGTGCGGGTTTAGACCGGGTTTAGTCCTGGTTCAGTCCTGGTTTAGTCCTGTTTCAGTCCTGGTTTAGTCCTGATTTAGACCTGGTTTAGTCCTGGTTTAGTCCTGGTTTAGACCGGGTTTAGTCCTGGTTTAGTCCTGGTTTAGTCCTGGTTTAATCCTGGTTCAGTCCTGGTTCAATCCTGGTTTAGTCCTGGTTTAGTCCTGGTTCAGTCCTGGTTCAGTCCTGGTTCAGTCCTGGTTTAGACCGGGTTTAGTCCTGGTTTAATCCTGGTTTAGTCCTGCTTTAGACCTGGTTTAGTCCTGCTTTAGATCTGGTTTAGTCCTGCTTTAGATCTGGTTTAGTCCTGGTTCAGACCTGGTCCAGTCCCGGTAGAGTCCTGGTTCAGTACTGGTCCAGTCCTGGTTCAGTCCAGGTCCAGGTCCAGTCCCGTCCCGGCCCGGTCCCTGTCCAGTCCCGGTTCAGTCCTGGTCCAGTCCCGGTCCAGTCCTGGTCCAGGTCCAGTCCAGGTCCAGTCCAGTCCTGGTCCCGTCCCGTCCCGGTCCCAGTCCCAGTCCAGTCCCACCTGTGCCGGAGGCTCTCGCTCTTGTCTCTGACGGTCTGTGAGCCGTAGTTCTTGCTGTGGATCATGTCCTGGGCCTGGGCCTGGACCTGCTGCAGCCTTTGGACCTGGGTCTCCAGCTCGTCCTCAAACTGGACGTGTTTCCTGAGCAGGACCTCGGCCTCCGACACAGAACCCTGAAACACACACAGGCGTCACCCTCGGTCCGACGCACGGGCCCTGGACCGGGACCAGGTCTCACCCCGAGATCGTGGCTCGACAGAAACGCCTCTTTGTTGTTGATCCACAGCTCACACTGTTCCACCAGCGACAGGAACGTCTGAGGAGAAGAAGAAACATCTGAGAAGAAGAAGAAGAAGAAGAAGAAGACGAAGAAAAAGAACAGGCCTTCAGAGGACACACGTGTTATTTGGCCCATTATTGGCCTTTAAACCTGAGCTACGTCACTTATAAAACATCAGTCATTGAGGGAGCTCAGAGTGTGTTTGATGTCGGAGGGAGAGGATTTTCTAACTAACTGTGTGAATGAAACTGAATAACTCCAGTGTGTTTTTGATGAAGAACATTATTAGACCAGGATTAAAGAGAGGAAAGGTCAGTATTTGTCCTTTCATGAAAGTGCACTGTACAGACTCACCTGTAAAGTCTGGGCCTGCTCTAAGACCAGACCACGTTTAGTCCAGGTCTGCTCCAGGTCGGACTTAGCCTGGTCCAGCAGGTTCAGGGCCTTCTGGATCTCAGACTTGGACCCATGTCCAGACCTGACCAGGTCCGACCCAAAGTCCTTGACAGAGTCAATGCGCTCAGAGCGAGCGTCGATCTCAGCCTGAAACAGAAAGAGTTTAGTTCAAGCAGGACCAGGGCCAGGGCCAGGGCCAGGGCCAGGGCCAGGGCCAGGGCCAGGGCCAGGGCCAGGGCCAGGGCCAGGGCCAGGGCCAGGGCCAGGACCGGGGCCGGGGCCAGGGCCACACAGACGTACCCTCCAGTCCCGGTGCTCCGTCAGGAGCCGCTCTGCCTCCTCTGCGCTCTCAGGGGCCACTCTCTGCTCCATGTCCCGACTGCACTTCTGACACCAGTCCAGCAGGAGGCGCTGGTTGGCTTTAAAGAGCTGCAGCTGGTGGGCCTCCTGCAGACGCGCCTTCCTGTTCAGATCAACTCTGTGTTAGTGCAGGACCCTGACCCTGTAAACCTGTTTAATCCAAGAAAAGCCACGTTTCCACTGGTCCTGTTTGTCCTGTTCTGTTTGTCCTGTTGTGTGTTAAGTCTCCAGCTCTGGGTTGTTTCTTGGATCAGACGTGGACCTTGAGAGGTTCTGGTCTGGCTCTTGGCTCCAGCTTTAGCTCAGGAGGAGCTCCATAGCAGACGATTGGATCATAGCGAACACGGACTCAAGACGCACAGAACAGAACCACAAAACCCTGACCCTGAGTGATGTTTGCTTGGCCTGTTTCAGATCTGACCTTTGAGTCACTTCATGTTTCAGATCCTTCACCGTCTTCTGCGTCTCTTTGAGTTTGTTCTTCAGTTTGTCTCTGAGGACTGAGCTGCTCTTCATCTGAGAGTTCACCTCCTGCTCCAGAGTCTGAACACAACACATTCATTACCTTCACCTTTTGAGTATTACTGTGGCTTTACATTAGCCCTGATCATCTGTGTAAACCAGGACAGACTCTACAGCTCTACAGCTCTACACAGTTGATTGTGTTCTTTCCCCGTCGTCTGTTTGACCTGCGCTCGCTCCTGGATGACTCCGGCCTCTCGCTCCGTCTCCTCGTGGCGTCGGATCAGGTTCTCCACAGTTTCCACGTCAGAGCCACAGTCCTGACCCTGGACCAGCAGCATCTGGACACAGCACCAGGATTTAGAGGAAACGGGTCCAAGATTTAGATTTTAAATGTCATAAACTCTCTGAGGTAAATGTTCAAATCAAACAGAACTTTTACTGAGGAACAACATAACGATGATATTATCTGAAGTACAAAAAACTGGAGTTCAGCTAAAGTCCAGATCAAGACTAGACCAAGATCTGGATCTGGTCCATCTTGATTCATGACCAATTCTAGACCAAGACCTGGAGATGGTTTTGCTAAAGTCCTGACCAAGACCAAGATCTGGAGATGGTTCTGCTCTAGTCCTGACCAAGACTAGGATCTGGAGATGGTCCAGCTAAAGTCCTGATCAAGATAAGATTAAGATCTGGTTCTGGTCCAGCTATAGACCTGACCAAGACTAGGATCTGGAGGTGATCCAGATAAATCCTGACCAAGACCAGACCCAGATCTGGAGATGGTCCGGCTAAAGTCCTGTCCAAGACTAGACCAAGATCTGGTTCTGGTTCAGCTATAGACCTGACCAAGATTAGACCAAGATCTGGAGATGGTCCAACTTAACTCCTGACCAAAACCTGGAGATGGTCCAGCTAAAGTCCTGACCAAGATCAAGATCTGGAGATGATCCAGATAAATCCTGACCAAGACCAGACCAAGATCTGGAGATGGTCCTTCTTAAATCCTGACCAAGACTAGACCAAGACCTATGAGATGGTCCTTCTTAAATCCTGACCAGGACTAGACCAGGAACTGGAGGGGCACCAGACTGACCTTCTCGCTGGCTCGGTCCCGCAGCTCCTCCAGCTCCCGGATGAGCTTGTGCACCACCAGCGCCCCCTGCAGCTTCTCCTTGTACTCGCTCAGGTCCACGTGGAACCTGCTCCACCTGCGTGTCAGGTTTCAGACGTGAGTTTCAGACGTGAGTTTCAGACGTGAGTTCCTGTGATCTAAAGCCCGTGTTTCGCTCTGAGTGGTGCACCTGTCGTTGAGCTGCTTCCTCCTCCTCTTCACCGTCTGAAGCTCCTCCGTCCTCTGCCTTTTCTCCAAACGTGCGGCGCTGTCGTTTATGGCCCTGATGTGAGCGTCGTCCACCGTCTCCTGCCGCACCATGAGAACAGAGAAGAATAAACCAGGAGAACAGAAGAACAAGACACCAGGAGAACAGAAGAACAATAAACCAGGAGAACAGAAGAACAAGACACCAGGAGAACAGAAGAACAAGACACCAGGAGAACAGAAGAACAATAAACCAGGAGAACAGAAGAACAAGACACCACGAGAACAAAAGAACAAGACACCACAAGAACAGAAGAACAAGACACAAGGAGAACAGAAGAATAAACCAGGAGAACAGAAGAACAATGAACCAGGAGAACAGAAGAACAAGAAACAACGAGAAGACCTTTAAAGCCTCCTGCTGCAACACGAGCAGAGAAGAATAAACCAGGAGAACAGAAGAACAAGACACCAGGAGAACAGAAGAACAAGACACCAGGAGAACAGAGGAACAATGAACCAGGAGAACAGAAGAACAAGACACCAGGAGAACAGAAGAACAAGAAACAACGAGAAGACCTTTAAAGCCTCCTGCTGCACCACGAGCAGAGAAGAATAAACCAGGAGAACAGAAGAACAAGACACCAGGAGAACAGAAGAACAAGACACCAGGAGAACAGAAGAACAATGAACCAGGAGAACAGAAGAACAAGACACCAGGAGAACAGAAGAACAAGAAACAACGAGAAGACCTTTAAAGCCTCCTGCTGCACCACGAGCAGAGACAAGAACAATAAATCATGAGCAGACCTTTAAGGCGAGACGCTGCAGGTGAATAGGACAAAATCTTAAATTTAAAGATATCAATGTTAAACCTCTCGTATCATTTATTCACAAAAATGTAAAGTTTTTCATCATGTCATGTTTTGATGTAGAAATAAGTCATTTTATGTAAAAATGACCAAAAATCTACATATTTGGGACATATTAATCTGAAAAATGAACAGAACCAGGTTTAAATTTCTTGGTTAATTTTGTAACATATTAGTTATAAAAATGTACAGAGGGGATTTGGATTTATTATTTAGTTTTTGAGTAAACTAGATCTGACTGAAAATTGTCCTAAAAATTCAAATTTCGCCTCTTATTTTTTTACTTCAAACTGTAATAAATGAGTTTCAGAATCCGATCTTAAATCCTTGTTTGGTCTAAATCTGTTGAGTCCAGATTGTACAGTTTGTGTGGATCTACTTTAAGGCTGATCTTTATGTCTCGAGGGACAAAAATGCATTTGAAGAAAACAATGTCAGAGAAATCTATGGATGAAGTGGATTCAATGGAAGAATCAAACATCAGGAGCAGGTTGGACATGTTTGTTGTTTCACATCAAAGTCCAGATGTGATAGAGAAAAGTGACCAAAAAACAAAATTCGTTTTTCCTGTAGAGTCTGGCCTTAAAGTGAAGCTGAAGCTAAAGGACAGGTATTATGCATGAATGTGTCGTTTAAACATGTGCTTCAGTGCCTTTACTTTGGCACAAAAAACATAATGACAGGAAGTGACTTTGGACTCCATCTACTGGTAGCAGAGAGAATTAACAGTGGGAAATAAACAAAATCTAGCCTGCCCCGATATGCTAATGTAAGCAGAGAGTTTAATGAAGGTGGTTTATCTCAACAGGATCAAACTGAATGAAAAGAAATGCAACTCCAGGTGTGTTTTTGTTGAAGGAACAGGGTAAACAGGGTCAACAAAGTCAATTTTGCGCAATAAGTGTCCTTTAAAGCAGAACTAAGTAACTTTAGCGACAGACCTCCCCCTGCTGCTCTCCTGTGAAACTACTCAAAAATACTGCAAAAGCTGCGTCTTTTTCAATCTTTTTCTTCTTTTTTATTGAACTGAGGAAAGAACAATCACATACAAAAACATTTCACGTTGCTAAATATTAAAAAAGAGCCAGTGTTTCTCAGGATAGTTGTCTTGCTGGAAAATGTTGCAGCTGGTTTTCCGCCCAGAGACAGCAGGGGGCGACGACGAGCTTCAAACGCCCCAAAAATACACATGCAACCACCACACGGACAAAGACGTTTAATAAGGTCAAATGTTACGTAGTTCTGCTTTAAATATTAGTCTGAGAGTGTCTGTCCAGACTCACCCCTCGTCCTTTGCTCCTGAACTCGCTGAGTTTCTTCAGGAGCTGGACTCCGTGCTCGTAGTCCTTCCCCAGGTCCCCCACGTTGATCAGAACCTCCTGCAGAACAGACCGGGCTCGTTCATGTCCCCTGAGTGCAATCAGAACCCTGTGTGTGCAGCGAGCAGCACCTTGTCCCGGATCCAGGCCTCCGTCTCCTCCACCTTCTGCAGAAACTCCAGCAGGTCCCGGTGGTCGTGGAGAGCGCCCCCTCTCAGAGCTACAGCGCTCTGCAGCTCGTCCCAGTGCAGCTGCAGGGACGCCATGGTCCTCCTCACGTCTGAGGAGCAAACGGGAGACAGAGCCAGCAGCTGCTGCCCCGACTGACACAGAAAAGAAACACAGGGAGTCACAGCCGTAACCTGTGGGACACCTCCTGGGACCTCTTCTGTTCAGCCTCTTGCTGCTGCCATTAGGTCAGTTAAAAGACAATTATTATACATTTTTTGTACTGTTAGCCTTCAAACGTGCTCTTGAGAACATTTACTTTGCACCTCATGTTTTAGAACAATAAAAACATTAACAAATAACAATATAACTTTGTCTCAGCCTTGGGAAACGCCAGAGTAACTATCTAATCTAATCTAATAGTAATCTATTGGCTGCAGAAGGAATTTAAAATGTACTGCATTCATACTGTATTCATCAAACAAGTGTGAATGAAGCTAAATGCAACTGCAGTGTGTTTTTTAATCCTGAAAGGATTTTTAACGCATCTTTCCATGTTCTGTAAAGACTTTTGTGTCTGACCTGGAGCACGGCGCTGATGTTCTGGCTGTGGGCCTGAATCTCCGACTCAAACGCCTGGTGTTTCTGCAGCAGGTTCAGTTTGCTCTGTAAACTGCTCAGGTCCGTCTTGCTGCCCTCAGACAGTTTGTGCGAGCGCTCACTGATCCACTCCTCGGCCTGAAAACACACGTCCACAAGTACTGACCACAAGACCACACACAACCCACACTGACACGGGCCATGAGGAGGGAGGGCATCTGACATACAGGGAGACTTCTTATAGCTTCGGACACCACATGACTCATATTTATTTACATTATTATTATTATTATTATAATTATTATTATTATTATTATTATTACATTATTATGGGTTACCACAGCGACATTCAGCCCTTTTAATAACTCAATGGTTTTACTGATCATCTGCTCTGTGTTACCAGTGCTGCGTCTCTGCTGAAGAGTGCGATGAGGTGGTTCAGCTCCAGCTCCTCTCGGCGCCGCACGGACAGCTCTCGGATCATCTCCCGCCGTTTGAGGACAGACTTGTACTTGTTCCTGATCCTTCGGCTGCGCTCTGAGCTCAGACGCTTCTTCAGACACTCGCTCTGCTCCTTCAGAGCGTACAGCTGCATCACAAAGAGCGCAGGTTAGAGCGGGACAAGAGGACGAGGACCTCCACGGACACCGGGGTCACCTTGTCGTCCTGAGAGATGAGCAGCTTCTCGAACGCTTCGTGACGTTTGATCAGAGCTTCGATCTCGTCCACAGAGCTGCCCGGAGCGGCGTTCTGCAGCAGAACCTGGAAACGGAGACCTAGAGCTCTGAACCCGGAAGGACTGTTGTGTGCAGGGTGAGTGTGTCTAACTGTGTTCTGTTGTATAATCACCAGAGTGTGCAAAAAGTGAGTAAGAGAATTCACCAAAACGTATGAAAAACAAATATGAAGGCGCCTACGGAAGGTCTTAAAGGAAAAGAGCCTGGAAGACGAGCTGAGAGAAGATTGTATTTGCTTTGCAACTTGTTCTAGCCGCTTTTTTAAAAGTTGTGCTTCTGCTGTTGAGCTGAGTTCAGTGCTGCCCCCAGTGGTCAGCTCACGTACAGCTCTGTTTGTGTATCTACAAACTCTGACGAGACTAAAATACAGATAAAAGCATCTAAGTGTATCTGTGTGTGTCTTGTGTGTCCTCGTTGGGTGAATGTGTGTGTCCTCGTAGGGTGAGTGTGTGTCCTCGTAGAGTGAGTGTGTGTCCTCGTAGGGTGAGTGTGTGTCCTCGTAGGGTGGTTATGTGTCCTCGTAGGGTGAGTGTGTGTACTCGTAGAGTGAGTGTGTGTTCTCGTAGGGTGGTTGTGTGTCCTTGTAGGGTGAGTTTGTGTCCTCGTAGGGTGGTTGTGTGTCCCCGTAGGGGGGTTGTGTCCTCGTAGGGGGGTTGTGTGTCCTCGTAGGGGGGTTGTGTCCTCGTAGGGGGGTTGTGTGTCCTCGTAGGGTGAGCGTGTCCTCGTAGGGGGGTTGTGTGTCCTCATAGGGTGGGTGTGTCCTCGTAGGGTGGGTGTGTCCCCGTAGGGGGGTTGTGTACCTCCTGTGAGGCAGAGGTCTTGTCCAGGCTGTTTGCTTCTCTGTAGAACAGTTGTTCCAGGTGAATCTGTTCTAAACTGCTCAGTCGCTCGGTCCACTGCTGCTCCAGTCGCTCTCGCTCTGAGCGAAGAGTCTGGAGCTTCTCCAACACCTTCAACACAAACACAGAGGCGTTTACAGGAGAGCAGCCTCAGAGGAAACAAGCAGGTAAATGTCCAACACCTCAAACACAAACACAGAGACATTACAGGAGAGCAGCCTCAGAGGAAACAAGAAGGTAAATCAGAGTTCAAACTATAAACACTCCTTAAAACAAGATTACCCAAACAGTTGTTCCAAGGGAAATCCAGCGCAAGACAACTCGTTCTTTTCTGTCCCAAAGCCCCACACTTAACCAAATGGACTCCTGTCCCCACCTCGTTGCTCCTGTCCTCACCTCGCTGCGGTTGCTCCTGTCCTCACCTCGTTGCGGTCGCTCCTGTCCTCACCTCGTTAGTCGCTCCTGTCCTCACCTCGCTGCGGTTGCTCCTGTCCTCACCTCGTTGCTCCTGTCCTCACCTCGTTGCGGTCGCTCCTGTCCTCACCTCGTTGTTCCTGTCCTCACCTCGTTGCAGTCGCTACTGTCCTCACCTCGTTGCTCCTGTCCTCACCTCGTTGCAGTCGCTCCTGTCCTCACCTCGTTGCGGTCGCACCTGTCCTCACCTCGTTGCGGTTGCTCCTGCCCTCACCTCACTGCTCCTGTCCTCACTTCGCTGCGGTTGCTCCTGTCCTCACCTCGTTGCTCCTGTCCTCACCTCGTTGCGGTCGCACCTGTCCTCACCTCGCTGCGGTTGCTCCTGTCCTCACCTCGTTGCTCCTGTCCTCACCTCGTTGCAGTCGCTCCTGTCCTCACCTCGTTGCGGTCGCTCTTGTCCTCACCTTGTTGCTCCTGTCCTCACCTCCTTGCGGTCGCTCTTGTCCTCACCTCGTTGCGGTCGCTCCTGTCCTCACCTCCTTGCAGACGCTACTGTCGTCACCTCGTTGCTCCTGTCCTCACCTCGTTGCAGTCGCTCCTGTCCTCACCTCGTTGCGGTCGTTCCTGTCCTCACCTCGTTGCTCCTGTCCTCACCTCCTTGCGGTCGCTCTTGTCCTCACCTCGTTGCGGTTGCTCCTGTCCTCACCTCGCTGTGGTTGCTCCTGCCCTCACCTTGTTGCGGTTGCTCCTGTCCTTACCTCGTTGCAGTCGCTCCTGCCCTCACCTCATTGCGGTCGCTCCTGTCCTCACCACGTTGCGTTCGCTCCTGCCCTCACCTCGTTGCTCCTGTCCTCACCTCGATGCGGTTGCTCCTGCCCTCACCTCGTTGCGGTCGCTCCTGCCCTCACCTCGTTGCGGTTGCTCCTCTCCAGTCCCTGCAGCTCCTCGCCCGTGTCCAGAGCTCGCTGGTACATCTCCTCTCGTTGGTCCATCTGCACTCGGAGCTGCTGATGCGCCGACAGCTGCAGATCCGCTGTGGCCACGTCGCTGATGCTCTCTTCAGCCGCCATGGCCGCCCTTAGCCCGGCGCACCAGGACAGGTACTCGTGCGCCTGCGGGTCACAGCGTCAGGTGTGTGTCAGAGGCTGAGAAACGAGCACCGATAAATCAGTGGTCAGTGAGAGGTCATGCCAGACACTCCCACATGCTCCACTGAGGAACAGAAGGCCTAAAGTTACTGTGTCACCGGCGGCCATATTGGCTCTAGTCCTGATGTAAACAAATGTAAAGGAAATCTGCATAAACTGCTCAAACATCAGGTCTGCTCTTTACTGTCAGCTGTGGATCTGACAATTAAACAAAAGACATCGAACAAAAGAATATCTCCATTTTAAACACAAACGTCGCAGTTATAGCGAGATATGTAGAAAATACTAATAAATGGTTAGCATTGGTGATTAGCTCCAGGTCAAACACAATGGACTATAAGAAATCATTAAACAACTGAAATATATAGAAAGTGTCTGAAATTTTCCCTGTGTTTGGTAAAAGTGCTGAAGTGAGTTTTCATGTGATTAGAGCTTTTAGTGTTTACTTTGATGAAAGTCAGTTAAAGTCTGTACAAAGTTGTGTAAAAGTCGTTAAAACCATCGATATCTGCGCTGACTGCTCTGTGAGATGTTTGCAAAACCTTTCATCCAACCATTTTTGCATTTATAAAAGGTAAAAAAGAAAGAGTAAACGACCAGCACCACTGGAACTGTATTTATGTAAACAGATTAAAGCTGGAGTACCAAACCTTTTGCGTATTCATAGTAAATTTAGTTTTCCCTCATATAGTATTCTGTAAAAGCAGAACTTAGTGAAAAAATGTGACTGCTGTGAGCTTCTCGACATGTCTGCAGCTGGACTCTTGTGAAGGGTTAATATTGTTCAAGTTCAAAAATGTTTAAACGAAAAAATATTATGCATTATTTGGTATTTTTATCAGCCTTTAAAGCTGTTGTGGGCCTTAAGTTTGGCAGCTCAAACTAAATGTACATTTGTGTCTGGTTCTGTTTCCCACAGCACCAAGCGAGTTTAGGCACCATCTACTGGTTGCATAGCGCTTAGACAAACTAAACATGCTAATCAGAAACGCTAATTAGCCTTTAGCAGTTGTAGTGATGGTGTTTAGAGGCAGAAATGCTCAGAGTCTGTGATGATTTAAGACTTAAAACAGCAGAAGATTCTCTGATAAATGACAGATGATCTGAAAAAACGTCACTGATGGAGGGAGTTCAACAGGAAGTGTTTGTGACGTCGGAGGGAGAGGATTTCATAACCAGGATTCATACAAATACAACAAGAGAGAAAAAGTCATTGCAACAGAATGTGTTCCCATCAAGAAAGGCCCTCCAGTGGACACTCGGGGAAAGGCAGAAGAACTGACCGTGTTGAGGAAAAGATGTCTCTGTCGCGCCACATGAAGCTCCGCCTCCCTCTTCTCGGCCTCGAGACGGAGCTCCTCCCACCTGTCCATCACTTCCTGCTGCACTTCCTGGAGGCGTAGCTTGAGGTGAGGAGAGCAGGAATCCAAAATGGCGTCGGTGGCGTCCAGCAGCTCCTGTAACTGTGGGACAACAGACTGTCACGCTGAGAAACTCTTCACTCTCTTTTGTTACAGAATATTATCCTGTTGGGCCCAGTGTCTTGCAAAGAAAGATGATATTGTGGATTCAGGGGTTGTCATCCGAACACTGTTTGAAGATCGAGACATTTCGACTTCTATCCAGAAGTCACTGTCAATCAGAGAGCTGGTCTGAGAACTCTGGCTTATATGCTACTCTGAGTGGTGAGAGCCCCGCCTACAGGGAGGAGTCACCGATGGCTTGTTTTTGTTTGGTTAATTGTTTGCCCTGCCTAGTGTCACCTGACCCTGATAAAGGCCTGTTTTTGTCAGGTTAATAGTTTGCCCTGTCTAGTGTCACCTGACCCTGATAATGGCCTGGTTTTGTCAGGTTAATAGTTGTCCCTGCCTAGTGTCACCTGAGGCTAATCTAGGGTGAAAGCCTTTGTTCTATTGTTCTATCGATAGCAGGCTGTTTGCAGCCAGCTATCAATAGATCAGGTCAGGTTACACTAGGCAGGGCAAACGATAAACCAAACAAAAACAGGCCATTAGTGACTCCTCCCGGTAGGCAGGGCTCATCACTCAGAGTAGCATAAGCCAGAGTTCCCAGACCAGCTCTCTGATTGACAATGACTTCTGGATAGAAGTCTCAATCTCGATCTTCAAACAGCGTCTGGATGACAACCCCTGAAACCTTTTCTACAATGGAACACGCCTGGACGAATGAGGGATTACATCAATGATATTGTGGAGTTTCACCTGGTGCTCGGTGGCGCTCAGCCCCTGCAGCAGCGTCTGGTGTTTCTTCAGTTGGGACGTCACTCCTCTGAGGTCTTTGGCCACAGAGTCTGGGATGCTCTTCTGTCGCTCCTGAAGGGACGAGGGTCCAGTTTATTTATGGAGTTATAAAGTTAGTGCTGAGAGTGTTCAGTGTGTGTTCAGTGTGTGCTCAGTGAGTCCTCGATGTGTCCTCGATGGGTTCCGTGCTGAGTGTGTTTAGTGTTGTGTGTTGGTGTTGGGTGTGTTGTGTGTGTGTTTGTGTGTGAGAGTGTGTGTGTTGTGTATTGTGTGTTTGTTTTGTGTTGTGCATTGTGTGTTTGTTGTGTGTTGGTGTTGTTTGTGTTGTGTGTTGTCGCAGACACACACTTTGACGAGCGTCCGGGCGTCGCTGAGTTCTCTGTAGAGGTTCATACAGGTTTCTTCTCTTTGCAGCTGCTCCTCTCTCTCTGAGGCCACGGCCCGCAGCTCCTCCCAGCATGCACTGCACACACACACACAATCAGGGTTAGACACACACACAGGGTTAGACACTTAGAGACTCTCTCTCTCTCTCTCTCTCTCTCTCTCTCTCTCTCTCTCTCTCTCTCTCTCTCTCTCTCTCTCTCTCTCTCTCTCTCTCTCTCTCTCTCTCTCTCTCTCTCTCTCTCTCTCTCTCTCTCTCTCTCTCTCTCTCTCTCTCTCTCTCTCTCTCTCTCTCTCTCTCTCTCTCTCTCTCTCTCTCTCTCTCTCTCTCTCTCTCTCTCTCTCTCTCTCTCTCTCTCTCTCTCTCTCTCTCTCTCTCTCTCTCTCTCTCTCACACGCACAATTAGGGTTAGACACACACACAGGGTTAGACACTTAGACACACACACACTCTCTCTCTCTCTCACGCACGCACGCACGCACACACGCACACACGCACACACACACCTGAGCGACTGCAGCGTGCTCTTCACTCCGGCGCTCTCCCGGTGCTTGTTCCGGATCAGTCGGTTCCCGGAGTCTCGGCACATGTGGACCCGCTCCTCGCACACGTCCAGATGTTTGAGAAGCGCGTCCAGTTTCCCCCTGAGCAGCTGGACACAGTTAACACCACAGGACATTTACATTTACAGTTCATATTTCAGGTTCTCAAAATGTTCTAATTCTGACTTACTTTGGATGCTGCTGGATGTATGTGTACCTCTAGATGCTACTGCTGGAGGTGTGTTTACCTCTAGATGCTGCTGGATGTGCGTTTACCTCTAGCTTCTGCTGTATGTGCGTTTACCTCTAGATGCTGCAGCTGGATGTATGTTTACCTCTAGATGCTACTGCTAGATGTGCATTTACCTCTAGATGCTGCTGCTGGATGTATGTTTAGCTCTAGATGCTGATGCTGGATGTGCATTTACCTCTAGATGCTGCAGCTGGATGTATGTTTACCTCTAGATGCTGCTGGGTGTGCGTTTGCCTCTAGATGCTGCTGCTGGATGTATGTTTACCTCTAGATGCTACTGGATGTGCGTTTACCTCTAGATGCAGCTGGGTGTGCGTTTACCTCTAGATGCTGCTGGATGTGCGTTTACCTGTAGATGCTGCTGCTGGATGTGCGTTTACCTCTAGATACAGCTGTTGGATGTGCGTTTACCTCTAGATGCTACTACTGGATGTGCGTTTACCTCTAGATGCTGCTGCTGGATGTGCGTTTACCTCTGGATGCTGCTGCTGGATGTGCGTTTGCCTCTAGATGCTGCTGGATGTATGTTTACCTCTAGATGCTGCTGCTGGATGTGCGTTTACCTCTAGATGCTGCTGCTGGATGTGCGTTTACCTCTAGATGCAGCTGTTGGATGTGCGTTTACCTCTAGATACTACTACTGGATGTGCGTTTACCTCTAGATGCAGCTGTTGGATGTGCGTTTACCTCTAGATGCTGATGGATGTGCATTTACCTCTAGATGCTGCTCGCTGCTGGGGTCCTGAGCTTCAATGCTCTGTCGCTGTTGGTTCATCCAGTCCTCCAGCTCTGACGCTTCATGTTTGAACTCGTGGAGAACAAGCATTTCCTGTAACCTCTGACCCCTGGAAACACAGCCTGGTGTCATTTAAGAATTATTACAGAAACATTACAGAGTTCTGTCAATGAGGCGTGCTTTTGTGAACTAAACACACTCATCTTGGTCCAACCTGGTCTAGGCCTGGTCTTTGGTCTCACCTGGTCTGGTCTTTGGTCTCACCTTGTCTGCGCCTGGTCCTTGGTCTCACCTGGTCTGGTCTTAGGTCTCACCTGGCCTGGTCTTTGGTCTCACCTGGTCCTGGTCCTTGGTCTCACCTGGTCTGGGCCTGGTCCTTGGTCTCACCTGGTCTGGGCCTGGTCTTTGGTCTCACCTGGTCTGGGCTTGGTCTTTGGTCTCACCTGGTCTGGGCCTGGTCTTTGGTCTCACCTGGTCTGGGCCTGGTCCTTGGTCTCACCTGGTCTGGGCCTGGTCTTTGGTCTAACCTGGTCTGGTCTTTGGTCTCACCTGGTCTGGGCCTGGTCTTTGGTCTCACCTGGTCTGAGCCTGGTCCTTGGTCTCACCTGGTCTGGGCCTGGTCTTTGGTCTCACCTGGTCTGGGCCTGGTGCTGCAGCTGCTGGTTGAGGTTCTCCAGGCGGCTGTAGCTCCGGTTCAGCTCCTCCAGACTCCACTTCCTCTGGACCTTCTGGATCTGCTGCTCCAGAGCCTCGACCTCAGCCTGAAGCAGCTCCACACGACCCAGAAGCACCTGAAGACATGAGGACCACCACTTTAACCTTGGCTGCCGTCACATTTATGAGACTAAATAAAGCAGACCATGTTCTGAGGATCACAGAGCGGTGGGTACATTATTTATTTCAGTTTCTAAAAGTTTGAGCTCCATGGTTTTGGTGAACACAGTCAGTCGTGCACCTTCAGACTCTGATGGTCCAGACACAGTGAGGCTGCACAGACCTGGTGTTTGGAGATGAGGCTCTGAGTGGCTCCTGCGTCCTTCCCGTGGTCCTCGTTAGTCACTAAACTCAGAGCTTCAGTGAGTCTGGACTCCAGCTCCGAACAGTCCAGGAGCAGCTGCCAAAGAAACCCAGAAATCAAGGTTTACCTCCTCAGAACAACCAAAACCATCAAGAACCTCTGCGTATTATAGTTAAAGTTCAAGCAAAAGAATGTTATGTTTCTAAGCAAGTCAATAAACACCAGAAGACGAAAACATACTGAAGCCCTGCCTTACATTAAAGAGCAACTAAACACTTAAAGTGCGTATGACGGGTTTCTATGATTTTCTAATTTTGACTTTATTTAGTGTATTAATACTTGTTGTAAATAGAAAGTATAGTTTTACACCAATCAGGTGACTGTTTGTGGAAAAAAGTTGAAAAACCTGTTGAAAAATACAGGAAGTAAACACACTGATGACATCACGCTGGGGAGACAATGGTCATGCATCATTTACACAAAATACACTACTTTTTTGACTCTTTAAACATTAATTCAACAAAAATAAACGTGTTCACATTTATTTTTATTTGTCAAATCAAAAAAATGTGACATTAGATGAGTTTTGGCCCAGTTTACAGTGTTGTTGCTATGGTAATTTCCTAGCGTGATGTCATCTTTTACAACCAGGAAGTAAAATTAAAAAGCTAAAAATTACGAAAACGGTGTAAAATTTGTAAAGAATTTTAGCTAATTTTAAAATATGTTTATCTGAACTACATTTTGGTTAAATAAGTCGTCCAACCTGTCGTGGGCACTTTAAACCACAACCACATTCAAACACAGGTGATAAACTGGGCGGAGTCTGGTGGATAAAAGGAGAGAGAGAGGCAGAGTCTGGAGGTGAGGGAGAGGCAGAGTCTGGAGGGCTAAAGGAGAGTGAGGGGCGGAGTCTGGTGGATAAAAGGAGAGAGAGAGGAGGAGTCTGGAGGTGAGAGAGGGGCGGAGTCTGGAGGGCTAAAGGAGAGTGAGAGGCGGAGTCTGGTGGATAAAAGGAAAGTGAAAGGCTGAGTCTGGAGGTGAGAGGGGCGGAGTCTGGAGAGGAGGGAGGGGCGGAGCCTGGAATTGAGATAGGGCCGGAGTCTGGGGGGACTAAAGGAGAGTGAGGGGCGGAGTCTGGAGGTGAGAGAGGGGCAGAGTCTGGAGATGAAGGGGCGCGAAGTTTGGAGGACAAAAGGAGAGTGAGGGGCGGAGTCTGGAGGTCACAGTTCTTTCTCGGGTCACAGTTCTTTCTCGGGTCACAGTTCTTTCTCAGGTCACAGCTCTGTCTCAAACCTGTTCTCGGGTCACAGTTTTGTTCAGGTGGGCGGTCCTTCTGCTGCAGGCCTCCTCCAGCTCGTCCCACTCCGCCCTCAGATGATCGCACCTTTAGAACATCAGAGTCACAAACAGACCAGGAAGAACTCAACAGAAACGAAGAACGCAGAAGAAACCTTTCTCGGATGTCGGCTGCGTCTGATCTGTTGGATTTAGCCAGAGCCTTCCCCTTCTTCAGGACAGAGTTCAGGTGTTTGCTGTGAGCGTTCACCTCGGCCTGCAGCTCCTGCAAACACAGACACATCTATCAGGACAAACGGAAAAGCAAAGATAAAACCGTGCTTCAAACTGTTCTTCAAATCAACCTCATGTGCTCTGTGTGCCAATTCAAACCTCTCAGATGTTAGGGATTGGGCCAACGAGCCCTAGAGCTGTAACGAGAGGCAGGAGACTCTGGATGACTGAGGCAGGAGAAGTTTATTTACCATCAGTCTGGACTCGAATACTCAACACATGGTGCTAGTGTTGGCTGTTCAAGCCTGACTGTGCTCCACACACAGAGGTTTAAACAGTAGCTGAGAAGGCCAAGATAAAATGAGAAGTGCACAGCATACCACTTCTGGGAGAGTCGACCAAGGAAACTGATAAACTAGAGTAAGACAAATTCTGTAACAGTAGACGACGCCCGTCGTAGCTGGAGCTAACCACTCAGAAATGTCAACAATACAAGTGGAAATGGAGGTTCCCTCGTTAAGACTCTGCACGAGATAGAACATTCTACACCATCAGAGTCCAGACCTGGACCAGGACCTCTCAGGGTCCAGGCCCGGATCAGGGTCTGCTGTGGATCCCAGACGTACCTTGTGTTTGTGCGTGAGGCTGAGCGCCGCAGACAGAGACTTGTCCAGGCCGCTCTCGGTTCCACACAGAGCCAGTTTCTCGCAGATCCAGCTCAGCTCCAGGTCCACGTCGTGATGGAACTCGAACAGAAGAACGGAGGATTCCAACAGCGAGCGGCGCTGGTCCAGAGGCTTCTGCAGAGACTTGAACCTGACCAGAGCATCCAGAGCTTTATACGGGTCATATTTATGTCTGTTTTCACATCTGAAGCTGTATCTTTACTCTAGGCCCACACAATACATCGATAAAGTATTGAATATTATAAAAACAAAACATGTGGTAACAACAGCAAGGCTCTCCAACTGAGAGAAATGTACAGTTTTATTTTGTTTAGTTTTTTTTTTTTTTTTTTTTATGAAAATGTGTTTTTAAATTAAAAAGGCAGATTTTATTTACCACTTTCCATAATTCCTATGTTAAAAAAGGCCTTTACAGAGGTATTTATCTGGACTCTTTAAAATCAAGACGTTTTGAGTTTACATTCGAAAGTCATTTTAGAAATGAAAGTTTTCTCTGCTTTAGACGAATGAGGTTCTAAATGATCCTTGATTTAATTCTGCTTTTCTACGTCTATGATTTATTTTAAAATAAAAGCATGTATATTTTAGTTTAAAAATATATTGCAATTACATCATTATTGCAGTGATTAACAGCCAGAGCACAGTCTTTTCTACGATTGGGCAGAACTTGTTTTTTTTTTTCTCATACAGAAATTTTATGTCACAAAAATAATTTCTACTTTGGGACAAATAAAATACTTTTGATTGTGATGCACTTTTATGTAAGAAATGTCTGTAAGGAACGTGTTAAACCTAATAATTTCATTTAAATGTCTGCAGATCATTCTAAACTCAGAATGGAGGCAGACCTAAATACTACTGGTTTTAATTTTTTAGAAGAAGAAATAAGCAACACTTTTGAATTTCCAGGATAGAAATGTTTGTTTTGATTCTTCATTACAAAAGAAAGAACATAGAAAATTGTAACTGAGCTTCACAAAAATATAATTTGTGGTAAAGTCTAATATAAAAGTAAAAACGATTGTGTCGGGCTACAACAAGTTAATCGATTATAGAAATGGTTGTCAACGAATTAAATAATCAAGTAATCGTTAATTGATCTAAAAACAGATTCCAAAACACTGTATGAGCCGAAAGAAGAGGGGTTTTTTTCTCAGACGGAGCAGGAATGACACAAAAACTCACAGGAAACATGTCAACTGTGTGTTTTTGATTAAAATCCTAGTTCATCTGTAAATATCCTCCTCCAGGACGACGACAAACGCCTTCACTTCACTTTGTCTGGGGAGAATTTAGTACAATTCTCATATTCAAGTCTTTTGCGTTCTAAACAACTGATCGACTAATGGAAGGAATAATCACTGGACTAATTGATCACAGAAATAATTGTTAGTTGCAGCTCTATTATTGTGAGCTTAACATTTTGGTGAGTATTTGTCCAGTGAAACCTTAAATCTGGATTGTCTGGAGTGTCAGAATGTGCTTTAAATGTTTGGTAAATGCAGTAAAACCCAGCGTTGAAAGCGTTGTTTGCAGCTCTGACTCTCACATGAGTCTGAGGCTTTTAATCCCAGTTTATCCACTCAGTCCCATCACGTTCCACTTCACTTTTAGAATGTAAAGCACTTTTGTTTACACACTTTAAGGGTTTCTACAGAGCGCGTTTGAAGGCTGAGTTTCTGTCCTTGAGCACGGCTTGTTCCTGTTTTCTCCAACACACTTATATAAATACATAAATAGCTTTAAATCTCGTGTCAAACCTGAAGCCGGGGCCCACACAGAGCCGCTTTATTGTGCATAAACGGTGTCCAAAGCCTAGCATTAAAAATGTGGGTAAGTGCTTGGTTATTATTTTTCACAGTTTGAGGCGTTTTGTGCAGAGCCATAATAGAGCAGTCATTTAGCCGCGTGGACTGACAGCTGGACGCCTGCCATTAGCTACTTTACTGTGAGCGCTGCCCGGCAACCACCCGGCAACCGCCTGCACAACCGTCCTCCGCCGCCGCACACGACCAAACAACCGCAGAGCAACAACACAGAGCGAAAGAACCGGCGAGCGGAGACAAAGATCGTACAGAGAGAGGAAGGTGTCAGTGTCCTGCAGCAGCTTCTGGGCGTCGAAGTGAGTGGAGGCCAAGCGTTTGACTCGACCCACGATCGAGTTCATCTTCTCCGCCAGCTCCGCCGCCTCGTGCTCCACCTGCCTGTGCTCCTGAAAACACACAAGGATCAATGACACTCTGCAGCCTAAATAACACTCATGGAACAGGCAGATAACATGCAAATACTCAGATAAAAGTGCACACATGTTTCTGGAGCACAAACATGAGGTTGTTCGTACCTTGAGCAGTTGGCGACTGGAGCGCAGGTCATGGCCTTTCGCTGCGTTGTTCAGCATCCACTGGATTGCCTCGATTTTCAGTTTAGCATCCTAAAACATTTGAAGTATCTGCTGTGAGAGACAGCTGTGACAGACACTGGTATAGATAAGTGGACAAAGGGGACAAGGGTAATTACAAGCCAAAATTAGGACGGTTGACCATAAACTAAGAGTCTGTAAGTTTGGGAATTTTTATGAAGGGCAATAAAGAAACATTTGGGAGTGGGTTTTCCTTATCTGAAAAGGGGTGTTCTAGCATATATAAGCGTATGTTACACTAGAATCGGGGAGATCCTAGATGTGTCCACAGTGGGACTCCCAGGCAAACGTCGACTGTCTGTGTGTGATGCTGCTCTCTGTAATAAACTTCCTTCAATATTCAGAAGTTAGAGTCTTCTTCTACTGACTGACACACAGACCAACATCTTCAGAAACCACACATTTTATATTAATATCAATTATAGCTAAATACTCACTCGCCCCGTCTTTAAAAACATAACCCTGAAGAGAACATAAACCCTCAGCGTCACAGGGACTTGCACCAGCACTAAACCCCACAGATCCCAGAACCCTCAGTGTCACAGACTCGTGCCCGTTCTAAACCCCACAGATCCCAGGACTCTCGGCGTCGCAGCAGTGGGGAGCATCTCGTACCTGCAGCAGGTCCATGAGCTGCTCCTGTTGTCCTGCTTGTCTCAGTTTGTCTCCGCGCTCACACATCTGCTCCTGAAGTCTTCTCCAGCGGCTGCTCAGCTGAGTGGACTTCCTGCTGAGGCTCTGAGGGCCGTGACCCTCAGACTGGAGCTGCAGGCTCACCTGAAAACACAGCCTGGATCAGTGTGTGTGTGTGTGTGTGTGTGTGTGTGTGTGTGTGTGTGTGTGTGTGTGTGTGTGTGTGTGTGTGTGTGTGTGTGTGTGTGTGTCACTCGTGTATATTTACAGTATGTGTGTGTAGTATGAGTTTTTATTGATCACAACCATCACTGATTTGACCTTTAACCTCCAGATGAACTGATGAATGAACTGAGAATCCAGTAAATGTTGTGGTGAGAGGAAATAATATCGAGATTGTTTACAAAGGTACTGGGTTTAAAGCTTGTGTTGAATCAGAACTTGTGAATGTTTGAAGACCGTGTTGAGTTCAGTTTCAGAGACAAAAGACAAAAACAATCAGCGCTGCAGCTACTGCACGTTTCTTTTGTATCACAGAGGAATTTGTAATAACTGCAAATATAACATCAAGTTTGAGTTGAGCCATTAGACTCTGTCTCCAAACAAACCAGGCGTTATGGGATGGTTTTGGGGTTTGACTTATTTAATGTTGACAAAATATGCAGCGTCTTTACTTTCTCTTTGCCGGACAGGGTCATCCCTGACACCGGAGACTGTGATGTCAGGCGTTACCTGCAGCAGCGCGTCCAGCCGGACCTTGTTGGCCTCCATCTCCTTCTCCAGAGCCTCGTGTCTCTTGAGTTTGCGCAGGATGTTTGTCGGGTCTCGATACGATTCGTCTTCTGCCACTTTAGACTTCTCGTCCATCCACAGCAGCAGCTCCTCGGCGTCTCTCAGGAACTCCTGAAGACAAATGCACGAGAGAGGGCTTTGAATCATGTCTGACTGTTACTGGTGTGGATCTGCACGTCGCACATGAACATGATGCAGGAGTCAGACGGCACTGACCTGGTGCTTCTGAGCGTGCAGCAGCTCCGCCCTCCTGTCGCCGCTGCTCTCCTTCACCCTCCTGTGGACCTTCTGGATGCTCCGGCTCCGCTCTTTGATGCTGGACACAAACAACAGTTGGATGATGTTCTTCTCAGAGTGTAGTGTCGGTGTGTGCGACTCACTGTCTGGAGGCGTAGTGCCGCCGCTCCACCAGGTGATGGCAGCGCTCAGTGAAGAGCTCCACTCTCTGGTCCAGCGCTCGGATCAGTTCCTCCAGCTCGTCGTGTCGCCGCAGCAGGCTGTGAACGCTCTCCACCGAGTCCTGCACGACCATAAAAACAAAGCTGGGGAAAAAAAAAGGGGGGGGGTATGTATCTATATAAGTTTGGGTGTTGTGTGTGGGTGTACGATAGTGATGTGATGGCAATAATAATAACAGTAACAATTCTACAACTATCATGCATATATATATATATATATATATATGTGTATATATACTTATATATATATATATACTTACTATACACTTATATACTTATTTTTTTGTTTGTTTGTTTTGTTTTCCTGTCTCTCTCTCTTTCCTTTCCTCACTCTCTTCTATCTCATTTATAATATATCTAGTTATATTCCCCCCCCACCTATTACCTATTACAGCGATTTCAAGTGGCTAATGTTCTCTTCACCTCAGTTCTTCTAAAAGCTTACCTATTTATCCATGCACATACGACACGCACGCACGCACGCACACGCACGCACGCACGCACGCACGCACACACACACACACACACGCACGCACGCACACACACACACACACACACACACACACACACACACACACACACACACTGGCCTGTTGTCTTGTGTTATGTTATTGTCTCAGGTCACTTTTATGTTATTGTTATGGGATGTGATGTTATTGACTATCTCGTATAGACTGTAATTTTTTTCTTTCTTTCTTTCTTGAATGTTGAATGTATGTTTGCAATGGTTAATAAAAAAAACAAAAAAACAACATAAAAAAAAAAACAAAGCTTGTCTCTAAAAACATCGGCTGCTGCATTTGGGTTTGGTCTGGTTTCTTCTTGGTTCTCACCCCCAGATCTTTGACCTTGAGTCGGGCTTCGTGTCCGGACAGCGCCGCCTCGATGCGGTTGGCTTCTTGGTTCAGTCTGTGAAGCTCCTCCCCTTCCTCGAGACGCTCTTTTCTATTGGTCCACAGCTTGTCCAGTTTGAGCCAGTCAGCTTTGAGAGACTCCAGAGTGTTTCTGATGTCCACGTTTGCAGCTTTAGGCAGCGTTTTGGCCTCGGCCTCCATCTCCCGCAGCCTGAAAACACCACACAATGACCACACCCCCTTCAGACGCCGTGGTTGGTCATCTCCAATTACCTCTGCTGCTGCTGGTCCAGCTCCTCCCTCAGCTCCTGGTGCTGTCCAATCAGAGCCAGCGCTGAGGTGACGTCGGTGCCCGTGTCGTCCAGTAGGAGGCGGTCTCTGGCTGACTCCGCCCACAGCTGCAGTTGTTTGGACTGAGACAGGAAGTTGTGCAGACGCCGCGCCTCGTCCAGGTGAGTCTGTCTCTCGCCCGCTCCTCTCTTCACCTGGAAACAGCCACAGGTTTAAACATCAGACCTGAGACGTTTAAACATCTGCGATCGGACGTTTAAAAATCTGCGATAAAATGTTTGAACATCTGCGATAAGACGTTTAAACATCTGTGATCAGACATTTAAATATCTGCAATAAGACGTTTAAACATCTGCGATCAAAGGTTTGAACATCTGCAATCGGACGTTTAAACATTTGGGATAAGACGTTTAAACATCTGCGGTCTGAGGTTTGAACATTTGTGATCCGTACACGTGTCCCTCACCTGTCTCAGCAGCTCCTCCAGAGCCTTCACCTCCTTCATGATGGCTGCACTCTCCTCTGGACTGCAGTCTTGTTTCCTGAAACGCAGGAAGTGACCTCAGAGTCCAGCTCAAACCTGAGTGTTCGTGCGTTCGTGTGTAAATGTGCGTTTGTGTGCGTTACATTTTGGCGATGCTCTTGAGGTACGAGATCTTGGCCTCGAGGATCTGGATGTCCCTCAGAGCCTGGTTCTGAGCCTCTTCCTCGTGTTTGAGCGTGAACGAGCCGACGTGCGCCGCCTCCACGTGCACGCCGTCTACACTGTCCACGCCGTCCTCGTGCGCTCTCAGTCTGTGGAGCTGGTCCTGAAGCTGAGCTCGAGCCTCGTCACAGCTCTGCAGAAAAGACTGAACGTCTGCAGAACTCAGCAGCTCCCGACCCTTCTCCTCCTTCAGCCGCTGCAGACGCTCCCACCTGCACGGAACAGCACAGAACCAGAACATTCAGAGCTCCACAGACGCTCACACACTCACACGGTCAGAGCTCCATGCAGCTCCACACACTCCACACGGCTCCACACGGGTCCACACGGGTCCACACAGCTCCACGCAGCTCCACACACTCCACACGGGTCCACACGGGTCCACACGGCTCCACACAGCTCCACACAGCTCCACACGGGTCCACACAGTTCCACACAGGTCCACACAGGTCCACACAGGTCCACACAGGTCCACACAGGTCCACACAGCTCCACACAGTTCCACACAGGTCCACACAGGTCCACACAGCTCCACACAGGTCCACACGGGTCCACACAGTTCCACACAGGTCCACACAGGTCCACACAGGTCCACACAGGTCCACACAGGTCCACACAGTTCCACACAGGTCCACACAGGTCCACACAGGTCCACACAGGTCCACACGGGTCCACACGGGTCCACACAGGTCCACACAGGTCCACACAGGTCCACACAGGTCCACACAGCTCCACACAGCTCCACACAGGTCCATTAGAGATCAGGAGTAGAGGTTATGTATGTTGTAAGGTCAGAACAGGTTTAGTTTGCAGCTGTGTTCAGGATCAGAGATTTACTGTCACAGCTACCTGCTGTTAACCCTCTTTTGTTGGCTCTGGACCTCTCGCTGTTTACTGTGACCACTCTTCATAAGCTCCTCCCCCATCTTCATGATGTCATCCAGCTGGCCACACCCACTCACCAGCTCCGTCAGGAAATTCTGAAACAAGAGAACAGAACTCATCCATAGTGTGGTCTCAGTTTAGTCCCAGTGTAGTCCTGGTTCAGTCCTGGTTTAGTCCTGGTTTTGTCCTGGTTCAGTCCTGATTCAGTCCTGGTTTAGTCCTGGTTCAGTCCTGGTTTAGTCCTGGTTTAGTCCTGGTTCAGTCCTGGTTTAGTCCTGGTTTAGTCCTGGTTCAGTCCTGGTTCAGTCCTGGTTTAGTCCTGGTTTAGTCCTGGTTCAGTCCTGATTCAGTCCTGGTTTAGTCCTGGTTCAGTCCTGGTTTAGTCCTGGTTTAGTCCTGGTTCAGTCCTAGTTCAGTCCTGGTTCAGTCCTGATTCAGTCCTGGTTTAGTCCTGGTTCAGTCCTGGTTTAGTCCTGGTTCAGTCCTGGTTCAGTCCTGGTTCAGTCCTGGTTCAGTCCTGGTTCAGTCCTGGTTCAGTCCTGGTTTAGTCCTGGTTTAGTCCTGGTTCAGTCCTGGTTCAGTCCTGGTTCAGTCCTGGTTTAGTCCTGGTTCAGTCCTGGTTCAGTCCTGGTTCAGTCCGGGTTCAGTCCGGGTTCAGTCCTGGTTTAGTCCTGGTTCAGTCCTGGTTCAGTCCTGGTTCAGTCCGGGTTCAGTCCGGGTTCAGTCCGGGTTCAGTCCTGGTTTAGTCCTGGTTCAGTCCTGGGTCTTACCTCGTACTTGGCCTGGATGACGCCTGGGTTTTCAGCAGCGTTGAACGTGTTGAGGATGTTCTCTTTGTCGTTCATCCAGGACTCAAACTCCTCACAGCTGCTGCAGAAGCGATAAAGACGCAGAGAGTCCTCCAGAGACCGGGTCTTAGACTGAGGGCAGAGAGGACCGTTAGACCTGGGTTAGACCTGGGTTAGACCTGGTTTAGACCTGGTTTAGACCTGGTTTAGACCGGATTTGTGCTTGGACTTTGTTTTTGCTTGTACTTGACTGATCCAGAGCAGACTCTGGTGTTTGCTCCTGACACAGTCGGAGCAGACTCTGGTGTTTGACTCAGTCGGAGCAGACTCTGGTGTTTGACTCAGTCGGAGCAGACTCTGGAGCTCGTACCTGACTCAGTCGGAGCAGACTCTGGTGTTTGCTCCAGACTCAGTCGAGGCAGACTCTGGTGCTCGTACCTGACTCAGTCGGAGCAGACTCTGGTGTTTGACTCAGTCGGAGCAGACTCTGGTGTTTGCTCCAGACATCAGTCGAGGCAGACTCTGGTGCTCGTACCTGACTCAGTCGGAGCAGACTCTGGTGTTTGACTCAGTCGGAGCAGACTCTGGTGTTTGCTCCAGACTCAGTCGAGGCAGACTCTGGTGCTCGTACCTGACTCAGTCGGAGCAGACTCTGGTGTTTGCTCCTGACTCAGTCGGAGCAGACTCTGGTGCTCGTACCTGACTCAGTCGGAGCAGACTCTGGTGCTCGTACCTGACTCAGTCGGAGCAGACTCTGGTGTTTGCTCCTGACTCAGTCGAGGCAGACTCTGGTGTTTGCTCCTGACTCAGTCAGAGCAGACTCTGGTGTTTGCTCCTGACTCAGTCGGGGCAGACTCTGGTGCTCGTACCTGACTCAGTCGGAGCAGACTCTGGTGCTCCTCCTCCAGCTCCCTCTGGGTGCGCTCTACGCTCCCGCGCTCGTAGTGGGGGTCCGGGCTCCAGGACATGTGGATCTCGGTGGTGCTGCGTCTCATGGAGCGGCTGCGTCGGGGCCGGCTGGACGTCCTGGGACCATCAGAGACACCACTGGACGAGACGGAGCGCTCCAGAGGAGGAGCCTGAGGGAGCAGAGGGAGACAGGGTCAGGGTGAGGTCTACACTCACAGTGCTTGGGTCAGGGTGAGGTCTACACTCACAGTGCTTGGGTCAGGGTGAGGTCTACACTCACAGTGCTTGGGTCAGGGTGAGGGTGAGGTGTACACTCACAGTGTGTGGGTCAGGGTGAGGGTGAGGTGTACACTCACAGTGCTTGGGTCAGGATGAGGTGTACACTCACAGTGCATGACAGGAGGGTGAGGTGTACATTCACAGTTCTTGGGTCAGGGTGAGGTCTACATTCACAGTGCTTGACAGGAGGGTGAGATGTACACTCACAGTTCTTGGGTCAGGGTGAGGTCTACACTCACAGTGCTTAGGTCAGGGTGAGGGTGAGGTCTACACTCACAGTGCTTGGGTCAGGGTGAGGGCTACACTCACAGTGCTTGGGTCAGGGTGAGGTGTACACTCACAGTGCTTGACAGGAGGGTGAGGTAGGTCTTGGGGATGAGTTGGTGGTTTCCTCTGTCGTCTCGAGCTGTGACTCTGTCTCCGTCAGGTTCTTCTCTGACGATGGTCACCACCTCATTACGATCCCAAGGAAACTGACCTGGAGCAGGACGAAACGCACAAACAAAAATACATTAAAGTCCTGGATGTTCCCAAAAGTCAAAGAGTCGAACAGCTCGTCTTACCTCTGTTGTACCTGAAGCGCACTTTGGCTTTGATCTCAGTGCGAGGGGCGGGGCTCGCTGGGCTCCTCCCACTTTCTGCTCGAGGGGATGATGTCACAGCCTGTGGCCCCTCCCCCTCGTCCGCGGAGGAGTCGCTGAGCTGTGGAGGTTTGCTCTGCTGCGGCTCCGACTGGAAGAAAAGTCCGAGCAACAAGAAAAATGAAAGTCACATTTTACAAAAACTTTGTTTTATTTCAGATTTGACTAAACATTTGTCCTGTTTGTCCCAGTTTGACAGTTTGTGTAAAGTTTAGAATGTTACTTCCTGTTGAACATGAGCACAAATATGACATAGTTAGAGCCCTTTTTGTCGCTTTTAGTCGCGTTTTAGTCGCGTTTTAGTTGCGTTTTAGTTGCGTTTTGATCTTTTTTAGACGCTTTTTTATCTCTTTTAGTCATGTTTAGTCATGTTTTTATCCATTTAGTAGCTTTTTTTAGCTCTTTTAGTCGTGTTTTTGTCACGTTCTTGTCTGTTTTTGATTGACAGTTTGTGTAAAGTTTATAATGTTACTTCCTGGTTGAACATGAGAACAAATATGACATAGTTAGAGGCGTTTTTGTCACTTTTAGTCACATTTTAGTTGCATTTTTATCTTTTTTAGTCGCTCGCTTTTTTATCTTTTAGTCACCTTTTCATCTCTTTTAGTCACATTTTTGTCTCTTTTAGTCACACTGTAGTTGCTTTTAGTCATGTTTTAGTCGTGTTTTTATCTCTTTTAGTTGCATAGTTGTCACATTTTTGTAGCTTTAGTCACATTTTTGTCTCTTTTAGCCATGTTTTTTTTTATCTTATCGTTTTTATAATCTGTTTAGTTGCTTTTTCTTTTAGTCGTGTTTTTGTCACGTTTTTGTCTGTTTTTGTTTGACAGTTTGTGTAAGGTTTATGAGGTAATTGACAACTGTTACCATAGCAACCAGACTGTAAACAAGGCCCACATCCACAAACATGACACAATAGTTACAACTGACAATAAATAATCCGTGATAAGACTTTATTTTGTTGAATGATGGTTTAAACTGTCAGAAAAATGTGTGGCTGTAAATTGTCATTTTCTTCTTTTTCTTCTGTCATTTTACACTTTTATTTTTCTTCACAAACTGCAACTGCACAAATGTAAAACTATAAATATCCATATACATTACAGATGCCCACCAAACTGAATCATCAAACCCCAGAATTAAAAAACAAACATGAAAACATTAAAACCTGAAATATAGACTTTAATAAAAAAAAATAATAATAATAAAAAACATCTAAATTGTAGAAAAAAATACTCTTATAACCACAAATAATCTAAGGCTGCGTTCACATTTCATTCATTATTTGGTCCTAAATTGATAGAAATTGATTGATAAACATAAGATATTCGAGCTAATTTATTTTATATTTTTTTATTAACTAATTCACTTATTATTTTTATTATTTTTTCTTTTATTATTACTGTCTTCTTTGTGAATGTATGTGCGACGGTTAAAAGACATACATCACAATTTAAATATACATTTGCTTTACTAAGGGGTAAATAAAGTAAAATATATTTTTTGTAAAGCACATCCAGTAAAGTGGACACTAGGGGGCGCTCTTGTCTTCTTTACTCCAGATGCGTTTATTCTGTGCGTCTTTTTGTTTAATCTCTTTTCACCCGTCCTGAGTGCAGAGCGTGTTTGTGTTTTTCTCACGGTTAAACGGCTGAGCGGTGCCGCAGCTTTGGCCTGTTCGCTCAAGCGGCTGATCTCGGAGCCGTACGCCGCCATCTCCTTCTCTAATTTGAGGTGGCGCTGGAGCAGAGCCGCGGTGCTCTGCTCGTCTTTCCCATGATCCTCGGCGGTGAGGAGGGGCTTCCTGTCGCCGAGCCACGAGGAAACTTCCGCAGCCTCCGAGAAATACTGAGGAACACAAGAGAAACAGCCAAATAAGACCTCCTTGAAATATATTTAAACACATTTTAAAGTTGTCACCAGATTTATCCAGTATCCATATTTTCGACATTAGCCGCCTGCAGTCTCTCTGATTGGCTCTCGGTGTCCGTTCCTGCTCTCTGATTGGCTCTGGGTGCCCGTTCCTGCTCTCTGATTGGCTCTGGGTGCCCGTTCCTGCTCTCTGATTGGCTCTGGGTGCCTGTTCCTGCTCTCTGATTGGCCGGTCGTACTTGTTTGATGACGCTCGCCGCCTGCAGTCTCTCTGATTGGCTGTCGGTGCCCATTCCTGCTCTCTGATTGGCTCTCGGTGCCCTTCCTGCGCTCTGATTGGCTGTCGGTGCCCTTCCTGCTCTCTGATTGGCTCTCGGTGCCTGTTCCTGCGCTCTGATTGGCTGTCGGTGCCCGTTCCTGTGCTCTGATTGGCCGTTCGTACCTGCTTGAGGACGCTCACCGCCTGCAGTCTCTCTGATTGGCTGTCGGTGCCCTTCCTGCTCTCTGATTGGCTGTCGGTGCCCTCCCTGCCCTCTGATTGGCCGTTCGTACCTGCTTGAGGACACTCGCCGCCTGCAGTCTCTCCTTCTTGGCGTCGCTCTCGTCGTTCAGGTGTTTCCACTGTTTCTGCAGATTCCTGATCCACTTCTGGACCGTCTTCTGTTGGTCCTGGTTCTGTTTAGAGACCAGGTCCTGACCCCGAGACAGAACCCCACGAAAGACCACCTCCTGCGCCTGAAGCTCCGCCTCCAGCATCTGCAACAACCAATCAGAACCAGAGACATCAAATGAAAGAACACATAAGAGTATTTGCTTTTCTCACAGCTCAGAGCATAAAATAATGTTTGTTCTGTAAAGCGTTCCCTCATCAGGATTTGTGTTAGCGCTCCATCTACTGGCAGCAGTGGGAATTACCATACTTTGTTTTAGTGAGGCTCAGAGAAGGAACAGAGAAGAGGATCTCGTAAACAGTGTGTAAAAGTGTGAATAAAGTGACGTTTATGATGAGTTTGCATCGAGTTTATGGATAAAAAGTTACAACTTTTATTAATTCTATGTAGAATTGCCTTTAAAGTACATGAAATGTGAACAGATTGTGTTAGAAGACATTACTTTTTGTATTTAATGGGCGCGACAGCTGGACTGCACTAATGGGATCCACCAGAAGCTCCAGGTTTGTTTGACGAGTGTTTTTACACGGCTGAATTTAGCTCTTAACAGTCGTGACTGGTGTAAAGTCTAGGGCTCAAATAATGATCGTTTTGCTATAATTGATTCGTTTTTAATTATTCTTTCGATTAATCGATTAGTTGCAAATGTCATTGATGAAAATATTTTGACTAAATATGAGTCCAAAGAATCTGAAACTGAAACTGTTTGAGGACCTGTTTGAGAACATTTATGGACAAAGTGACTCAGTTTGAGTCTCAGCTCATGCATCATTTGGAACCTGTGAATGGACCAGTTAACTATTATTCGATGAATAAATTAGTTGATGATTATTTCAATAATTATTACTTGTGTTTAATCAATTAACTTGTTGCGGCTCAGTAAAGTCTGACTGATAATCCGCCTGTTGTCGTTCTCCTGTCGCTGGCCCTGTGTTTGAGCCTGTTCTTTCGTACTCTGTGTTTGTTTGAGCCTGTTCTTTCGTACCCTGTGTTTGTTTGAGCCTGTTCTTTCGTACCCTGTGTTTGTGCAGAGCCTGTTCTTTCGTACCCTGTGTTTGTGCAGAGCCTGTTCTTTCGTACCCTGTGTTTGTTTGAGCCTGTTCTTTCGTACCCTGTGTTTGTGCAGAGCCTGTTCTTTCGTACCCTGTGTTTGTGCAGAGCCTGTTCTTTCGTACCCTGTGTTTGTGCAGAGCCTGTTCTTTCGTACCCTGTGTTTGTGCAGAGCCTGTTGGATCTGGCTGACTTCTCGTCCCAGGCCTGACGTTTGCAGTCGCACCAGACGCTCAAACATCCACTGCTCCAGATCATCACAGTCTCTGAGAAACTCACAGAGACGCAGCTGTGACTCCAGCTGCTTCCTCCTGCAGCACAAGGACATGTTCAGCATCGAAACCAGTTCTGTTCTGGTCTAATACTCAGGACAAACAGTGATGACTGATAAAATGTAAAACGACTGTGTCAAAACTAGAATTGAACTGTTCCAAAATATATCCAAATAAAGCCGTTTTCCCCTCAGCCCTGCCTCCTGATGTGCGTTTTAGTGGCCCCTAGAGGCCAGAGCAAACTGCAGGGGCCTCTAGAGGCCGGAGCAGACTGCAGGGGCCTCTAGAGGCCGGAGCAGACTGCAGGGGCCTCTAGAGGCCGGAGCAGACTGCAGGGGCCTCTAGAGGGCCCAGAGCAGACTGCAGGGGCCTCTAGAGGCCAGAGCAAACTGCAGGGGCCTCTAGAGGCCGGAGCAGACTGCAGGGGCCTCTAGAGGGCAGAGCAGACTGCAGGGACCTCTAGAGGGCAGAGCAGACTGCAGGGGCCTCTAGAGGGCGCAAAGCAGACTGTAGGGGCCTCTAGAGGGCGCAAAGCAGACTGCAGGGGCCTCTAGAGGCCGGAGCAGACTGCAGGGGCCTCTAGAGGCCGGAGCAGACTACAGGGGCCTCTAGAGGGCGCAGAGCAGACTGCAGGGGCCTCTAGGGGCCAGAGCAGAGTGCAGGGGTCCCTCACCTGAACACTCTTTACAAAGTCTGAGCGCGTGCCGTTCATGATCAGATCTGACCTCAGCAGCAGATCTTGTCACAGAAGGAGACAAAGCGAGGGCTGAAGCTGAAGGTTCCTAAAGTCCAGACAGTCCAGGAGCTCTTCAAAGATCAGGCCGATTTATCACAGGGAAACAAGGATCCAGGCTTCTGATGTGATCAAGTGAAAAGTCCTTTGTTCTATCATGGACCATCTGACACAGCTCAGCTTGTTTTAGAGTTTGAACAAACTGAATGAACCTGTGTGGAATCTGCTGTTTGCAGCTGATGCCCCGGAGCACGTGTGCAGACCAGAGCTTCAGACCAGCTTTGGAGACACGTCAGGGTTTGTGGCTGAGGCTGTGTTTATGTTTCTAATGATTAGACGTTTTGAGTTTGTGAAGGAGGATCTGGAGGCCGGAGTTCATCATCAATAACTGAATCCGTTTGTTCTCTTTAGCGTTCAGACAAAATGACATGACTATCGACTTAATAATGATGACCCGAAGTCTGCTGCTCATTTATAAAAGCCAATGCAGGACACTGTGATAAAGCTTCAGCTCTGCCAAATATGTAGCTATAAAGCTTAAAATGACTTGAAATTTTATGTAAATTTGCCTGAGTGAGACTGAACTGAATGAGATGCAAACCTGCTGCTGCTCAGCGACACCAGGGACTGGAACTGAGCGTCCAGAGCCCGGACCCTGCTCTGGACCTGCTGAGCGGCTGTGCCTTTGCCCTGGAACCACAAGGTCACAGTCAGAGCTTCACATGTAGTTCTGGTTCTTACCTCCGGAGTGTAGTTCTGGTGTAGTTCTGGTACAGTTCTGGTGTAGTTCTGGTGTAGTCCTGGTGTAGTTCTGGTACAGTTCTGGTGTAGTCCTGGTGTAGTTCTGGTACAGTTCTGGTGTAGTTCTGGTACAATTCTGGTATAGTTCTGGTGTAGTTCTGGTGTAGTTCTGGTGTAGTTCTGGTACAGTTCTGGTGTAGTTCTGGTGTAGTCCTGGTACAGTTCTGGTGTAGTCCTGGTGTAGTTCTGGTACAGTTCTGGTGTAGTTTTGGTGTAGTTCTGGTGTAGTTCTGGTGTTGTCCTAGTGTTGTCCTGGTGTAGTTCTGGTACAGTACTGATGTAGTTCTGGTGTAGTTCTGGTGTAGTTCTGGTACAGTTCTGGTGTAGTCCTGGTGTAGTTCTGGTACAGTTCTGGTGTAGTTCTGGTGTAGTCCTGGTACAGTCCTGGTGTAGTTCTGGTTCTTACCCTCAGAGTGTAGTCCTGGTGTAGTTCTGGTACAGTTCTGATGTAGTTCTGGTGTAGTTCTGGTGTAGTTCTGGTGTAGTTCTGGTGTAGTTCTGGTACAGTTCTGGTGTAGTTCTGGTGTAGTTCTGGTGTAGTCCTGGTGTAGTTCTGGTACAGTTCTGATGTAGTTCTGGTGTAGTTCTGGTACAGTTCTGGTGTAGTCCTGGTGTAGTTCTGGTACAGTTCTGGTGTAGTTCTTGTGTAGTCCTGGTACAGTCCTGGTGTAGTTCTGGTTCTTACCCTCAGAGTGTAGTCCTGGTGTAGTTCTGGTACAGTTCTGATGTAGTTCTGGTGTAGTCCTGGTGTAATTCTGGTGTAGTCCTGGTGTAGTCCTGGTACAGTCCTGGTGTAGTCCTGGTGTAGTCCTGGTACAGTTCTGGTGTAGTTCTGGTGTAGTCCTGGTGTAGTCCTGGTGTAGTCCTGGTGTAGTTCTGGTTCTTACCCTTAGAGCGTTGGTTCTGATGGCGCTCAGAGCTTCTCCTTGAGCTGAGACCTGAGCCTCCAGAAGGTCCTGTTTCTGCAGCAGAGCCTCCACTTCTGTCAGCTGTTTACCCAGATCTGAGACCGAGGCCTGGGACTGAGGCGAGACACACAGGGGGGACACAGAGGGGGGACATAGAGGACACAGAGGGGAGAGAGGGGACAGAGGACACAGGGGGGAAAGAGAGGGGACAGAGGGGAGACAGAGGACAGAGTGGGGACAGAGACAAGAGAGAGGAGAGGAGAGCAGAGGACACAGAGGGGACACAGAGGACAGAGAGGGGACACAGAGGACAGAGAGGGGACAGAGGGGAGACAGAGGACAGAGGGGGGACAGAGACAAGAGAGAGGAGAGGAGAGCAGAGGACACAGAGGGGACACAGAGGACAGAGAGGGGACACAGAGGACAGAGAGGGGACAGAGGGGAGACAGAGGACAGAGGGGGGACAGAGACAAGAGAGAGGAGAGCAGAGGACACAGAGGGGACACAGAGGACACAGAGGAAAGAGAGGGGACAGAGAGGGGACAGGCTGGGTTTATCAGACATTATTAATTCAAAGCAAACATCCTTAAATCATGTCTGAATAAAGTCTGAGGGAAACTGTTTAAGTCAAAGAAAAAGTCACGTTCCCAAAACGAGAACAAGAACAATCCAAACAGAGCTCTGATGCATGTTTTATGTCTGAATATTTGTTCATGTATTTTGTCAGTGTCAACAGCCTTCATTAACGCTGGTTCAGATGTTTAATCTGAAGGTTTAAAGGGGCTGTACCTGACTTTTACTGTTTTGAAACAGGGAACACAAAACTATGTTCCTGATTTTTTTTCCAGTAATAAAGTCAAATCTGTGTGAAAATGAGACCACAAAATTTTCCTCTGCATCTAATTCTACAGCGTTTTATCCAACGAGAGAGGCAGGAAGTGTGCTGCTAGCATGCTAATGTTTGTTAGCGGTCTGTGACGCTCTGGGCTCAGGACGAGTGAAAAGTGCTGCTATAAAGTCATCGCAGTGAATGTTTAAGACCAAAAATTTACATATTTGGGACATTTCAATCTGAAAAATGGACCGAACCAGGTTTAAATTTCTTGGTTCATTTAAAAACCATATAGTAAACTATATCTGACTGAAAATTGTCCTATAAATTCAACTTTCACCTCATTTTTTTACTTAAAAATTAGTTTCAGAGTCCGATCTTAAATCCTTGTTTGGTCTAAATCTGTTGAGTCCAGATTGTACAGTTTGTGTGGATCTACTTTAAGGCTGATCTGTCTCGAGGGACAAAAATGCATTTTAAGAAAACAATGTCAGAGAAATCTATGGATGAAGTGGATTCAATGGAAGAATCAAACATCAGGAGCAGATTGGACAGGGCGTGAGTCCAGACGTGAGAGAGAAAAGTGAACAAAAAAATGATAATAATGAGTTTTGCTGTAGAGTCTGGCCTTAAAGTGACAGAGACATGAGACTGATGTAAACGCTTTGACATCAACTGGTTCTGTTTTTCATGGATTCAAACAGTAAAAATCAGGGACAGGGACAGTTCAGCCAAAGGACATTCTGTTTTTAATAAGATAAAATGATTAGCCTCTTGACTGTTTCAGTGGACAGTTCATCCCAAACCTGCAGAGGGTTCCGTTCTGTTCCACGTGGAGTCGTTACCTGCAACAGCTTCAGCTCCTGCGACATCAGCTCCATGTCACGGAGCATGCTCAGAGTCTGCACTACGTTTCCCAGCATGCCCCTCTGCTCCTGCAGCTGCTGCTGAAGGTCCCTCCATCTCTGACTGATGCTCTGCTCCCTGAAACACAGTTTGTCCTGCAGTTCATTCTCTGTTCAGTCATTTAAGAGTTAGAACGATCACTTTGAGCTGTGTTTGGACAAAATGTTCTGCAAAAAACATGTGTTCAGTTTCTTTTAAACCAATAGTTCACTGTTTCAGTTTCTGTCTCGGTCGTAAACCATCGTCAGCAAAAAGGAATAAGATATATTTTAGTGTTTGGAGATTAGATCCAGATAATAATAATGGAATAATTTGGGCCCAAAGACACACCCCTGAGAAACACCACAAATTATTTTGTTTTCAGAGCATTTATAAAACCCCTTTTTCACATATTGTTCTGTATTTGTTGAATAAGATTGTAACTTTACATCATATTTTTCCAATTTTGTCAATAGTTTAGATCCCACTGTATGTTTTTTATTCTCAAAATTGTTGGGTTTTTTTCCAGATTAATTCAGTTATTGTGAGGGTGGTGAATGTATTTTTACTACATTCCATAAATTCAAATAATTACATAAGTAAAATATTTTTATTGACTGAGCCAGTTAAATGTTTTATACAGGATGAGCATCATTAAAGAAATGTTCAAAAGCAGGTTTTTGGTTATTTGCAAACAACAAATTCATGATAAAATACAGATCTTCTTTTCTGGCACAACCTTCTGTGTCTTCTCTGTCACATGAACAAACAAAAGTCACATTATTTTTTCAGAAAGTGGTGTCGTTATTCAACTCCAAAAACAGTAAATCTGACCCCGACCTCTCCCTCTGAACCTGGAGGCAAACCATTCATTCTGTCTGGCACTAACCCTGGCTCAAAATTGCAAAGTTTTAACCTGTGTGTACCTGCAGATGGCGCTCTCTTTGCTGTTGTACCTGCAGATGGCGCTCTCTTTGTACCTGCAGATGGCGCTCTCTTTGTACCTGCAGATGGCTCTCTCTTCATACCTGCAGATGACGCTCTCTTTGCCCTCTTTTTGCCCTGTAGATGACGCTCTCTTTGCCCTGTAGATGGCGCTCTCTTTGCTGTCGTACCTGCAGATGGCGCTCTCTTTTCTGTAATACCCACAGATGGCGCTCTCTTCATACCTGCAGATGACGCTCTTTGCCCTGCAGATGGCGCTCTCTTCATACCTGCGGATGACGCTCTTTTTGCCCTCTCTTTGCCCTGCTCTCTTTGCTGTTGTACCTGCAGATGGCGCTCTCTTTGTACCTGCAGATGGCGCTCTCTTCATACCTGCGGATGACGCTCTCTTTGCCCTCTCTTTGTACCTGCAGATGACGCTCTCTTTGCCCTGCAGATGACGCTCTCTTTGCCGTCGTACCTGCAGATGGCGCTCTCTTTTCTGTAATACCCACAGATGGCGCTCTCTTCATACCTGCAGATGACGCTCTTTGCCCTGCAGATGGCGCTCTCTTCATACCTGCGGATGATGCTCTTTTTGCCCTCTCTTTGCCCTGCTCTCTTTGCTGTTGTACCAGCGGATGACGCTCTCTTTGCCCTGCGGATGACGCTCTCTTTGCTGTAGTACCTGCGGATGAAGCTCTCTTTGCTGTTGTACCTGCAGATGGCGCTCTCTTCGTACCTGCGGAGGACGCTCTCTTTGCTGTAGTACCTACAGATGACACTCTCTTTGCCCTGCAGATGGCGCTCTCTTAGATGTGTTTGTACCTGCGGAGGACACTCTCTTTGCTGTGGAACCCTCCGTGCTCGATGCTCAGGGCCATCTCCCTGAGGGCGGTGAAGCGCGGCTCTCGCGCCCAGACGTCGGCGCACAGGGCCTCGAGCCTTCGACCTGCCGCTTGAGACTCCTCCAGAGTCAGCAGCGACCTCATGTCCTGTCGACCAATCAGACGCAGCGTGTCCTCCAGGTAACACTCCCTCAGGGTCGCCTGCAGAGAGAGAGAGAGGGAAGAGGGGGGAGGGGAGAGAGAGGGAGGGGGAGAGAGAGAGAGAGAGAGGGAGAGGAGAGAGACGGGGAGAGAGAGAGAGAGAGGGGAGAGAGAGAGAGAGAGAGGGAGGGAGAGAGGGAGAGGAGAGGAGAGAGAGAGAGGGAGAGGAGAGAGAGAGAGGGAGAGAGAGAGGGGGAGAGGAGAGAGAGGGAGGGGGAGAGAGAGAGAGGGAGAGGAGAGATAGAAAAAGGGAGAGAGAGGGAGAGAGAGAGGGAGGGGAGGGGAGAGAGAGGGAGGTTTTTTTTAACTTTCACTTCCTGGTTGTAAATGATGACATCACACGTCCTGTACAGTGCACCAGAACTCCTCTAACGTCACAGATTTTTATTTTATCTGACAAAAAAATACATTTGCAAACTTTTATTTTGTTTAAAGGGTCAGAAAGTCGTTTATTTTGTGTAAATTATGCATCACCTTTGACTCCACAGTGTGATGTCATTCTATTTTTCTGCACAAACAGCTCCTGATCGGGGTGAAACTATCTATGATGTATATCTATGATATATATATATATATATATATATATATATATATATATATATATATATATATATATATATATATATATATAACTATAAACTTTATATTTACAAGACATATTAATGCACTGAATGAAGTGAAAATCCTAAACACCTGTCACTTTAACAGAGCCACAGGGACCTGCCGAGTGTTTGACAGGTCCAGAGTCTGGAGGAGTCCTGTTTGTGGAGTCTGCTCTCGCTAAAGTCAGCGTGTCTTGATAAAAACTCTTGGGGAAACACAGAAAACATAAAAGCACAGCGTCTGTTTTTTGGCTCGAGCTCTGACCTTCCGCTCAAACTTCTGCGCGAGCTGCTGCAGCTGCTCTAGCCTCAGCAGAGCCTCCAGCAGGGCGCGCTCTCGCTCGTGTTCAGCCTTCTCCAGCAGAGACCAGCTCCTCTCAATGTCCCTCAGAGTCTGACCTGGAAACACACACATATACACACACATTAACACACATAAACACACACATTAACACACATAAACACACACACATACATATACATACACACATAAACATACACATTAACACACATAAACACACACATATACACACATAAACACACACACATACATATATATATATATATACACACATAAACATACACACATACACACATACACACACGTACATACACATATACACACATATACACACATAAACATACACACATAAACACACACACACACACACATACATATATATATATATACATAAACATACACACACATAAACACAAACACACATATACACACATAAACACACACACATTAACACACATAAACACACACACACACATAAACACATATATACACACACAACAGTCAGTAATGTTTGGTGTTTCTCAGTCGACCTGTGCATCTTTCTTTCTTTCTTTATTTATTTCTTTCTTTCTATGTCTTGAAAGAACATAAAATGTGTGCAGCTACATAAAACAATACAATATACCTCAATGTGCCATAAAATATGCACAACATTAGCTTAATTTTGACTAAACGTCACAAAAACGTGTGTTGAACTAGCCATTAGCTTGATGCTAATATGCATTGAAATTCCCATAGACATGCTAACGCTAATGGCGTCTTATTTTACAGCGCAGATTCCACACGCAGAACAACTTAAAGTCCACCTTATATGTAAACAGAGACAAACATCACCTTCTAGCGTTAGAAAACTCACACACAGATATCTGCATCGGGCCAAATGACACTTTACAGGCCTTAAACAACCAGGAAAGTGACTAAACAGTGGACACTGTGGAGACTATGGTGGCTCTGAGCAGACAAAACACCTTAACTCAAAACAGAAACAACTTTTACCATTAGAGGACGTCTGCGCTCCATTTCATCTAATGTGAAACATTTGATCTTTTCTGTAAAAGGTGCCCCGTGAGTCACTGTGAGGCTCTGGGATGACAGCAGCTGATTGGCCGAGCAGGGATAATTCCCCGCTCCACTTTTGTGTCTGAAAAAACTGTTTTGAAGCTGTGAAAGTGCAACAAACATCCTGCAGGTGGCGCCAGTGGTGAGTGAAAGGGTTTGTGAGAGTGATGGGTGAGGAAGAAAGGCTTCATTTAATGGATTTCACTGCTCACGTTCTACAGCTTTAACCCAGTGTTTGATAGAGCTCCGTTTCTAATGGTCCAGTCCTAAAGGTCACACGGTCAAAGGTCACAGGGTCAGAGGTCACAGGGTCAAAGGTCACAGCCTCAGGAGCACGTCTGACCTTCTGGGGGGATGTAGGCGCGCTGGTTGTTTGCCACGAGTTTAGTTTTTAAACTAAACAGATGAGCCTCGATCGCCCCGCGCTCCTGCAACGACATCATCACACAACAGCCAATCAGAGGAGGAGCCAACCAGAGGAGGAGCCAATCAGAGGAGGAGCCAACCAGAGGAGGAGCTAATCAGAGGAGGAGCCAACCAGAGGAGGAGCCAATCAGAGCAAGAGCCAATCAGAGGAGGAGCCAATCAGAGGAGGAGCCAATCAGAGGAGGAGCCAACCAGAGGAGGAGCCAAACAGAACAAGAGCCAATCAGAGCAAGACCAATCAGAGGATGAGCCAATTAGAGGAGGAGCCAACCAGAGGAGAAGCCAATCAGAACAAGAGCCAATCAGAGGAGGAGCAGATCAAAGCAAGAGCCAATCAGAGGAGGAGCCAATCAGAACAAGAGCCAATCAGAGGAGGAGCCAATCAGAACAAGAGCCAATCAGAGGAGGAGCCAATCAGAGCAAGAGCCAATCAGAGGAGGAGCCAATCAGAGGGGGAGCCAATCAGAGGAGGAGCCAACCAGAGGAGGAGCCAATCAGAACAAGAGCCAATCAGAGCAAGAGCCAACCAGAGGAGGAGCCAATCAGCGCAAGAGCCAACCAGAGGAGGAGCCAATCAGAACAAGAGCCAATCAGAGGAGGAGCCAATCAGAGGAGGAGCCAATCAGAGGGGGAGCCAATCAGAGGAGGAGCCAATCAGAGCAGAGATGAAAGGGTTTCCACGGTAACAAGGCACATCACAGCATATAATGTTTGTGCAACGATTTCTGTGGGAAACAGCACGACTGATGTGACTTTGTGATCGTTGACGTTTCAGGAAAACGAGATCAAACTTTGTAAACGACAAAGTGAAAATAATTTGACATAAACAGTCGATAAAAGTGCTGCACCTGGTACTTGGGCGGTTTCTCCTGCGTCCTGTAGGTTTTAAACGCTGTTAGCAGCGTTTGCATGTCCTTCACCGAGTTCGGGAAAGTGCGGTCGTCGAGCTGCAGGATCTGAACACAAACGTGAGGTGAAAGTCTGACGCTTCACTCTCCAGACGGGACTCAAACAAACAGGACTCAAACAAACAGAATCAAACAAACGGGACTCAAACAAACGGAATCAAACAAACGGGACTCAAACAAACGGGACTCAAACAAACGGGATTCAAACAAACGGGACTCAAACAAACGGGATTCAAACAAACGGGACTCAAACAAACGGGACTCAAACAGACGGGACTCAAACAAACGGGACTCAAACAAACGGGACTCAAACAAAAAGGGACTCAAACAAACAAGACTCAAACTCAAACAAACGGGACTCAAACAAACGGGACTCAAACAAACGGGACTCAAACAAACGGAATCAAAAAAACGGAATCAAACAAACGGGACTCAAACAAACGGGACTCAAACAAACGGGACTCAAACAAACGGGACTCAAACAAACGGAATCAAACAAACGGAATCAAACAAACGGAATCAAACAAACGTGACTCAAACAAACGGGACTCAAACAAACGGAATCAAACAAACAGAATCAAACAAACGGAATCAAACAAACGGGACTCAAACAAACGGGACTCAAACAAACGGGACTCAAACAAACGGGACTCAAACAAAAAGGGACTCAAACAAAAAGGGACTCAAACAAACGGGACTCAAACAAACGGAATCAAACAAACGGGACTCAAACAAACGGAATCAAACAAACGGGACTCAAACAAAGGGAATCAAACAAACGGGACTCAAACAAACGGCACTCAAACAAACGGGACTCAAACAAACGGGACTTAAACAAACGGGACTCAAACAAAAAGGGACTCAAACAAACGGGACTCAAACTCAAACAAACGGGACTCAAACAAACGGGACTCAAACAAACGGGACTCAAACAAACGGAATCAAACAAACGAGACTCAAACAAACGGAATCAAACAAACGGGACTGAAACAAACGGGACTCAAACAAACGGGACTCAAACAAACGGGACTCAAACAAACGGGACTCAAACAAACGGAATCAAACAAACGGGACTCAAACAAACAGGACTCAAACAAACGGGACTCAAACAAATGGGACTCAAACAAACGGGACTTAAACAAACGGGACTCAAACAAAAAGGGACTCAAACAAACGGGACTCAAACTCAAACAAATGGGACTCAAACAAACGGGACTCAAACAAACGGGACTAAAACAAACGGAATCAAACAAACGGAATCAAACAAACGGGACTCAAACAAACGGGACTCAAACAAACGGGACTCAAACAAACGGAATCAAACAAACGGGACTCAAACAAACGGAATCAAATAAAAAGGGACTCAAACAAACGAGACTCAAACAAACGGGACTCAAACAAAAAGGGACTCAAACAAACGGGACTCAAACTCAAACAAACGGGACTCAAACAAACGGGACTCAAACAAACGGGACTCAAACAAACGGAATCAAACAAACGAGACTCAAACAAACGGAATCAAACAAACGGGACTCAAACAAACGGGACTCAAACAAACGGGACTCAAACAAACGGGACTCAAACAAACGGAATCAAACAAACGGGACTCAAACAAACGGGACTCAAACAAACGGGACTCAAACAAACGGGACTCAAACAAATGGAATCAAACAAAGGGAATCAAACAAACGGGACTCAAACAAACGGGACTCAAACAAACGGGACTCAAACAAACGGGACTTAAACAAACGGGACTCAAACAAAAAGGGACTCAAACAAACGGGACTCAAACTCAAACAAATGGGACTCAAACAAACGGGACTCAAACAAACGGGACTAAAACAAACGGAATCAAACAAACGGAATCAAACAAACGGAATCAAACAAACGGAATCAAACAAGGGACTCAAACAAACGGGACTCAAACAAACGGGACTCAAACAAACGGAATCAAACAAACGGGACTCAAACAAACGGGACTCAAACAAACGGGACTCAAACAAACGGAATCAAACAAACGGGACTCAAACAAACGGAATCAAACAAACGGGACTCAAACAAAGGGAATCAAACAAACGGGACTCAAACAAACGGCACTCAAACAAACGGGACTCAAACAAACGGGACTTAAACAAACGGGACTCAAACAAAAAGGGACTCAAACAAGCGGGACTCAAACTCAAACAAGCGGGACTCAAACAAGCGGGACTCAAACAAGCGGGACTCAAACAAGCGGAATCAAACAAGCGGGACTCAAACAAGCGGAATCAAACAAAACGGGACTGAAACAAACGGGACTCAAACAAAGCGGGACTCAAACAAGCGGGACTCAAACAAGCGGAATCAAACAAAGCGGGACTCAAACAAACAGGACTCAAACAAGCGGGACTCAAACAAATGGGACTCAAACAAGCGGGACTTAAACAAACGGGACTCAAACAAAAGGGACTCAAACAAACGGACTCAAACTCAAACAAACGGGACTCAAACAAACGGGACTCAAACAAACGGGATTCAAACAAATGGAATCAAACAAAGGGAATCAAACAAACGGGACTCAAACAAACGGGACTCAAACAAACGGGACTCAAACAAACGGGACTCAAACAAACGGGACTCAAACAAACGGAATCAAACAAACGGGACTCAAACAAACGGGACTCAAACAAACGGGACTCAAACAAAAAGGGACTCAAACAAACGGGACTCAAACTCAAACAAACGGGACTCAAACAAACGGGACTCAAACAAACGGGACTCAAACAAACGGAATCAAACAAACGAGACTCAAACAAACGGAATCAAACCAACGGACTCAAACAAACGGGACTCAAACAAGCGGGACTCAAACAAGCGGGACTCAAACAAAGCGGAATCAAACAAGCGGGACTCAAACAAGCGGGACTCAAACAAGCGGGACTCAAACAAGCGGGACTCAAACAAGCGGACTCAAACAAATGGAATCAAACAAATGGGACTCAAACAAACAGGACTCAAACAAACGGGACTCAAACAAACGGTACTCAAACAAACGGGAATTAAACAAGCGGGACTCAAACAAGGGACTCAAACAAACGGGACTCAAACTCAAACAAATGGGACTCAAACAAACGGGACTCAAACAAACGGGACTAAAACAAACGGAATCAAACAAACGGAATCAAACAAACGGAATCAAACAAACGGAATCAAACAAAAAGGGACTCAAACAAACGGGACTCAAACAAACGGGACTCAAACAAACGGAATCAAACAAACGGGACTCAAACAAACGGGACTCAAACAAACGGGACTCAAACAAACGGAATCAAACAAACGGGACTCAAACAAACGGGACTCAAACAAACGGGACTCAAACAAACGGAATCAAACAAACGGGACTCAAACAAACGGAATCAAACAAACGGGACTCAAACAAACGGGACTCAAACAAACGGGACTCAAACAAACGGGACTCAAACAAACGGAATCAAACAAACGGGACTCAAACAAACAGGACTCAAACAAACGGGACTCAAACAAATGGGACTCAAACAAACGGGACTTAAACAAACGGGACTCAAACAAAAAGGGACTCAAACAAACGGGACTCAAACTCAAACAAATGGGACTCAAACAAACGGGACTCAAACAAACGGGACTAAAACAAACGGAATCAAACAAACGGAATCAAACAAACGGAATCAAACAAACGGGACTCAAACAAACGGGACTCAAACAAACGGAATCAAACAAACGGGACTCAAACAAACGGAATCAAATAAAAAGGGACTCAAACAAACGAGACTCAAACAAACGGGACTCAAACAAAAAGGGACTCAAACAAACGGGACTCAAACTCAAACAAACGGGACTCAAACAAACGGGACTCAAACAAACGGGACTCAAACAAACGGAATCAAACAAACGGGACTCAAACAAACGGGACTTAAACAAACGGGACTCAAACAAACGGGACTCAAACAAACGGAATCAAACAAATGGGACTCAAACAAACAGGGACTCAAACAAACGGGACTTAAACAAACGGGACTCAAACAAAAAGGGACTCAAACAAATGGGACTCAATCAAACGGGACTCAAACAAACGGGACTAAAACAAACGGAATCAAACAAACGGAATCAAACAAACGGAATCAAACAAACGGGACTCAAACAAACGGGACTCAAACAAACGGAATCAAACAAATGGGACTCAAACAAACGGAATCAAACAAAAAGGGACTCAAACAAACAAGACTCAAACAAACGGGACTCAAACAAAAAGGGACTCAAACAAACGGGACTCAAACAAACAGGACTCAAACAAAAAGGGACTCAAACAAACGGGACTCAAACAAAAAGGGACTCAAACAAAAAGGGACTCAAACAAACGGAATCAAACTGAATGAACCTGACCGAGATTTAAACACGTGTCCTGTTTGACAGTTTAAAGTTTATGGTGTCACTTCCTGTTGAACATGACACAAATATGACCAGACTGTAAACAAGGGCCCACAGTTACCATAGCAACCGGACTCTAAACAAGGCCCACATCTACATACGTCACGCAATATTTAGAACTGACATAAATAATCCGTGATAAGACTTTATTTTGTCGTCTGAGCTGAAAACATGTTTTTTTAATTGAATGAAGCCATGTTTAAATAAAGGCTTTTTAACTCATAACCTGTCGGAGAGCCTTGGTTTTTTATATCCTTGGCAGACACTACTATCTGTATTTCAGAAGTTTAACTCGTGTACATTCCTCGTCCTGTTTATATACATATTTTTACATATATTCCTCGTCCTGTCTGTGAGTGACTTCAGGAGCTGCTGTACCTTGGAGTTGATCCAGTGCAGCAGATCTGAGACCAGCCGCTCGTACTGAAGCTTCATCTGCTCCAGCTCCATCAGGATCCCCACGATCTGAAACAAACAGGACGTGATTAAAGTCTGACCATCTGAAGCACAAATATGATCCCCAAATATGGTCCTCTGGGTCTGACGATCGTTTTTTCTTTGAGTTTCATTGGTGCAGTTTTGAGGGCTGCAGTTCCCTCCGTGTCCAGCAGAAGGCAGCTCAGGCCACACAATGAGAGGAAAAGCTCTGATTTGTGAACGTTTGGTGATCTCTGAACATTTAACTTCCGATATTAAGTAAAGGTGTTACATTAGATTTGAATGTAAAAGATTTTAATGATGTTTTGTTTCGTTTATTTAATTTATTTCTTACATTGTTGTGTTGAGTTACAGGCTTTAAACCCGAGGCATTAAAAGTAAAAGTCCTTCATCACAAAGTGAGGCCTGAGAGGCTCTTCACTTCAGGTTTTGTCTTTTTAATGAAAATTATTTGATTGAACAGTTTCTCAAAACGTTATTATATTTATTCATCTCCCAAAATAAAGAAGAATAAAATTTTCCTCTGAGTGAGTCCTCTGTGTGATGGAAACACTTAAAGTCAAAGCTGCCCTGGGGCTGAACCACAGAGATGTGGCTTTTACTGTTTATGAAATGAATTATATCACAGGACTAAAGCAAGACTAAAGTCAGACTAAACCAGGACTAAACTAAGGACTAAACCAGGACTAAACCAGGACTAAACCAAGGACTAAACCAGGACTAAACCAAGGACTAAACCAGGACTAAACCAGGACTAAACCAGGACTAAACCAAGGACTAAACCAGGACTAAACCAAGGACTAAACCAGGACTAAACCGGGTCTAAACCAGGTCTAAACCAGGTCTCCCCCAGGGCTGCCCCAGGTCTCCCCCAGGTCCGCCCCGGGTCCGCCCCTGCTCCGCCCCTGGCCCCGTACCTTGGCCACCCTCTTCTGCCCCGTCTGCTCCTGCCGCAGGCGGCTGAAGCAGTGGTAGTACAGGGACACGTAGGTCATGATGGACTTCTCGTCCGGATGAGGAACCAACATGTCATCCACCTCCAGCAGCTGCAGGATCCCGAACTCCTGCTCGGCCAGAACGAAGGCATGGGACAGGGAGGAGCGCGGGTCACAGGACAGGAGGCGTGGGTAGTCCAGAAGGTCAGGTCTGTGGAGAGGAGGACAGGTCAGGTCTGTGGAGAGGAGAGGGGAGGAGAGGAGAGGAGAGGAGAGAGGAGAGGAGAAGAGGAGAGAGGAGAGGAGAAGAGGAGGGGAGAGGAGAAGAGGAGAGAGGAGGGGAGAGAAGAGGAGAGAGGAGGGGAGAGAAGAGGAGAGGAGAGAGGAGAGGAGAGGAGAGAGGATAGGAGAGAGGAGAGAGGAGAAGAGGAGGGGAAGGGAGAGGAGAAGAGGAGAGGGGAGGAGGAGAGGAGAGGAGAAGAGGAGGGGAGAGGAGAGGAGAGAAGAGGAGAGAGGAGAGAGAGAGGAGAGAGAGAGAGAGGAGGAGAGAGGAGAGAGAGAGGAGAGGAGAGGAGAGAGGAGAGAGAGAGGAGAGGAGAGAGAGAGAGAGGAGAGAGGAGAGAGGAGAAGAGGGAGAGGAGGAGAGGAGAGGAGAGAGAGGAGAGGAGAGAGGAGAGAGAGGAGAAGAGGAGAGAGGAGAGGAGAGGAGAGGAGAGAGAGGAGAAGAGGAGAGAGGAGAGGAGAGAACGAAGGCGTGGGACAGGGCCGAGCGCGGGTCACAGGACAGGAGGTGTGGGTAGTCCAGAAGGTCAGGTCTGTGGAGGGAGAGGAGAGAGGAGAGGAGAGGGGAGGAGAGAGGAGAGGAGAGGAGGAGAGAGGAGGAGAGAGAGGAGAGGAGGAGGAGAGGAGGAGAGAGGGGAGGAGAGAGGGAAGAGAGAGGAGAGGAGGAGAGAGGAGAGGAGGAGAGGAGAGAGGAGAGGAGAGAGAAAAAGGAGAGGAGGAGAGAGGAGAGGAGGAGGAGAGAGGAGGAGAGAGGAGGAGAGGAGGAGAGAGGAGAGGAGAGGAGAGAGGAGAGGAGAGGAGGAGAGAGGAGAGGAGAGGAGGAGAAGAGAGGAGAGGAGAGGAGGAGAGAGGAGAGGAGGAGAGGAGAGAGAGGAGAGGAGAGGAGAGAGGAGAGAGAGGAGAGGAGAGAGGAGGAGAGAGAGAGGAGAGGGGGACAGGTCAACTCTGTGGAGAGAGAGGAGAGGAGAGGAGGAGAGAGAGAGGAGAGGAGAGGAGAGGAGGAGAGGAGAGAGCAGAGAGGAGGAGAGGAGAGAGGAGAGGAAAGGAGAGGAGAGGAGAAGAGAGGAGTGGAGAGGAGAGGAGAGGAGGAGGAGAGAGGAGAGAGGAGAGAGAGGATAGGAGGGGAGGAGAGAAGAGAGGAGAGAGGAGGAGAGGAGAGGAGAGAAGAGAGGAGAGGAGAAGAGGAGAGAGGAGGAGAGGAGAAGAGAGGAGGACAGGTCAGGTCTGTGGAGGAGAGGAGAGGAGAGGAGTGGAGAGGAGAGGAGAGGTCAGGTCTGTGGAAAGGAGGAGAGAGGAGAGGAGAGGAGAGGAGGAGAGGAGAGGAGAGGAGAGAGAGAGAGGAGAAGAGAGGAGAGGAGGAGGAGAGAGGAGGACAGGTCAGGTCTGTGGAGAGGAGGGGAGGAGAGGAGAGGAGGAGAGAAGGAGAGGAGAGGGGAGGAGGAAGAAGGCATGGGACAGGGCCAAGCGCGGGTCACAGGACAGGAGGCGCGGAAAGTCCAGCAGGTCAGGTCTGTGGAGAGGAGAGGTCAGGTCTGTGGAGAGGAGGAGAGGAGAGGAGAGAGGAGAGGAGGAGAGAGGAGAGGAGAGAGAAGAGAGAGGAGAGGAGAGGAGAGGGGAGAGGAGGAGAGAGGAGAAGTGGAGAGGAGGAGAGAGGAGAGGGGAGGGGAGAGGAGGACACGTCTGGTCTGTGGAGAGGAGGAGAGGACGAAGGTGTGGCCCGGTCTCACCTGTGGGCGTCCCAGAGTGTCCTCGGGGTCCTGGTCTCACCTGTGAGTGTCCTCGGGGCCCCTGGTCTCACCTCTGGGCGTCCCAGAGTGTCCTCGGGCCCCTGGTCTCACCTGTGGGCGTCCTCTGGCTCCTGGTCTCACCTGTGGGCGTCGTTGGGTCCCTGGTCTCACCTGTGGGCGTCCTCGGGCCCCTGGTCTCACCTGTGAGTGTCCTCGGGCCCCTGGTCTCACCTGTGAGTGTCCTCGGGCCCCTGGTCTCACCTGTAGGCGTCCCAGAGTGTCCTCGGGGCCCCTGGTCTCACCTGTGGGCGTGGATGAGGGCGTTGAAGGCCAGTCCGTCTCTCCAGCTGGAGGAGAAGTCCTGGACGTCGACCCCAGAGTATCCTGCAGTTTTCCTCTGACACCAGAGCAGCAGAGCCTCTTTAGCCGAGCGCCGGGCGCGACCTTCAGACTGACACGGGACAAAAGGACAGATCAGACCGACATGGGACAAAAGGACGGATCAGACCGACACAGGACAAAAGGACAAATCAGACCGACACGGGACAAAAGGACGGATCAGACTGACACGGGACAAAAGGACAAATCAGACCGACACGGGACAAAAGGACGGATCAGACCGACACGGGACAAAAGGACAGATCAGACCGACACGGGACAAAAGGACGGATCAGACCAACACGGGACAAAAGGACAGATCAGACCGACACGGGACAAAAGGACGAGGACACATCAGACACAAGTGGAGGAACTAAGGGGCCCAAGTCATTAATGTATGATTTTGTAGAACTTTTTTGTCGTGTCTCTTGAAATTTTCTGGAAAAGAAGCTTTTTATCTTTTGAGTTTTGAATTTCTGTTTCCTCTGAGCAGCAGCTCATGTTGTGAACAGCTTTAGGGGGGTTTGGGGGTCCTTCCCCAGAAGAATATTTAACAAATCAGACATATTTCCTGTGATATTGAGAGAATACCAGCTGTTCAAGAGACTGTGATGAGCAGATGGGCATCTGACTGGGGACCCTTCAGGTCGTGGGCCCAGTTGTGTCTTTTTGCCTAGCGGTAGGTCCGCCCCTGTCCCACAGACATGTGCTCCAGTGGTACCTCGCTCTCCTGGATGGGGCCGATCTGGAAGCGCAAGATGATGATCCAGAGCAGGCCCAGGATCAGGGTCCGGTCTCCGTCCACCACGTTCTCGGGGCCGATCAGCTCCACGGGGATCTTGGTCCTGAGGAACGTGAGCGCGATGCTGTTGTTCTCCAGGCAGTGCACGCGGAGCCGAGGGCGGGTCTGGGCCCTCAGAGTGGCCCCTGAGATCAGCTCCAGCAGCCGGATCAGAACCAGGCCGTTCTTCAGCTCCGAGTACACGTCCGACAGCTCGATGGGCTCCTGAGGGACACAGGACCATCATGAGCCATGATGAACATTAAAGAGCGTTTGACACATTTTCAGGATTTTCTAGTTTTGACTTTATTTGGTGGAATAAAACCTGCTGTTAATATCTTTGGATAGTTTTACTCCAATCGAGTGTCAGTTTATGAAGAAAAGAATGTTGAGATTTACAGGAAGTACAGCAAAGTTCACACTACGGAGACTCACCAGGGACAATTTATGAGCAAAAACACTGACCCTTTACACATTCACTCATATATTTCTGTTTGTCACTTAATCATTTCTGTGACATCAGAGGAGTTTGGCCCCGTCACGACGTGTGACACTTTCCTGCTGTGATGTCATGAGTTACAACCAGGAAGTAACATTTTTGACCCAAAAAATTGCCAAATTGGGACAAAAATCTTAACTCTTAAACATAATAATCTTGACTGTGTTTTAGTAAAATTAATATTCATTTAAAGTGACTTAACTTCACATAAATGTAAGAAAAAAATATATGACAAGTTTTTTATCATGTCATGTTTTCAAGTAGAAATAAGGCATTTTATGTGAAAAAGAAAAAAAATGGCCAAAATGTCATATTTGGGACATTTTAATCTGAAAAATGGACAGAACCAGGTTTAAATTTCTCGGTTAATTTTGTAACATTAGTTTTGGAGTAAACCAGGTCTGACTGTAGCCTGAACTGAACGACTTTAAAGTGTCTGACTCAGCTGCTTCGGTTAATTATTTCTGACAGAGACGCTCAGTCAGCCAGATCTGAACCAGGACCAGGACCAGGACCAGGACCAGGACCAGGACCAGGACCAGGACCAGAGCCAGGACCAGGACCAGAGCCAGGACCAGGACCAGGACCAGGACCAGGACCAGGACCTGGACCTGGACCAGGACCAGGACCTGCTGGAGGGTTATTGTGCAGGTTTTAGGTTCATGAAGAAGCTCCAGACTCTGGGATCAGCTCTGACTTTAGTCCTGGTTTAATCCGGTTTGTTGGTTTTGTGCCGGTGTGAACCCAAACCTGGTTTAGTCCTGTTCTAGTCCAGGTTCAGCTTTGGGTTTAGTCCTGGTTTAGTCACAGCTTTGATTTGGTGAAAGTGTAAATGTGAAGCAGAATAAACCAGGGCTCTGCAAACTGTGGCCCATGGGCCAAATACGGCCCTCAAACCATGTTCTGTGGTTCACGTCTCACTCTGAAACTGGAGAGTCCTCTGCTCTGAACGGAAACAACAAACATTTAGATTTGATAAAGACTGTAATGTTCCAAACCTCATCAAAGCTGTGTTTTAGATCACGGCCCTCAGCGTCCTGTGTCCCTCAGATCTGTAAATGTCCCTCTGTGGGACACGTGGACACCTCTGGACTGAACTCAAATGTCTTAACGATGCTCCAAACCGTTAACTCCAGCTCTGCCCTCTGACCTGGTGCTGCAGAGGTGACAGACTCTGAGCTCGTGTCTGTGCTGCGTCCGATAAACCTGACAGCAGCACATTCTCCTCTCACGCCTCATGTTTGCTCTCGTAACCCGCTCCAGATGTGCCTCATCATTCCACGGATTCCTCTGACGCTCTGAGATGGGAGCCGGAGTCATGAAGGTTTGTGTGAGCAGAAGGTTTGTGAGAGCAGAAGTGAAGGTTTGTGAGAGCAGGAGGTGAAGGTTTGTGAGAGCAGAAGTGAAGGTTTGTGAGAGCAGGAGGTGAAGGTTTGTGAGAGCAGAAGTGAAGGTTTGTGAGAGCAGAAGTGAAGGTTTGTGAGAGCAGAAGTGAAGGTTTGTGAGAGCAGGAGTGAAAGTTTGTGAGAGCAGAAGTGAAGGTTTGTGAGAGCAGGAGTGAAGGTTTGTGAGAGCAGGAGTGAAAGTTTGTGAGAGCAGGAGGTGAAGGTTTGTGAGAGCAGAAGAGAAGGTTTGTGAGAGCAGGAGGTGAAGGTTTGTGAGAGCAGGAGTGAAGGTTTGTGAGAGCAGGAGGTGAAGGTTTGTGAGAGCAGAAGTGAAGGTTTGTGAGAGCAGAAGTGAAGGTTTGTGAGAGCAGAAGTGAAGGTTTGTGAGAGCAGGAGGTGAAGGTTTGTGAGAGCAGGAGTGAAGGTTTGTGAGAGCAGGAAGGTGAGAGCAGGAGGTGAAGGTTTGTGAGAGCAGGAGGAAGGTTTGTGAGAGCAGTTGTTAAGGTTTGTGAGAGCAGGAGGTTAAGGTTTGTGAGAGCAGAAGTGAAGGTTTGTGAGAGCAGGAGTGAAAGTTTGTGAGAGCAGAAGTGAAAGTTTGTGAGAGCAGGAGTGAAGGTTTGTGAGAGCAGGAGGTGAAGGTTTGTGAGAGCAGGAGTGAAGGTTTGTGAGAGCAGGAGGTGAAGGTGAAGGTTTGTGAGAGCAGAAGGTGAAGGTTTGTGAGAGCAGAAGTGAAGGTTTGTGAGAGCAGGAGTGAAGGTTTGTGAGAGCAGGAGGTGAAGGTTTGTGAGAGCAGGAGTGAAGGTTTGTGAGAGCAGGAGGTGAAGGTTTGTGAGAGCAGAAGTGAAGGTTTGTGAGAGCAGAAGTGAAGGTTTGTGAGAGCAGGAGGTGAAGGTTTGTGAGAGCAGGAGTGAAGGTTTGTGAGAGCAGAAGTGAAGGTTTGTGAGAGCAGAAGTGAAGGTTTGTGAGAGCAGAAGTGAAGGTTTGTGAGAGCAGAAGTGAAGGTTTGTGAGAGCAGGAGGTGAAGGTTTGTGAGAGCAGAAGTGAAGGTTTGTGAGAGCAGAAGTGAAGGTTTGTGAGAGCAGAAGTGAAGGTTTGTGAGAGCAGGAGGTGAAGGTTTGTGAGAGCAGAAGTGAAGGTTTGTGAGAGCAGAAGTGAAGGTTTGTGAGAGCAGGAGTGAAGGTTTGTGAGAGCAGGAGTGAAGGTTTGTGAGAGCAGGAGGTGAAGGTTTGTGTGAGCAGGAGTCCTGTCTTAGTCCTGATTCAGTCCGAGTTAAAGTCCATGTTTCAGGTTTTCATGTTTTTCTAATTCTGCCTTAGTTTGGTGGGAGGGCATCTGTGGTAAATATTTATCACGGTTTTACATTTGTGAAGCTGCAGTTTGTGAAGAAAAATAAAAGCATAAAATGACAGGAAGTGGAGCTGAATCCCTCTGTGATGTCATCAAAAGGCGACGTACTAATGAAAACACATTTTCCTGACAGTTTAAACATCATCAACAAAAAGTCTTATCAGGGATTATTTATGTCAGCTCTAACTGTTGTGTCACGTGTGGATGTGGCCCTTGTTTACAGTCTGGTTGCTATGGTAACATTTGGCCCCTGTTTACAGTCTGGTTGCTATGGTAACAGTTGTGAATGACCTCTAACTTTGTCATATTTGTGTCGTGTTCAACAGGAAGGGGCATTATAAACTTTTACTGTCAAACTGGACAAACAGGACAAATGTTTATCTGAAGTTTATCTAAACTGTAAATGTTTTGGACCTGAGCTAAAGCCTGGAGGACACATGTCACATGCGGCTGGTCTCTGTCGTAGATTTAGAACAAATCGATGGGAAAAACATTTGAAAAGGACATTTATTCCCAGCAAAACTAGACTGGAAGATTTCATCAGATTTGGATTCTGTGATGCGTGAATGTCTTTTTAGTGAATTTTTAAAAATCCAATCTTACATCTGAAATACACTATTTATGTTTTAGTTTAGTGGGTTCGAATCCCGGACCACGCCAACATCCCACGCTCTCTCTGGGTGGAGTCTGCATGTTCTCCTCGTGTTACCGTGGGTTCTCTGGCTCCTCCCACCGTCCAAACACAGCATGTGTTCAGGTTAATCGAGTGAATGAATGTGAGAGTGAATGGTTGTCATGTCTCTGTGAGGAGTGGCCCCTGTCCAGGGTGTGCCCCACCTAAGGCCCAAAGTCACTGGGACAGGCTCCAGTCACTCGCGACCGCGGGAACGGGAATAAGTGGTAGAAAAAATGAATGAATGAATTAATATTTTAGTTTATCCACACATACGTTTAATTTTTGGATCAAGCTGAGATGGAACAAAGATTATGAGACTCTTCAAACTAAGTCAGATTATATTTAGTCGAGAAGCTGCTGCATTTTTAACGAAACTCACTGGTATCATGTGAGTATGACGGGGTTTTACTTGATATCATCATCACTCGTCTGGATTTAGCTCTGGTCCTGTCTTTGTTCAGTCCAGGTTCAGTCCAGGTTTAGTCCAGGTTTAGTCCAGGTTCAGTCCTGGTTTAGTCCAAGTTTAGTCCTGGTTTAGTCCAGGTTCAGTCCAGGTTTAGTCCAGGTTTAGTCCAGGTTCAGTCCTGGTTTAGTCCAAGTTTAGTCCTGGTTTAGTCCAGGTTTAGTCCAGGTTTTGTCCTGGTTTAGTCCAGGTTTAGTCCTGGTTTAGTCCAGGTTTAGTCCTGGTTTAGTCCAGGTTTAGTCCAGGTTTAGTCCAGGTTTTGTCCTGGTTTAGTCCAGGTTTAGTCCTGGTTTAGTCCAGGTTTATTGAACTTATTTTGTTAAATAAAAACATGTTTTCTGGAGTCACATGTGGCTCTTTAGACAGTAGTTACAGACTCCTGGTGTGTGTACTGCCCTCTGATTGGTCTGTGAGGGTTATACTGCTCTCTGATTGGTCTGTGAGGGTTATACTGCTCTCTGATTGGTCTGTGAGGGTTATACTGCTCTCTGATTGGCCTGTGTGTATATACTGCCCTCTGATTGGTCGTTGTGGCTGTATACTGCTCTCTGATTGGTCGGTGAGGTCTAGGGCCGTTCAATTAATCGTATATTCGTGATTTCAATTACTGCTCTTTTCAATTAAGAAAGTGTTGTAATCGTAAATATAATTAATGCAGAATCGTGAGTTCACGTCTTTTGTCTGAAAACCTGGAGCAAAGACACTTTTCTAAAACATAACTCATAAAATATATTTTTAAGAACTTTTAGCTGCATTTTTGTCACTTTTGCTGCGCTCTGATTGGCCTGTGTGTGTATCCTGCTCTCTTTTTGCCCTGTGTGTATATCCTGCCTTCTGATTGGCCTGTGTGTGTATATCCTGCTCTCTGATTGGCCTGTGTGTATACCCTGCCTTCTGATTGGCCTGTGTGTATACCCTGCTCTCTGATTGGCCTGTGTGTGTATACCCTGCCCTCTGATTGGCCTGTGTGTATACCCTGCCCTCTGATTGGCCTGTGTGTATATCTTGCTCTCTGATTGGCCTGTGTGTATATCCCGCTCTCTGATTGGCCTGTGTGTGTATATCCTGCTCTCTGATTGGCCTGTGTGTATATCCCGCTCTCTGATTGGCCTGTGTGTGTATATCCTGCTCTCTGATTGGCCTGTGTGTGTATATCCTGCTCTCTGATTGGCCTGTGTGTATATCCTGCTCTCTGATTGGCCTGTGTGTTTATCCTGCTCTCTGATTGGCCTGTGTGTATATCCCGCTCTCTGATTGGCCGCTGAGCCTCTGTCGTACCTTGTTTTTGGCGAAGACGCTGTTCATCCACTTGGTGAAGGTCTTCTTCTGGACGCTCATCCTCTGCTCCTGCAGCTCCCGCACTCGCCCCGCCCCGTCCTCCGGCTCCTGCATCCTGATTGGTCCTCGGGGCGATGAGGTCACAGCGAGTCAGACTGGAGCGCAAACAAAAACGGAAGAGCAGCCGTTCTCAAGCACTTCACACCAAAAAAGAAGCATCAGAACCAAACCAGGTCTAAACAGGACTTATTTGGGTCTAAACGTGGCTCATATAGTAGATTTTATAAAGTTTAGTGGGTTTTTTGGAATAAAATATCAAATATCGGCTCAAAAAAATCCATATTGGCCCCTCCCTCATTCCTGCTTTAAATTAAATATGGAAAAAATAGCAGTAATTTCTTGTTAAACATAATCATAAACCAGACTCTCGGCTCAGGAGGAAATAATAAAACAACAACAGCTTTTAAAAAACGAACAAATGTTTTTTTTTACTCTTCAGTGTGAGTCTGATTTCTGGTTCATAAATGGAGCCCGTACTGCTTCAGTTCGGCCTCTGGATTCAGGAGCTCTTTGTGAAGCTGCGTGGCTTGTGGCAGAGCGGATTGCACATGTGCAGCTCTGCTTTTAAGAGTTTTTCTGATGATCGACGTTTTATGAGAAATGACATTCCAGAGGGACATAAACGTCACATGGTGAGTTTATGTTTGACACGTTCAGAGTCACAGCCAGAGCTCGAGTTTAAAACAAGCCGTAAAACCTTAAACCTTATCGCTCCAGCTGATGTGACAGATAAACGAATGTCTCCACGGAAACGAGCCGCGGGAGGCAGGAGTACGAGTCGGGTTTGTGGACTCTGGGTTTTTCAGTGCAATAAAAACGTGATAAAAACATTTCCAAAACGAGACGAAGTGTTTCAGAGACATTTGAACGTCTGAAATCTCACTCTGTTTCTGTCGTTTGGAGTTTAAATGTTTAAAACTGTTTCACAAACTTCAGACACAGTTTGTCCGTGTGTTGTTGCCGTAGACTCAGGTCAGATCAGGGAAGGGCTTTAAATAATGTTCACTTTTGAAACGTGAATGTGTTTCCATGGAGACCGAGATGTTTGATGTCCCACTGTGGAACATTCTGAGCAAAGCAGTGACATCTCCATGGAAACGAGTCCAGAGCTGCAACTAGTCGATGGTCTGCGATTATGTTTTTAATCAGGTGATTTTTAAACGATTCTTTCAAATGACTTTTAAGTCCAGACACTGCAGATGAAACTAGAAAACATCTGAAATCGTTTATTCACAAAAATGTAAGAAAAAATATATTACAGGTTTTTCCTCATGTCACGTTTTCATGTAGAAATCAAGCATTTTATGTAAAAATGGCCAAAAATGTCACATATTTCAGACCTTTAAATCCGAAAAGGTTTAAATTTCTTGGTTCAAATTGTCCTAAAAATTCAAATTTCGCCTCATTTTTTTTACTTCGAACTTCCATAAATGAGTTTCAGAATCCGATCTTAAATCCTTGTTTGGTCTAAATCTGTTGAGTCCAGATTGTACAGTTTGTGTGGATCTACTTTAAGGCTGATCTTTATGTCTCGAGGGACAAAAATGCATTTGAAGAAAACAATGTCAGAGAAATCTATGGATGAAGTGGATTCAATGGAAGAATCAAACATCAGGAGCAGGTTGGACACGTTTGAAAGTCCAGATGTGAGAGAGAAAAGTGAACAAAAAACTGAAATAAATGAGTTTTTCCTGTAGAGTCCCACCATTTAGTCCTGATCTGGACCTGGTTTAGTCGTGATTTAGTCCTGGTTTAGATTTAGTTACAATTTGAACGTGCATTTGTGAACACATCGTAAAAAACACACACGAGAAGACCTTTATAACTAAAACAGTGGAATTATTAAATCAAAATGTTGGCTTTTCATCAAAAATACACTTTATTCATAGACTTTCTCTCTGTAGAAGCTTCAGTCTCATATTTCAGCCTTTATTTAGTTAAAAATGTGTTTCAAAGTCTAAATGTTGAGCAGAAACAGCATCAGTGGTAGGTTTGTGAGGTCCTCTTACCTTCAGCGCGTCTCAGAGTTGCTGGGTCGGATCCTGCTCAGTCTGAACCTCAGACACTTGTGCAGCTCCTCGTCGTCTGCCGCTCGCTCTCAGAGGTCAAAGTTCAGCACATTCACTTTTAATGTTTGACTCACAGCGTCGTAAACACAGACTCAGGTGTGAGAGCCGTAAACGCCAGGACGGAGCGAGGGCTGGGATTTACCAGGAACCAAACTCACAGAAGTGCAACACATCGACACAGACAATGTTATGGATGTTGTTTTTGAGATCAGCAAACTTTGAACATTGAATTTATCGTTTATCGTTTTTAAAAATGCATCAAAAAGAGAACATTAACGATAAAAATTAAAAAGTGAGCTTTCAAATACGAGGACAAAGTGATATTTCTGCATTTTTGTGATTCATTTCACAGACATTTCTCATTTGGAGTCAAGTTGGAATCAAACCCCTAATAATTATGAAAGATGACTAGATAATTAGTTTAATTGATATTTGTGATTATAAAACCTGAAGAAACTGAAACCGTGAGAGTCGTAAGAGGCAAAAGTTGGTCATTTTAGTTCAATAAAACTTCAAAAACCATTAAAAGTCGAGTGTTTTATTCACAGCTGGTTTACGTCACTGTAACTTTAGAATTCAGAGCGTTTGATTTTAAAAAGCTGCTGACGGATTTGAGACGATGTCGTTTGGCCACGAGTCGATCGTGAAAAACTCCTTGAAAAATGTCCAATTTGGATTCAAAGTAAAATTTTAGAGTGACCTGAACATATTTCTGCACCAAAATAGAAACGAAACAATCAGAAGTCGACACAGTTAAAGAACCAGACTGTCCCACATTACATTCCACATTATTTTACTAAAAGGACTAAAAGCTGATGTTCTGTGGCATCTTTTCAACCAAATAAATGTGCTGTGACTCAAAAAAGGTTGAAAAGCCGTCAGGGCTGCACCTGCCGCCGTCAGGGCCGCACGAGTCAAAAGGACGAGCCTAAACAAAGATGGCGGCGGTGGTTCTTGGTCACATTCAGGGCTCTTTCTTTCCTCGTGACACAGAAGAGCTTTGTGCGTTTGAGACGAGTCGGTGCTTTTTTTCTCCGACTGGATTTCTTGTGACGTGTGGATCTGACCCGACACATCGGCCTGGAGTCTGTGACGCGGCAGAACAAACGATCACGAGGTTCTTGGAGCCAAATCATGATTTCGATTTGATCAGGATTCATGTCTGTTTGGTTTTGGTTTGAAAAAGTCGACTGAAAACCTGAAGAATCAAAGTCCAAACTGTTACTTTTATAAATTCACAAAAACACAAACATTTGAGCCAAATGTCCAGTTATTTCAGACTTTAATAAAACACAGGTGTCATTTTCACACGTGATTCTTCGACGTTCAGATTGAATCATGAATCTGTTCAGTTTAATCAAAGACAATCTCAATAAGACATTTGTGATTTCATAGAAACATATGGCTTTGTCCAAGTTTAAGGCACAAATATTCTAAATATTAATAATATTAATAATGAAGGTGTGGATTAAACATGTGTCACAGCAGATCGTGAAGTTTATAGATTTGAAATGATTTTGAAATGTTTCAGAACCAACGAAAAGAAAAGAACAATTCTGTACAAAACGTGAATGAATTCAAATAAAAACATTAAAATACATAGATTTTTTTTTACATATTTGGAATGATTTGTAACAGAACGAATATAAGTTTGTCGCAAAAATAAAATATAATAATTCATCTCAAAGTCGTGAACGAACCAGAAACTGAGGAAGTTACGTTTGTAGAAAAATAATGACGGATTTAAAGATTTAACTGAGTTCATTTCATTTTGGTTCAGTCCTGGTTTAGTACTGGTTTAGTCCTGGTTTAGTACTGGTTTAGTCCTGGTTCAGTCCTGGTTTAGTCCTGGTTCAGTCCTGGTTCAGTCCTGGTTTGATCATAAGATCACTTCATAAACTCAAACTATAAACAGGAGTTTATTAAACTTTATGAACATCTGAAACATAAAACATTAAACTTTGAACAGAAGAAAAGACACGACTGAAACGTTTTAAACCTGAAAATGAAATGATTAACGTCAGCTTTAGTTTGTTTTAAAGTTTGGTTGATTTTGATCAGAGCCTCCACCAGAGCAGGACCAAACCAGGACCTGGACCGGAACCAGGTCCAGACCAAGCCTTGGTCTAAACACTGGACTATAACCGGTTTAAGACCGGACTTCTTATCCACATAAAAAACTGAAGTCCAAAGGCAACTGAACCAGGACTAAACCAGGTCTAAACCAGGACTAGACCAGGACTAAACCAGGTCTAGACTAGGACTAAACCAGGTCTAAACCAGGACTGAACCAGGACTGAACCAGGACTAAACCAGGTCTAGACTAGGACTAAACCAGGTCTAAACCAGGACTGAACCAGGACTAAACCAGGACTAAACCAGGTCTAGACTAGGACTAAACCAGGTCTAAACCAGGACTGAACCAGGACTGAACCAGGACTAAACCAGGACCATCTGTTCTTAAAGTGAAAAAGGGCCAAAAAAGTTAAAACAAAACCAGAAACAAATGTGTGAAAGACTGAAACAATGATGTAGTTCTTGTTTTGTCCAGCAGGAGGAGCTGAGGGTAAAGCAAACGTCACAAAACCAGGACTGAACCAGAACTAAACCAGAACTAAACCAGGACTAAACCAGGACTAAACCAGGACTGAACCAGGACTGAACCAGGACTGAACCAGGACTGAACCAGGACTAAACCAGAACTTCTACACGTGAACAAAACTGCAGTCCAAAGGCAACTAAATTTAGCACGAGTTTAAAAACCAGGACTAACCCAGGTCTAAACCAGGGATTAAGAGATTTTAAAGTGATTGTATTATGTCTTTATAAATTGTCCTGAGGACAAAGCACAGAAAAGGTCTGTAAATATTTGAAATTGTCTAAATCAAGAAAAACATCTTAATTTAAGATGATTTAATAAAACAAAATTAGAATGCAACTAATGTTTTTACAGTGAACAAAGACAAAACCAGGTCTAACCCCGGACTTAAACCAGGACCCAGGATCAGACCAGTCTAAGTCCAGTTTCAGACCGGTCTAAGTCCAGTTTCAGACCGGTCTAAGTTCAGTTTCAGACCGGTCATAGTCTTTTGAGGTTGTGAAAGTCCAGGACGTTGAGCAGATTCATTTTTCCTGCGTCTCTTACGAAACAATTGCCGGAGACAAAGGAACAAAACTCATTTTAGAGAGATTTATGAGGGGCGGGGCCTAAACAGGAAGTGCGCAGAGGTCAGGGGTCACAGCAGAATTTAAACTGGTCCTGTCCGGTCTCAATCTGGATCAACATGAAGACCTTTAAAATCTTAAACTTTAGTCCTGTTTTAGTCCTCCTTTAGTCCTGCGTGTGGTTGTAGATGCCATCTTTGTTGCTCTGGTTCTAGTCCTGGTTCTAGTCCGGGTTCAGTTCCATTTTGGTCTTGTTTTTGCCACGTTTTTGTCTTGTTTTCAAATGTTTTTTGTCACATTTTCGTATCATTTGCGTCACGTTGCTCAGCTGGTTTTAGTCCAGTTTCAGTCCTGGTTCTGGCTGTAGACGCCGTCTCTGTCGCTCTGTTGGTTCTAGTCTTGTTCTGGTCCAGTTTCAGACCAGTACTAGTCCAGTTTTGGCCGTACGTCTTTCTGTTACTCAGTTGGTTCTAGACCTGGTTTAGTTCAGTTCTAGTCCTGGTTCTGGTCTCTCTGTTGGTCCAGGTCTGGTCCAGGCCCGGCTCAGACTCGGTTCATACCTGCTCCAGGCCCGGCTCAGTCCTCTCGTCGGTCCAGGCCGTACTCTCCGTTGTTCTGTTGGTTTTAGTCCTGGTTCAGTCTCTGGTGCTCTTTTGGTTCAGTCGTGGTCCGGTCCTGGTCCAGGCCTGGCTCAGGCCCGGTCCAGGCCCGCTCAGTCCTGGTTCTGGCCTCTCTGTCGCTCTGTTGGTTCAGACCTGGTTCGGTCCTGGTCCAGACCCGGTCCAGGCCCGCTCAGTCCTGGTTCTGGCTGTACTCCCCGTTGCTCGGGCTCTTTCGGTGCGAGGGGGGGATCAGGTGCTGGGGCAGCTCCACAGGGAGCTCGTATCCCTCCAGCTTGACTTGGATCAGATGCTGCGCCAGCGCGAACTCCTCGTCATCGAGCATCCCGTCGCCGTCGCGGTCCGCCAGCTTCCAGATCTTTCCCAGGACGGTGTTGGGCAGCCGCGAGTTCATCATCTCCTTCTTGGCGTTGACGCCGGAGATCTTGCCGTTGACGGGCATCAGCGTGTAGAAGATCTCGTCGTAGCGGTGTTTGTCGCGGCTCACGATCCAGTCCTCGTGGTCCGCCCCGGCGCTGATGCCCTCGCCGTAACCGTGACCGAATGGGCCGTCCTGGAAACGACAGGGGTCAGAGGTCAGGGGTCAGAGGTCACGGGAGAGAGAGGTTTAAACAGTGAAAGGAAAACTGCAGAATAAAAATGTAATAAAGGTCATGGATTATGTTATACATTTCTCTAATAAACAAGTCATAAACACATAATAAGCACATGATAAACGCGTCATAAACACGTAATAAACATGTAATAAGCATGTAATAAACGTGTAATAAGCGTGTAATAAACATGTCAAACATGTAATAAGCACATAATAAACCCGTCTTAAGCATGTCATAAACAGGAAATAAACGCGTAATAAGCACATAATAAATGTGTAATAAGAGCGTAATAAACACGACAAACACAATTAACGCGTCATAAACATGTAATAAGCACGTAATAAATGAGTAATAAGCACATGATAAACGCGTCATTAACACGAAAAAAAACATGAATAAGCACATGATAAACGTTTAATTAGCGCATCATAAACAAGTCAAACACATACTAAACACGTAATAAGCACGTAAGGTGTAGTAAGCGCGTAATAAACGTGTAATGAGCATGTAATAAATGCGTAATAACATGATAAACACGTCATAACTACGTAATAAGCACGTCATAAACACAAAACATGTAATAAGCACGTAATAAGCATGTCATAAACACGTCATAAATAAGTCAAACACATAATAAACACGTAATACACGTATATTAAGCCCTTAATAAACACGTAATAAGCATGTCATAAACAAAAAACAATGTAATAAATATGTAATAAGTACGTCAAACACGTCAAACACGTAATAAGGACGTCATAACATGAAATAAACATGTTATAAACGTGTAATAAGCACATAATAAACGTGTAATAAGCGCATAATAAACGCGTAATAAGCACGTCATAAACGTGTAATAAGCAACTAACAAAAGTGTAGTAAGCGCATAACAAACGTGTAATGAGCACGTAATAAACGCGTAATAAGCACGTAATAAACGCGTGATAAATGTGTAATAAGCACGTGATAAATGTGTAATAAGCACGTCATAAACACGTCATAAGCACGTAATAAACGTGTAATAAGCACGTCAAACACGTCATAAACACGTAATAAGCAACTAACAAAAGTGTAGTAAGCGCATAACAAACGTGTAATGAGCACGTAATAAACGCGTAATAAGCACGTAATAAACGTGTGATAAACGTGTAATAAGCACGTCATAAACATGTCATAAGCGCGTAATATGTAATGTAATAAGCACATAATAAACGTGTAATAAGCAAGTCATAAACATCACAAACACGTAATAAGCACGTAATAAACGCATCATAAACATAAACACATAATAAGCACGTAATCAAAGTGTAAAAAACACATCATGAACATGTCATGAACACATCAAACACGAGGACAGATCCCCATTTGTACCTGCGAGCCCTCGAAGGCTCCGCCCTGAACCATGGAGGGCGGGGTTTTAGACTCCTCCTCCCGGATCATTGCCATGAGAACCGCGATCTTCGACGCCAACATTTTATCGACCGACTCGATGAGTTTCATCTTCAGAGACGGGAATTTACTGAAGTCGTAATGTTGTAACTGATCCTGAAAAACAGAAAAAAGAAGAAGAAGAAGAAGGATTAGGTTAGAACAAACCCATCACAATAAAATATTCTGACAATAATACTGAAACTTCTTTCTGCCTCTGACACTTGAAAAGAATTAATCCCACACAAAGTCAATCCAAATGTGAAATATTGTTCAAAACATAAGCTACAAAACATATAGAGCAGAATATAACACTTTCAGTTTGTTTAGTTTGTAGAATGATCCATAAAAGTTCATTATTTCACTGTTGATGATTCAAATTTGACAAAAAAAGAAAAAAAGAAAAAAGTTGATTAATGGAGTAATTGATTAAATCTTATTCTAAACACAAGTTCGGAGGAAAAATGAGAAGGAAAACAACGATTACCTCAAAAGAACAAGTGCCCTTTATGTATTATTTTAATCTCCTTCAAAATAACGTTCTGAATAATTTATGATTAAATGGTTCCGTTTTTTCCCTCGTGTTTTCAGCAGAAATATTTTGGCCAAACGTCAGAGAAACAAACGGAATGTTCTGAATCAAACAGCGCTGCAGTCTCAGTGACATTCAATACGTCTAATGGCTCCGGTCCAAGTCCTGGTCCCTGGTCCCAGTCCTGGCCGGGTCCAGGTCCAGGTCCAGGTCCAGGGGGGCCTCAGGCGCAGCTGCTGCAGATGTTTGAGTCTCAGGCGTCTCTAAAACAAGAACAAGATCTGTCCCCAAAACAAACAAGAAGCTCCACGAACGGTCCTGAAAACAAGCCCTGCTGTAGCCCTGGTTTAGTCCTGGTTTAGACCTGATTTAGACCTGGTTTAGACCTGGTTTAGTCCTGGTTTAGACCTGATTTAGACCTGGTTTAGACCTGGTTTAGACCTGGTTTAGTCTTGGTTTAGTCCTGGTTTAGTTCCTTATGAGTTAATCGGGAGCAGCTGTATTTAGCCCTTTAGTTAAAGTTTCCCTCATTTTATTTAAAGGAAACACTTTCTGCAAAATGGATTTTTAAAAGTTTAAATCGTGTTAAATTTTTGTCATTTTAAGGTGCAGTTTTAGCAATTTTTTGGTCACAACTTGGTCATTTTTTTGGTCTGTCTTTTGTTTTCTATTTCACCCAGATGTTATTATATAATCACTTTATAAAATGATATGATAATTTAGCCTTGTTTTTAATGTCATTATGTAATCTGTAAAGCACTCTTTTAATGAAAAGCACTTTATTAAGTTTGATTTGATTAAAGTTTATGTTGATGACTCTTTTGTGACATTTATTACCTGCATCTTGGCGACGTTGGGGAAGTCTCCGGGGCTGATGTGATGCTCTCGTTGGAGATAGGTGTAGATTTCCGGTAATCTCAGAATAAGCTCCTCCTTCTTTTTCTCTCGACCAAAAAGAGACGGCATTTCCTTCTTCAGGTAACTGATGATGTAAGCGTGAACCTGCAGGGGGCGACAACAGCCTTTAAATGCTCAGTAATGTTCCTCCTAAAGAGTCTTTTCTCTGTCGTTTCTTCCTCAAAAAATACCTGAAGTTGTGTTTATTGCATTCACTAAAATATTTTTGTCATAGTTTTTGTCAAAGTCATATTTTTGCTTCATAAAAATAAATAAAAACAAAACAAATTTATAACTAGAGCAAAGACTGAAAAATAAGACACATGATTGTTGAGTTAGATGATGAGTTAGGGTTATTTTGGGTTTATTTTGACAGGAAATGGTGTTTGTTTCCTTCATGTTTCCTGCAGAGCTGAACACTGCCCCCACAGGCCAACGTCTGTAAGTGTCGTCCATGAAGCTCCTCTGGGTTTTTAAAGTCCATAAACCCTCAGCAGGATTTAAACTCAACTGTTTTCACTAAATGTAACGACTCGATCTCCAAACTCCCAAAACTGAACCAGGACTGAATCAGGACTGAACCAGGACTAAACCAGGTCTAAACCAGGACTGAACCAGGACTGAACCAGGACTGAACCAGGCCTGAACCAGGACTGAACCAGGCCTGAACCAGGCCTGAACCAGGTCTGAACCAGGACTAAACCAGGATTAAAACTGGACAAAACCAGGAATTCCCTGGGTCTAAATCAGGACTAAAACAGGATTGAAATGGACTAAAATAAAACTAAACCAGGTCTAAACCTGGACATGGACAAATTTAAGCGCTGGAGCAGATCTTTTATTACATCTGTGTTTCTGCTGAGATCAGGCTGGGCCTGGTCCTGGTCCAGGTCCTGGTTCAGGTCCTGGTTCAGGTCCTGGTTCAGGTCCTGGTTCAGGTCCTGGTCCAGTGCCTTCAGGACTTTGCCTTTTTCCAACAAACAAATGTAGAAGGGTTTGTGACTCTGGTGACAAAAATACAGACGTAAACCTCCATATACAGAATATAAATTACTTCATTGTTTTGACCACCAGGGGGCAGAAGTGAGAGCCCAGGGCTATATGTCTCAGTCTCTTGTTCAGTCGCAGCCTCAGCCCTGACCACTGGGGGTGCCTCTGAGCACATCATGAGAAAGCTCTGCCAAAAAATTTCAAATGTGTCTGACTTCACGAGACGAAAACCTGAAGGTCAGACTTTTATTACAGATAAACTCTGCAGGTTTGATCCTCTGAGTGGGAGCCGGATGTTTCCAACGTCAAACTCACGACTAAACTTCACAAACAAAAGAGCCACTTAAAATACTTTGAAGGAGAGACTGAGCTGCGACGTCTCTGAGGGCCACGAGTTTGGAGAACAAACAAAAGACAGACAGGACGAACCAGTGGAAACGTGGCTCGGGACGTGAGACACTAAAGAGGAGGTGAGACACTAAAGAGGAGGTGAGACACTTAAGAGGAGGTGAGAGGTTCAAGGGTCGGTTTAGAAACAGAAAAATGTGTCTTCACCGATGAAAAATGGATTTGAAAAGGACCAGAGGCCACACAATTAGAAAAAATAACTTCAACTGTCCCAGGACAAAACAGACTAAAACTGAGACGAAAAGCAGGACTAAAACAAGGACTAAAACTGAGACGAAAAGCAGGACTAAAACAAGGACTAAAACTGAGACTAAAACTGAGACGAAAAGCAGGACTAAAACAAGGACTAAAACTGAGACTAAAACTGAGACGAAAAGCAGGACTAAAACAAGGACTAAAACTGAGACTAAAACTGAGACGAAAAGCAGGACTAAAACAAGGACTAAAACAAGGACTAAAACTGAGACTAAAACTGAGACAAAAAGCAGGACTAAAATCTGACTAAAACCAGGACTGAAACAGGACTAAAGCAGGACTAAAACAAGGACTAAAGCAGGACTAAAACAAGGACTAAAACAGGACTAAAACAAGGACTAAAGCAGGACTAAAGCAGGACTAAAACAGGACTAAAGCAGGACTAAAGCAGGACTAAAACAGGACTAAAACAGGACTAAAGCAGGACTAAAGCAGGACTAAAGCAGGACTAAAACAAGGACTAAAGCAGGACTAAAACAGGACTAAAGCAGGACTAAAGCAGGACTAAAGCCAGGACTAAAGCAGGACTAAACCAGGACTAAAGCAGGACTAAACCAGGACTAAAACAAGGACTAAAGCAGGACTAAAGCCAGGACTAAAACGAGGACTAAAGCAGGACTAAACCAGGACTAAAACAAGGACTAAAGCAGTCTAACGTCTCATTTACTGTGTAACAAATTAAGAGTTTCATTTTCCTGCTGCAAAGGTCAAACGCCTCTTTCCTCCAGCGTCACGTTGAGGCTCTTCGTTGAGGCTCTTCGTTGAGGCTCAGTTCGTTCAAACTCATTACTTCGGAGGAAAACACAAACCAGACCAGACTCACTCAAATCCCGTCAGTCGCACTTCTGTTTTCTCAATAAACAAAACTTTATTTTCCTCGTTTCATTTTGTATGAAATTAAACTGCCCTCTGTGACCTCTGACCTCTGCCCTCTGTGACCTCTGACCTCAGGTTGTTATGAACCTTTGGAAACATTTCTTGCTGCAGCAGAATCTAAAACAAGAAACTGAAGCGTTTGGCTCAAACCCCACATCCTGCACTGTCCTCCTTCTTCTTCTTCTTCTTTAAACTGTCTTTTGTTTATTTGGCATCTCATGGGCGTCTCCCTCATTAGGATTTGTGTTTGCGCTCCATCTCCTGGCAGCAGAGGGAATCACCATGGGGAAATAAACAAAAGCTAGCCCAGACGAGCTAATGTGCAGTAAACACAGAGCTGTAATGAAGGTGACGTGAGTTTGTGATGTTTATGGATTAAAAAACAGCACAGACTCTGGATAAAGTGTTTTTGTGAGGCTCAGAGAAGGAGCAGAGAAGAGGAGCTCGTAAACAGGATGAATGAAACGAAGTGAATGAAGCTCAACACAACAAGACGACGAACAGAAGGTTGAAGGCCTGCTACAACATTAGTTGTGTTATTTTTTGTTGTACAATAAGAATTCAGCTGGAGAGAGTTGTAAATGTAACTTCTAAGACTAAAAACAGAAACAAACCTCTTTAGGGAATAACACACAGTCAATATGATGTTTATCGAGATATTTTTCAGTCGCAAAACACTTCAAATGTTGTTGTGACGGCCAAGCAAGTCGGACTCTCTAAAGTCAAGCTCTAAAAAGTCTGTAAAGTCAGGCTCTGTAGAGTCGGGCTCTCTTGAGTCGGGCTCTCTTGAGTCGGGCTCTCTTGAGTCGGGCTCTCTTGAGTCGGGCTCTCTTGAGTCAGACTTACCTTGGCGAGTCAGGCTCTCTTGAGTCGGGCTCTCTTGAGTCAGACTTACCTTGGCGAGTCGGGCTCTTGTGAGTCAGACTTACCTTGGCGAGTCGGGCTCTGTAGAGTCGGGCTCTCTTGAGTCAGGCTTACCTTGGGGAGTCAGGCTCTCTTGAGTCGGGCTTACCTTGGCGAGTCGGGCTCTCTTGAGTCGGGCTTACCTTGGCGAGTTGGGCTCTCTTGAGTCGGGCTCTCTTGAGTCAGACTTACCTTGGCGAGTCGGGCTCTCTTGAGTCGGGCTCTATAGAGTCGGGTTCTCTTGAGTCGGGCTCTGTAGACTTACCTTGGCAAGTCGGGCTCTCGTGAGTCAGGCTTACCTTGGCTAGTCGGGCTCTGTAGAGTCGGGCTCTGTAGAGTCGAGCTCTGTAGAATCGGGCTCTATAGAGTCAGGCTCTGTGCGAGTCGGGCTCTGTGCGAGTCGGGCTCTGTAGAGTCGGGCTCTGTAGAGTCGGGCTCTCGTGATTCAGGCTTACCTTGGCTAGTCGGGCTCTGTAGAGTCGGGCTCTGTAGAATCGGGCTCTATAGAGTCGGGCTCTATAGAGTCGGGCTCTGTAGAGTCGGGCTCTGTAGAGTCGGGCTCTCATGAGTCAGGCTTACCTTGGCTAGTCGGGCTCTGTAGAGTCGGGCTCTGTAGAATCAGGCTCTATAGAGTCGGGCTCTATAGAGTCGGGCTCTGTGCGAGTCGGGCTCTGTGCGAGTCGGGCTCTGTAGAGTCGGGCTCTGTAGAGTCGGGCTCTCGTGAGTCAGACTTACCTTGGCGAGTCGGGCTCTGTAGTGTCCGGCTCTGTAGAGTCGGGCTCTCGTGAGTCAGACTTACCTTGGTGAGTCGGGCTTACCTTGGTGAGTCGGGCCCTGTAGTGTCCGGCTCTGTAGAGTCGGGCTCTCTTGAGTCAGACTTACCTTGGCGAGTCGGGCTCTGTAGTGTCCGGCTCTGTAGAGTCGGGCTCTCGTGAGTCAGACTTACCTTGGTGAGTCGGGCCCTGTAGTGTCCGGCTCTGTAGAGTCGGGCTCTCTTGAGTCAGACTTACCTTGGCGAGTCGGGCTCTCTTGATCAGGTCGTTGAGTTTTCTCAGAGCTGCGTTTCGAGGTAAACCCTGAATGTCTCTGAACAAATCCTGAGTCTCGGCTTCAAACAAACGTCTGCAACAGAAAGAACTCATCACATACGTCCTCAAAAGACCAATTTTAGAGGACCATTACAGATTTCATCACTTCTATAACAAACATGTCGATGTGACACAACATTAATGCTCCAAGTTTAATTAAAGCTTTGGCTCATCAGGACTTCATCAACTACAACAATTCGACTGATTCACTTCATTGGCCCTCGTCTGTGGCCCTAGTAGTAGTACCAGTAGTAGTAGTAGTAGTAGTAGTAGTAGTAGTAGTGGTAGTGGTAGTAGTAGTACTAGTACCAGTAGTATTCCTGACCTGTTCTCCGTGTTCTGCAGAGGTTTGGCCCAGAAGGACCCCAGATAAACCCGGGCGACTTCTGGAGTGTTTATCACTTTCCCCAAAGACCACATGAGGGCGCCGTACACCCGCATCAGCTGCTGCGTGTCCACCTGAAGAAGAGACATGTGAGGATAAAACCAAGACTAACACAGGACTAAAGCCGGACTAAACCAGGACTAAAACTGGACTGAGCCAGGACTAAAGCAGGACTAAATTAGGTCTGACCGAGGACTAAAACTCCTCTACGAGAAGCAGGAAGTGCGCCGTTAGCATGCTAATGTTTGTTAGCTTTAGCGCTCTGGTAAAAAGTGCTTTAAACTCATAGAGTGAATGTTTATGATGGACTGCATTAAAGTCAGAGACACATGAGACGATGTACTAAATTAGTTCTGTTTTCCACGTTAAAAATCAGTAAAAATCAGGTGCAGCTCCTTTAAGTTTGTATCTTTTTACTTTATTCATTTCACCTGGTGATTGTCTTCATGTTAAAAGCACAGATGCCCCGCCTCCTCTCTGATCTCTGAGCAAATACAATCATGATCTAAATCATTCTCAAACTCTGCTGCGGCCCCTTATCGTCTGGACCATCCTTCAGGGCCCCAATAATAATATGCTCTATATTAAATCTACATATAATGTATTTCTTATTAGATTCACAAACAGAATAGAAACAGTAATGACTGTCGCTTAATAATGATTTCAAGTCGTAAGAAAATATATTATATTGGTTTTCAAGATCAACTTTTTACATTTTTGTTGTGTGGACAACCTTTGGGGCCCCTGAGGCCCCCCAGGGGGCCCCGGACCCCACTTTGGGAATCACTGATTTAAATAATGTGATAATTATTTTTTTATTATTATTTATAAAATTATTTAAAAATTAATAATGTGATCATTATTTAACCAAAATAAGACTTAATCAAGACTAAAACCAAATCTTAACAAGCCACGACTAAAAAGGACAAGAGCACGTCTAAACTTGGACTAAACCAGGACTAAACCAGGACTAAACCAGGACTAAACCTGGACTAAACCAGGTCTAAACCAGAACTAAACCTGGACTAAACCAGGTCTAAACCAGGACTAAACCAGGTCTAAACCAGGTCTAAACCAGGACTAAACCTGGACTAAACCAGGACTAAATCAGGACTAAACTAAAAGTGTGACGCTGTTTGGACACATAATATTTTTACTAAACAAAGCGGCGCCAGGTGCTGTTTTGGCCAAACATTACCTGGTCCGCCTTGTTCAGCACGACTCGGATCTTGTCGTCTTGTCCTTTGAACGCTCGGATCGCTTCAGAAAACTCGTCTGAAATGTCCAGTTTGTGAGCGTCGAAGAGCAGGATGATTCTGTCCACACGCTCGCCGAACCAGCGCAGCACCTCGGAGAAGTCGTACCCTGGAAACACGAGAGTGAGACGATATCAGCGCTAAAACACACTTTTATAACAGACAGAGGCGTTATTAAACCACAGTGTCACTAAAGAATGAACTAAATACACTTTATTCATAAATATTCTCTCTCCAGAGCCTTCAGTGCCAGATTTACACCTTTATTTGGTTAAAAATGTTTAAAAGTAACTGTTGGTCGCGTTTTTGTCATTTCAAATTGTGTTTAGTTGCATTTCTGTCACTTTGAGTCGCATTTTTTGCCTTTTTGAGTCGTGTTTAATCATGTTTTTTATCACGTTTGTCGCTTTTAATTATTTTAAGACACACTTTTAGTCCTTTTTTGCTTCAGGTCACAACAAAACACACCTTATTCATAAATATTCTCTCTAAAGCCTTCAGTCCCAGATTTCAACCTTCATTTGGTTAAAAATGTGTTTAAAAAGTCTCAAAGTTCAATAAAAGTAACAATTTGTGGCTTTTAGTCGCGTTTTTGTCGTTTCGAGTTGTTTTTAGTTGCATTTTTATCACACATTTGTCGCCATCTGTTGCTTTTAGTCACATTTTTGTCACTTTTAGTCTTTTTTCACTTTTAGTCAAGTCGTGACAGAGGCATTATTAAATCAGAATGTCAAAAAAGAGTAAACTAAATATAGTTTATTCATAAATATTCTCTCTCCAGAAGCCTCAGTCTAATATTTAAACCTTAAAAAAGTGTCAGTGTTCAATAAAAGTAACAATTTGTCACTTTTAGTCGTGTTTTTAGTTGCATTTTTATCACGTTTGTTGTTTCAGTCACTTTTAGTATTTTTGTTTTTTGTTTTTTTTTTTGCTTCAGGTCGTGACAGAGGCATTATTAAATCAAAATGTCAAAAAAGAATGAACAAAATACACTTTATTCATAAATATTCTCTCTCTAGAGCCTTCAGTGCCAGATTTACACCTTTATTTGGTTTGGGTTTTAAAAAGTCTCAAAGTTTATTAGAAATAATCATTTTAGTCGCACTACAGTGTGAGCAGTTTTTATTCAACTCAAAGCCAGACATTTTGTTGAAAATTTGAAATTATTGCACTTCAAATTGCAGCCGTTAAAATCACGTTTTTGTGTGGATTTGGTTTAATTGTGCAGCTCTGGCCTTTAAGAGGTAAATACAGTCTTCAGAGGCTAAACATCAGGAGAAAGTGTGTTTGAACAGACACACAGCCCTCAGGACCAGCTCTGGGTCTGTTTCCTCCCTGTCGCTCAGACACGACTCGAGGGTCTCGGCTCCAAAGGTCGAGCGACAGTGAAAGTGTTTACTCTGGATATTATTCCAGACTCGTTAATGACGGAGCGACTCTAATGTTCGGTTCCTCTCAAACAAACATCGCTCCAAAACCAGGAAGTGCCATTGTTTAAACCACAGGCATTTCCTGTCGAACAGGAAGTGGAAGATGTGAAGTCACAAGCACAGGTTCTACTGAGTCCTGGACCGGGACTGGACCAGGACTGGGACTGGACTAGGACTGGATCAGGACTGGACCAGGACTGGACCAGGACTAAACCAGGTCTGAAGCTGGACTAAACCTGGACTAAACCTGGACTACACAGAAAGGTCAGACCTTTCCGTTTTACTGATACTTTCTCTTTTTAAAGACAGTTTGGAGCAGAGTGAGAGAGTGTGGTTTACAAAGATCTTAACGGTCTAAGTTCGGTTTATTACTTTGGTCGGCTTTTGTCACTTGATCCTCTGACTCTGACCTCTGACCTCTGACCTCAGGGCTGCAGGGCCTGGGTTTGATAGACTTTATGACAATGTAAGGCACAATCCTCTTTCATTAAATGCACTGTCAGTCTGGTCCCTGGCTCTGGTTGTTTCCGTTTGTTCTGCTCTGGTTGTGGTCGACAGTTGAACCACAGACACAAACACGGCTCAACTTCAGAGTCACACTTTGACCACATCTGAACCAGCCAGGCCTGAACCAGAGAAGAAAACACACAAAGGTTTACAAATGAACAAACACGACGAGGGGGAGGGCACCTGACACACTCTGAGGCGGGTGGAGGGCACCTGACACACTCTGAGGCACAGGGAGGGCACCTGACACACTCTGACACAGGGGGAGGGCACCTGACACACTCTGAGGCACAGGGAGGGCACCTGACACACTCTGCGGCACAGGGAGGGCACCTGACACACTCTGACACAGGGAGGGCACCTGACACACTCTGAGGCACAGGGAGGGCACCTGACACACTCTGCGGCACAGGGAGGGCACCTGACACACTCTGACACAGGGGGAGGGCACCTGACACACTCTGACACAGGGGGAGGGCACCTGACACACTCTGAGGAGGGGGGAGGTCACCTGACACACTCTGAGGCGGGGGGAGGGCACCTGACACACTCTGACACAGGGAGGGCACCTGACACACTCTGAGGCACAGGGAGGGCACCTGACACACTCTGAGGCACAGGGAGGGCACCTGACACACTCTGACACAGGGGGAGGGCACCTGACACACTCTGACACAGGGGGAGGGCACCTGACACACTCTGACACAGGGAGGGCACCTGACACACTCTGAGGCACAGGGAGGGCACCTGACACACTCTGAGGCACAGGGGGAGGGCACCTGACACACTCTGAGGCACAGGGAGGGCACCTGACACACTCTGACACAGGGGGTGGGCACCTGACACACTCTTGAGGCAGGGGGAGGGCACCTGACACACTCTTGAGGCAGGGGGAGGGCACCTGACACACTCTGACACAGGGGGAGGGCACCTGACACACTCTGAGGCGGGGGGAGGGCACGTGACACACTCTGACACAGGGAGGGCACCTGACACACTCTGACACAGGGGGAGGGCACCTGACACACTCTGACACAGGGGGAGGGCACCTGACACACTCTGAGGCGGGGGGAGGGCACCTGACACACTCTTGAGGCAGGGGGAGGGCACGTGACACACTCTGACACAGGGGGAGGGCACCTGACACACTCTGACACAGGGGGAGGGCACCTGACACACTCTGACACAGGGGGAGGGCACCTGACACACTCTTGAGGCAGGGGGAGGGCACCTGACACACTCTGACGCAGGGGGAGGGCACCTGACACACTCTGAGGCGGGGGGAGGGCACGTGACACACTCTGACACAGGGGGAGGGCACCTGACACACTCTGACACAGGGGAAGGGCACCTGACACACTCTGACACAGGGGCAGGGCATCTGACACACTCTGAGGCGGGGGGAGGGCACCTGACACACTCTGACACAGGGGGAGGGCACCTGACACACACTGAGGCGGGGGGAGGGCACCTGACACACTCTGAGGCAGGGGGAGGGCACGTGACACACTCTGACACAGGGAGGGCACCTGACACACTCTGACACAGGGGGAGGGCACCTGACACACTCTGACACAGGGGGAGGGCACCTGACACACTCTGACACAGGGGGAGGGCACCTGACACACTCTGAGGCGGGGGGAGGGCACCTGACACACTCTGACACAGGGGGAGGGCACCTGACACACTCTGAGGCGGGGGGAGGGCACCTGACACACTCTTGAGGCAGGGGGAGGGCACGTGACACACTCTTGAGGCAGGGGGAGGGCACGTGACACACTCTGACACAGGGGGAGGGCACCTGACACACTCTGACACAGGGGAAGGGCACCTGACACACTCTGACACAGGGGGAGGGCACCTGACACACTCTTGAGGCAGGGGGAGGGCACCTGACACACTCTGACACAGGGGGAGGGCACCTGACACACTCTGAGGCGGGGGGAGGGCACGTGACACACTCTGACACAGGGGGAGGGCACCTGACACACTCTGACACAGGGGAAGGGCACCTGACACACTCTGACACAGGGGCAGGGCATCTGACACACTCTGAGGCGGGGGGAGGGCACCTGACACACTCTGACACAGGGGGAGGGCACCTGACACACACTGAGGCGGGGGGAGGGCACCTGACACACTCTGAGGCGGGGGGAGGGCACGTGACACACTCTGACATAGGGAGAGGGCACCAGACACACTCTGAGGCGGGTGGAGGGCACCTGACACTTGATCTGACCCTGTCGTTGTTGTTGGAGTAAAACAGGTCGATGTGTCTCGAGTCATGAATAAAACAGCAGCAGAGTCAGATGACACGCCACAGGCCACGCCCACAGACAGGTGACACCACAGGCCACACCCACAAACAGGTGACACCACAGGCCACGCCCACAGACAGGTGACACCACAGGCCACGCCCCCTGACAGGTGAAGTGTCAGGTGAGCTTTAGTTTTTGTTACATTGGTGGCTGTGCAGCAAAAGCGCATTTTTCACAATATATTTTTCTCAGTTTGTATTAAGATGATGATTTGGTTAAAAGTTCAGGGCTTTGGGGTGAACTACCCGGGTCTGGACCATAGACCGTATAAAAACACTGCACATCCGGAGTGTGACGTCGCCCGTGACGTTTGGCTCCAGCAATGAAGCCAATCACAGCAGTTACAGAGGCTAAAGTGTAGTCAGACTCCATATTTGTAGTTCTTGCCTGGAGTATCGCGGCGGCTCTGGATGTCCAGTGTTTACAGTCTATGACCTCAGCAGAACAGCACACCACAGGCCACGCCCACAGACAGATGTGGGCCACGCCCACAGACAGATCAAGCGTCAGGTTGGAGTCTAAGCCAGATTTGCGTCAGTCTCTTCTGCACGTGCCCAGAAGCTGCACAGACGCTGGTCTGTTACCACGGCAACACATGCACTTCAGGTCCTGACCAGGACTAGACCAAGACCTGGACCTGGTCCCGGACGCTGCAGCAGGTCCTGACGGGGCGCCCAGAGACACTGAAGGACGGGTCAAATGCAGAGGACACATTTACAAAAAGTGTTCACCTTAAACACAAACCATCTCCGACAGACATGTACGTCCTGCTCTGAATGCACGCCTCTGAACGATCATTCATTTTAATGTAGAACAACACTAAACTCCAGGACAAAACTCATCAAAAACGAGTTTGTCTAAACCAGGATCCAGGACAAGACCAGACCAGAGCGTGGTGTAAACTGATCCGGTCTGGGTGTGGTCTGGGTCTGAGACTCAGGACCTGGATCTGAGCCAGATCTAAAGGGGTTTAACACAGCAGCATTTAAGACCAGATCTGCAGCTCCGCTCACTCCTCACCGTGTCCTGGTTTAGACCTGGTTCTGTCCTGGTTTAGTCCTGGTTTAGACCTGGTTTAGACCTGGTTTAGACCTGGTTTAGTCCTGGTTTAGTCCTGGTTTAGTCCTGGTTTAGACCTGGTTTAGACCTGGGTTAGACCTGGTTCAGTCCTGGTTCAAATGTTTCCTCGTCGTGTGTTTCTGGACTTGTTGGACGTTAAATCCTCGTGTGACTCATTCTGGCCCAGAGTCCGGTTCAGATCCTCCTCTGGGCCTCGTCCCGCAGACCCGCCCTCCGTCACTACGTTTCCCATGATGCAACAGCCCCAAACTCACTGACCTTTAAAGATGACATCATCAACATCAACAAGAGTCTGAGAGCCAGGACCGGACTGGACCTGGACCAGGACCAAAACCAGGACTTAAAACAGGACTTAAACCAGGACTGGACCAGGACTAAAACCAGGACCGGACCTGGACTAAAACCAGGACTATAACCAGGACTAAAACCAGGACTGGACCTGGACTAAAACCAGGACTAGACCAGGACTAAAACCAGCACTGGACCTAGACTAAAACCAGGACTGGACCTTGACAGGGCAAGAAACCGGCCAAAAACTGCACTAAAATGGGATTAAAACTGGACTAAAACAAGGATCAAAACAATCCAGTTTTAGTCCTGCTTTGGTACCAAAACGGCACTAAAACAGAACTATAAAGGGGCTAAAGCTGGACTAAAACAGGACTAAACCAGTACCAAAGCTGGACCAAAACAGGACTAAAAGAGGACCAAAACTCGACCAAAATGGTACCAAAAAGGGACTAAAGGTGGACTAAAGCAGGACAAAAGCAGGACAAAAGCAGGACAAAAGCAGGACTAAAAACAACTAAAAAAAAGTCTAAAAAGCCTGCAGGATTATCGGGCACAGGGAAAGGACCAGGACCAAACAAGGACTCACAAAGGTCTACAGCAGGACTAGAACAGGACTAAACCAGCACTAAACTCAGACTCAAACCAGAGACTAACGGGGACTAAACAGAGACTTGGACCGGACTCAAACTGGTCTGAGTTGGAGGCGCTGGTGACTCTTTCATTTTCAGCTTCAGAGAACCACCCAGATCCACACCCAGTCCGGTTTAGATCCCGCCCTGGTCCTAGACAGGTCTGAAACAAGGACTAAACCAGGACTAAAACTAGATTTAAGACAGGACTGGACCAAAGCCTAAAACAGAACTAAAACAGGACTAAACCACAACTGGACCAGGACTTAACCAGGGGCCGCAACGAAGACTAAACCAGGACTAAACCACCATTAAACCAGACACAAACTAGGCCTGAAACCAGCACTAAACAAGAACTAAACCAGGACTAAACCAAGAACTAAACCAGGACTAAACCAAGTACTAAACCAGGACTAAACCACAAAACTAAAATGGTTTTGATTTGTTTGGTTGATGTTTTTAACATTGAATTATTGTCGACTCAGGACTTGAATCCAGACCAGGACCACAGCAGGACTAGGGTCTGGTTATGAACCCGGACTACAGCTGGTCTGGTTAGGGACCAGGTCTAAGCTGTTCCAGATGAGACACACCCCTCGGACTCTGCTCCAGGGTGACAGAACTGACACCAGAACCAGGACTGAGCCAGGACTGAGCCAGGACTGGACCAGGACCGAGCCAGGACTGAGCCAGGACTGGACCAGGACCGAGCCAGGACTGGACCAGGACTGGACCAGGACTAAACCAGGACTAAACCAGGACTGAACCAGGACTGAACCAGGACTGAACCAGGACTAGACCAGGACTAAACCAGGACTAGACCAGGACTGAACCAGGACTAGACCAGGACTAAACCAGGACCGAACCAGGACTGAGCCAGGACTGGACCAGGACTGAGCCAGGACTGAACCAGGACCGAACCAGGACTGGACCAGGACTGAACCAGGACTGAACTGGGACTAAATGTTCCACAGTGTGGCATTAACACCTTGCATTTATTCATTTTCAGGTGTTTTGTTGCTCAAACATTCCTTTAAAAACTCAAGTCTATGTTGCAGGTTCTAATGTTTTAATTCTGACTCAGTTTGGTGGGAGGGCATCTGTGGTAAATATTCACCCTAGTTTACATTTGTGAAGTTGCAGTCTGTGAAGAAAAATTAAAGCTTAAAATGACAGAAGTGAATCCCTCTGTGATGTCATCAAAAGGCGACGCACCATTGAAAACACAGAGACAGTTTAAACATCATCAACAAAATAAAGTTTTATCACGGATTATTTCTGTCCGCGCTAACTGTTGTGTCATGTTTGTGGGTGTGGTCCTTGTTTACAGTCTGGTTGCTACAGTAACAGTTGTAGAATCACCTCTAACTCTGTCATATTTGTGTCGTGTTCAACAGGAAGTGACATTATAAACGTTAAACTGTGAAACTGGGACAAAGGTTTAAATCTGACACAGAATCATGTTCATTATTATTTAATAAAATGTGGAGTTGAAGATGAGATTTAAGTTCAGACTTTTGTATAATCCATGCTCCTGACACGTGCACGCCCTCACGTGCAAACACTCACGTGCACGCCCTCACGTGCACGGATTCACGTGCACTCCCTCACGTGCACGCCCTCACGTGCACAGACTCACGTGCACGCCCTCATATGCACACCCTCACGTGCACGCTTTCACGTGCACGCCCTCACGTGCACGCCACGTGCACGCGCTCACGTGCACACGGAGGGTCCCTGTCCTTCACTTCCTGTTTGTCTCCGTCTGTTTCCTGTCCAATAAATCTGAGCTTAAAAAACAGACCTGAAACTGAGACTTCCTCAAAACTGAGATCTGAACCAGGACTAAACCAGGACTGAACCAGGACTAAACCAGGACTAAACCAGGACTAAACCAGGACTAAACCAGGACTGAACCAGGACTAAACCAGGACTGAACCAGGACTAAACCAGGACTGAACCAGGACTGAACCAGGACTGAACCAGGTCTTTATCCGGGTCACAGTTGTGTTACAGATTTGAGAGTAAAGAGTCGAGTCTGGACCTGTTTTGTGAAACGCCTGAGGTTTGAGTTAAACTTTACAGAATCAGAGGTGGATCACACCAAGAACACACCAGGAACACACCAAGAACACACCAAGAACACACCAGGAACACACCAAGAACACACCAGGAACACACCAAGAACACACCAAGAACACACCAGGAACACACCAAGAACACACCAGGAACACACCAGGAACACACCAAGAACACACCAAGAACACACCAAGAACACACCAAGAACACACCAGGAACACACCAAGAACACACCAGGAACACACCAGGAACACACCAAGAACACACCAAGAACACACCAGGAACACACCAAGAATACACCAAGAACACACACCAAGAACACACACCAGGAACACACCAAGAACACACCAGGAACACACCAGGAACACACCAGGAACACACCAAGAACACACCAAGAACACACCAGGAACACACCAGGAACACACCAAGAACACACCAAGAACACACCAGGAACACACCAAGAATACACCAAGAACACACACCAGGAACACACCAGGAACACACCAAGAACACACCAGGAACACACCAGGAACACACCAGGAACACACCAGGAACACACCAAGAACACACCAAGAACACACCAGGAACACACCAGGAACACACCAGGAACACACCAAGAACACACCAAGAACACACCAGGAACACACCAAGAATACACCAAGAACACACACCAGGAACACACCAGGAACACACCAAGAACACACCAGGAACACACCAGGAACACACCAGGAACACACCAGGAACACACCAAGAACACACCAGGAACACACCAAGAACACACCAAGAACACACCAGGAACACACCAGGAACACACCAAGAACACACCATGAACACACCAAGAACACACCAAGAACACACCAGGAACACACCAGGAACACACCAAGAACACACACCAAGAACACACCAGGAACACACCAAGAACACACCAAGAACACACCAGGAACACACCAGGAACACACCAGGAACACACCAGGAACACACACCAAGAACACACCAGGAACACACCAGGAACACACCAGGAACACACACCAAGAACACACCAGGAACACACCAGGAACACACCAAGAACACACACCAAGAACACACCAGGAACACACCAAGAATACACCAAGAACACACCAGGAACACACCAGGAACACACCAGGAACACACCAAGAACACACCAGGAACACACCAGGAACACACCAAGAACACACACCAGGAACACACCAGGAACACACCAAGAACACACCAAGAACACACACCAAGAACACACCAAGAACACACCAGGAACACACCAAGAACACACCAAGAACACACCAGGAACACACCAGGAACACACCAGGAACACACCAAGAACACACCAGGAACACACCAGGAACACACCAAGAACACACCAAGAACACACCAGGAACACACCAAGAACACACCAAGAACACACACCAAGAACACACCAGGACTAAACCAGGACTAAACCCTGGGACCTTGTCCAGATCCGGGTCTGGTCTTGGTCTGGACTTTAGCTGGATTTGAACTCGAGGTGAACAATAAACTAAAATGTAAACAATATTATGAATGTAGTTTGGAAAAAATCTGCACAATCTGAATTTAGAGTTTATGGATTATTGAAAAAACACAACAAAACACAACAAAAATCAAAATGTGACGATGTTAACTTCCAAAGAGACAAATGTGATGTTTCTGCTCTTTTGTGATGAATCTGACACATTCCTGTTGGATTGAATCGACTCATTATCGTCATCAGGACACTCCTTTTGTCTGTATCACTCAGCTCTAGTTTGACCTCCCCCAGGACACTGACCCAAACACAGGGAGAACATGCAAACCACAGTGAGGCTGACCTCGGCTGATGCGCTGTTTCTCTCCCGACAGGATCCCCGGGGTGTCGATGATGCTGATGCTCTGGAGGACCTGGTTATTCATCTGGGAGCAGATGAACCTGGAACACAAGCAGGAGGTCAGAGCGCTGCATGTTCTGCTCGTGTGAGACAACAGGAGCGCTGCATGTTCTGCTCGTGTGAAACAACAACAGGAGCGCTGCATGTTCTGCTCGTGTGAAACAACAACAGGAGCGCTGCAAGTTCTGCTCGTGTAAGACAACAATAACACAGAGCACTGCATGTTCTGCTCGTGTGAGACAACAACAGGAGCGCTGCATGTTCTGCTCGTGTGAGACAACAGGAGCGCTGCATGTTCTGCTCGTGTGAAACAACAGGAGCGCTGCATGTTCTGCTCGTGTGAAACAACAGGAGCGCTGCATGTTCTGCTCGTGTGAGACAACAGGAGCGCTGCATGTTCTGCTCGTGTGAGACAACAGGAGCGCTGCATGTTCTGCTCGTGTGAGACAACAGGAGCGCTGCATGTTCTGCTCGTGTGAGACAACAGGAGCGCTGCATGTTCTGCTCGTGTGAGACAACAGGAGCGCTGCATGTTCTGCTCGTGTGAGACAACAAAAACACAGAGCGCTGCATGTTCTGCTCGTGTCAGACAACAACACTGTCCTCTGCATGTTCTGCTCGTGTCAAACTAAAACAATGAGCGCTGCATGTTCTGCTCGTGTGAGACAAAAACACTGTCCTCTGCATGTTCTGCTCGTGTGAGACAAAAACACTGTCCTCTGCATGTTCTGCTTGTGTCAAACTAAAACACTGTCCTCTGCATGTTCTGCTCGTGTGAGACAAAAACACTGTCCTCTGCATGTTCTGCTCGTGTCAAACAAAAACACTGTCCTCTGCATGTTCTGCTCGTGTGAGACAAAAACACTGTCCTCTGCATGTTCTGCTCGTGTCAAACAAAAACACTGTCCTCTGCATGTTCTGCTCGTGTCAAACAAAAACACTGTCCTCTGCATGTTCTGCTCGTGTCAAACAAAAACACTGTCCTCTGCATGTTCTGCTCGTGTCAAACTAAAACACTGTCCTCTGCATGTTCTGCTCGTGTGAGACAAAAACACTGTCCTCTGCATGTTCTGCTCGTGTCAAACTAAAACACTGTCCTCTGCATGTTCTGCTCGTGTCAAACTAAAACACAGAGCGCTGCATGTTCTGCTCGTGTCAAACAACAACACAAGCGCTGCATGTTCTGCTCGTGTCAAACTAAAACACCGTCCTCTGCATGTTCTGCTCGTGTAACAGAGGCTGGTTTTATTTGAGGAAATCATCGAAGAAAAGCTGAACCACAGCTTCTTCTTTGCTCTTTCTGGATCTTATTTTCAGTCTCTGAATCCTCGTTATTTATTCTTTCTGTTGTTTATCATTTTTTATTGCAGTTATTTTAGTTTCAGTTTCATGGTTTCGAAACTAAACTGGAACTGGAACTAGATTATTTCACTTTTCTTTTTTTTTTTTTAACCCGTTTCTGACTTGTTTCAATACATTACTTTCTTAACTCAAGCCAAATTATTTAAAATGTAAATCTATGTACATCTTAAAACGGCTTGACTTTTCATTCTTCTCTGGATTTGAGTGGTTTTGACTCAGTGAGATTCAGCTGCTGATGTGACGACTGATCTTACAACAAACATTGCTTCATTAGCAAGGACCACGCCACAATGAGATGTGCAATACAATGATTATTAATGAAAGGAAGCGGGTGATTCGAAGTAGCTCGAAGTAGCTCGTAGATGATGGCTGGGTGATGAGACTCAGTGTGGGGGCTCCGTCTCGGTGATCTGCCCAGCCGATTCGGGACCCCCCCTTCAGTGAACTGGACGCTGAAAGAGAAAGCATATGACATAGAAGGGGAGGGGGGGTGGGTCGAGAGAATAGCGGCAAACGGTGATTGAGGCATAGGCTGGTATATGAAGGCTTCTGGGAGTTAGAGGTGTGCCCAGGGACGGCGATGGGGGCGTGGTCCTGCTCACGAACCTCAGTTAACATATTAACTACATTTAAAATAAGAAAATAAATGTGTCAGTGGTAAGTGACAAGATCTGAACCCAGTGACACATCATTTGGACTGAAGTAAGAAATAATGGATTGAAACAAGTCACAAACGTCTGAAATTCAGATTAATATCAAGACACTGTAACTCAACTAGAAATTCCTTTTTGCAGCTGATCAGCAGAAGAAAACAGAAAACGTGTTCAAAATAGACAAAATTAACAAACTATTTACATTTTCTTAACCTATACTTTTCCATCTAAACAGGATCATGTACAGTTTGAACATAAAATCCACATTTGAAACAGAAGCTTAACATTTAAAGACTGAAACATGAACTCCACAAATCCACGAATCTCCTGCATTTCACAACTTTGTCGTGTTTTTAATTTATTTTTTCGTTATTTGAGCAGCAGTTAAATCCATTCCTCCACTGGAAAGAGATAAACTATATTTACAGAGTCCATGATGCTCAAAAGGCAGAAGTTTTTATGTGATTTTTACCTCTTTTTAAGTTATATTTTACACAAATACGACAAGGAAAATATGTGACATAAATAACTGCAGCCTTTGCATCAATACAAGCAAAATTTGATTCAACTGCGATTCATCTGTGGCTGTTGAGTCGAAACAGTTTGAATAAAGTCTCTGTTTTATTCTCTTTATTCTCTTTGTTCTAATAATCGACAGAAACTGAAGTGAACCCTGAGCCTGTGTCGTTATGATCCTGTGTCTGGGACGTGTGCGCTCCCTTCACAATGTGGTAGATTTAAGTCTATTGTTTAAATCCAATGCAAGTAATGCTTATTTTTTACAACTAATTCTGTCACAGTTAGGGTTAAGTTAGAAAAACGACTCCATCTTGTTCACTTTAGCCGACGTTCAGATCAACCGCAATCGAACCTGCCATTTGAATCAATGCATTTAACAAAACACAAAGGCTGCCATTTTTGAAGTGCAATAATTTCCTCCAAACAACAAAATCTCCTGTTTTATAACGCTGTAGTTTAGATTTGTTAAAACGCGGGACTAAAAGTGACACAAACGATGTTAAAATCGCCAAAAACGTGACGTAAAGCGACAAAAACGCTCTGAAACACGATTCTTTTATAGTCTGTCAGTTCTTATTTCAGTCTATTGTCAGTTCAGTTTAAAATCAAATTAAAATGTGAACTTTGAACAGAATCCCTTTATTAAAACAAATGGCTAATCACGATCATAAACTGCAAACGCTGTAGTTTAGATTTGTTCAAACATGGGACTAAAAGTGACACAAACGACGTTAAAAATCGCCAAAAACGTGACATAAAGCGACAAAAACGCTCTGAAACACATGATTCTTTTATAGTTTGTCGGTTCTTATTTCAGGCTTTTGTCAGTTCAGTTTAAAATGTGAACTTTGAATAGAATCCCAATATTAAAACAAATGGCTAACATCATAAACTGGTCAGAAAAATCACAATCAGACGTCTTTCTGAAATCGTGCAGCTAAAACACTTCGGCTTCTTCTTCTTTTGAATAAACGCGTAGACTCTTTTCCTCGAAATGTACTTTTTCTCAGATAAAACGACCTTGAACTCAGACCTGGTCCACGGCCCAGAATAACCCGCTCGTCTGTTCTGTTTGCGTCCCACTCTCGCCGACAGCCGCTTCCTCCGTCAACAGGAAGTGACCTCCGACCCCCGAGCGCCGTGGTTAAATTTAAGAGGGAGACGCCTCGAGGAAAAGTCCGAAGTGTTTTGGGAGGAACCTTCGGCGTGCGCCTGTTTCCGGGGGAAGCTCCGAGTGCGTCATACACCTGTCGCTCTCAGCGCCCCGCTCTCTCAGGGATCCAGCCGACTAAAGAGCAGCGCCGAGGTCAAAGGTCAGACCACACGCCCGTCCTCCCGGTGAGCCAGATGCCCTCCCGACGCGCCTGAGATATTATTATTAAAGCATTTTTATTTTTTTGGTCAGTTTTTTCTCTCAACAAACTTCTGCTCCTGAAGATGTTTTATTCTTCCATTGAATCCAATTCATCCATAGATTTCTCTGGGACATGCAGCAAAAACGTAACTGAAAGTGAGATAAACGCGACTAAAATCGACAAAAACGTGTGAAAAGGTGACAAAAATGTGACTAAAAGTGACAAAAGTGCGTCCAAAAACGACAACGACACAACTAAGAGAGACAAAAATGCAACTAAAAGGGATAAAAACGCATCTAAGAATGACAAAAGTGCAACAAAAAATGACAAAACCGCGACAAAGTGTCAAAAATGCAACTACAAGTGCCTAAAGTAGTCTAAAAGTGCAAAAAATGCAACTAAAAGCATGAAAAAAAAAAAAAACTAAAAGTGAAGACCCGCATCTAAAAATGACAAAATCACGACAAATGTGCCAAAAATTTGACTTAAAGTGACAAAAACGCAACTAAAAGCGACATAAATGAAACAAAAAGTGACTAAAACTAGTCTAAAAGTGCCAAAAATGCAACTAAAAGCGCAAAACATGTGACTAAAAGAGTCTGAGTGTAAAAAAACTAGGAACAAAACAGAGTCTAAAAGTGCCAAAAATGCGACTAAAAACGTCAGAAACATGACTAAAAACGAAAAAAGAAAAAAAAAACACAACTAAAAGTGAAGACACACATCTAAAAATGACAAAATCACGACAAATGTGCCAAAATGCGTCTAATAGCACCAAAAATTTGACTTAAAGTGACAAAAATGCAACTAAAAGCGACAAAAATGAAACAAAAAGTGACTAAAACTAGTCTAAAAGTGCAAAAAATGCAACTAAAAGCGCAAAACATGTGACTAAAAATGAAAAAAAAAAAAAGAAAAAAAAAACGCAACTAAAAGTGAAGACATGCATCTAAAAATGACAAAATCGCGACAAAGTGTGCCAAAAATGCGTCTAATAGCACCAAAAATTTGACTTAAAGTGACAAAAACGCAACTAAAAGCGACAAAAATGTGTCTGAAAGTGAAAAAATTGTCTAAGGTGACGAAAATGTGACTAAAAGTGACAAAAGTGCGTCTAAAAACGACAACGACACAAGTAAGAGAGACAAAAATGCAACTAAAAAGGGATAAAAACGAGTCTAAGTGTGACAAAAGTGCAACAAAAAATGACAAAACCGCGACAAAAAGTGCCAAAAATGAAACTAAAAGTGACAAAATCTAGTCTGAAAGTGCCAAAATGCAACTAAGAGCGCCTAAGTAACTAAAAGCAAAAACGACTGCAATTGCTAAAAGTGAATAAACAAATCTAAAAATGGCACAAAATGGACAAATAGCACCAAAAATGTGACTGAAAGTGACAAAAACACAATTAAAAGCGACACAAATGTGTCTAAAAGTGAAAACATTTGTCTAAATGGTGACAAAAATGTGACTAAAAGTGACAAAACAAGATTCTGACAGAAGGATTTTTTTCAGATCTAATTCTAAGTTTGATTCATTATAATTATAGCGGTGAGTTTTAAGTCAAAAATGAGGCGAAATTTGAATTTTTAGGCCAGTTTTAGGCCAAAAAGTAATTAAAATCCCAAATCCTCCCTTTTTTGTGTGTTTTGTTTTTTAGATGTTATACACCAGGTGGCGCTAGCATCACCGCTGCATTTAGCCCACAGCTAACATTAGCATTCTTGGATATTTCTACAAATCTGACATACTTTGTCTTTGTGTCTGTATTCGGCAAAATAAACTCCTACAGTCTGCGTTTGCTCTTGTAGTTGTTGAACAGCAGCTCTTCTCCATTAAAATGAATGGACTGTCTCCTCCACACAGGGTTGTTAGAGCCGTGTTTCCCAACCAGAGGTACAGGGACGCCAACGGGTCGTGAGCAAACACCAGGAGGCACTTGGAACAGGTTCAGGTTTTAAAAGAAGATGAAATGTACTTTAATCTGAATAAAAAGTGTTGTTATTGTAAATGTAGAATCTTTTTGGAGGATTTTGGATCATAAACAGAATTAAAACCAAAATGTGACTACCAGCGACAAAAACGTGACTAAAATCGAAAAAACGTGACTACAAGCAGCAAAACATAACTAACAGTAACAAAAACATGACTGAAAGCAAAAAAAAAATGACTAAACGCAACAAAAACATGACTAAAACAGACAAAAATGGACTAAAACAGACCAAAACGGGACTAAAAGTGACTAAATGTGACTAAACGCGACAAAAACATGACTAAAAGTGACATAACATGACTAAAACCGACAAAACCGTGTATAAAAAGTCACAAAAAGGTGTCTAAAAGTGACAAAAACATGACTAATAGTGATAAAAATGTGACTAAAAGCGACAAAATGTGACTAAAAGCGACAAAATGTGACTAAAAGTGATAAAAACATGACTTTTAAAGGAACAAAAACGTGACTAAATGCAAAACGACAATATGTGACTGGTAAACCCATTTATTTGCCTGAAACTCATAGTGAGGGGTGCTCTGAGTGTGGGACAAAGCTTAAAGGGCACTCGAGACAAAAGAAAAAGGAGCGCCTGAGTTACGAGCTAAAACCCCCTGGAAACGTCTTTGTTTGAGTTAAACCTGAATAAAATGTAAAATAAACTAAAAACGTGCAGAAGTGTGCCCTTCCACGCCCTGTACCTGTTCAAGAAGGAGTTCCCGAAGGCGTTGAGTTTCCTGAAGGGCTTCTTGGGGTCGACCACCAGAGCGTTGCCGGGGACGACACCCTCGTTCTCTCCGAACATCACGGCGATGAAACCGTCTGTGGTCGGCTCCGGACCGATCCTCATCCCCGGGAAGTCCTGCTCCAGAAGATACCTGAGGGAGAGGAAAGGGTTAAAGTCCTGCTTCAGAAGAGAGAGAGAGGAAAGTGTTAAAGTCCTGCTCCAGAAGAGAGGGAGAGGAAAGGGTTAAAGTCCTGCTTCAGAAGAGAGAGAGAGGAAAGTGTTAAAATCCTGCTCCAGAAGAGAGAGAGAGGAAAGGGTTAAAGTCCTGCTCCAGAAGAGAAAGAGAGGAAAGGGTTAAAGTCCTGCTCCAGAAGATACCTGAGGGAGAGGAAAGGGTTAAAGTCCTGCTCCAGAAGATACCTGAGGGAGAGGAAAGGGTTAAAGTCCTGCTCCAGAAGAGAGAGGAAAGGGTTAAAGTCCTGCTCCAGAAGAGAGAGAGAGGAAAGTGTTAAAGTCCTGCTCCAGAAGAGAGAGAGAGGAAAGTATTAAAGTCCTGCTCCAGAAGAGAAAGAGAGGAAAGTGTTAAAGTCCTGCTCCAGATGAGAGGGAGGAAAGGGTTAAAGTCCTGCTCCAGAAGAAACAAGAGAATAAAGGGTTAAAGTCCTGCTCCAGAACAGAGAGAGAGGAAAGGGTTAAAGTCCTGCTCCAGAAGAGAGGGAGGAAAGGGTTAAAGTCCTGCTCCAGAAGAGAGAGAGGAAAGGGTTAAAGTCCTGCTCCAGAAGAAACAAGAGAATAAAGGGTTAAAGTCCTGCTCCAGAATAGAGGGAGAGGAAAGGGTTAAAGTCCTTCTCCAGATGAGAGGGAGGAAAGGGTTAAAGTCCTGCTCCAGATGAGAGGGAGGAAAGGGTTA